>CACRXP010000163.1:2681-15576 GCA_902702965.1 Spirometra erinaceieuropaei
AGGAGGCATAAAGGTGGATATTCAAGAATTGTTAGTCATAAATGCTTTTTATGACTTTTTAAAATCATTTTTACCGGTAGTGAGGCAGGAAAATTGAGGTCGGCAACGTTAGTGTGTAGGACCCACACATAGATGGTAACTACAAAAACATACCCTAAAATTCAGTCTGACTGTAAACTTCACTTATTATCCACCGTTCCCATTATTTGAAATTTCCTTCCCTTCCTGGAAAACTGCAAACTTACTAGCCCGCTTTATTCAAAGTCAGTCATCTCGTGATAATTGCTCTTTGTTTATCCTTTACTTATCGCGGTCACTTTCTTTGCCAAACGAGAGAGTACGATAGGAGTTTCGGCAGAAATTTTTCTAGTTTCTGTGTCTTCTTGTCCTCCGTCCTGTGTGTTGCCCCACCCGTAAAACCCCCTCTACCACCATTCAACGTATGACACGGTCCACAGGCTAGATCGAGTTAGCTATAGCTCCTATATCCTATCGTTGCCTTAAGGTTGAACAGGTGCTACCTGTGTGACGGGCATAAGCTAAGGGCGTACTGGTTTTCGGCTAGCACTGAGTCAACTCAACTTCTGCCGTCTGGTTCAAATCATCCGCATGCACACTTTGTCCACTGGCCCAGAAGAGGCAGACTAGGGGCACTCTCGGATTGAGTCAGCTTCCGAAAGCCTACTAATCCATTGTTTTGAAAGTGAGGAATACCAGAACGGATAATTCGAAACTTGGCTGTGTCTGAGATGCATAAAAGTGAGATTAACTTACTGTGGGAGGGGGGACTGCAGTTTCTTATCAAAGATACTCCTAAGAACGAGTGGAAAGTAAAAGTCGAGACAAAAAGGATAGTGACAAGAAGTCGCAGGACTCCCCGAGTGACTAGTCACAACTGGCAGTAAGCTCACAAAACTACAAAAGTCTTGGCAATTACGTGGTGTTGGAGTGAGAGCACAAGGTTGGCCTCTTTGTTTCCACTTAACTCACTCAAGAAGTCAGACCTCTGTCACAAATATAATGACAGCTTTGTGATATACTGAGGTTCGAGGAAATGTGCGACACAGACCGCCTCCCGTTTAATGGTATGGCTTAGCAGCCAGATGAAGGGACTCAGTCACACCCCGAAAATTTGAACCGCAAAGGACCTGATCGTTGCAGAGTGCCACCACACCAGGATATAAACGAGAAAAGGATAGAAGACCTCCAAGAGATGAAGGTAACCAATGAAGAGAACGTCATATGATAAGGATATCTCTTTTTAGTGAAAAGCGTCCATGACTGCCCAAATTTATGAGGTAGGAGTTGAGGAGGAACGTAAGTTTGTGAATATCAGCAAAAGGTGAAAGGACCACGAAGGGTCAGAAGACATTTTAGCTTTAAGCACTTTAGAAGTAGAGTGTTTTATTGGGAAAGAGTATCGAGAAGCTATTCGTTCAGAGGTGGTCGTGATTGAAAACATGCTAAACGAACTATTGACCATTGAGTGGAAGTCGACTGTCCTGTGGCGCAGTTGAATCCCTTCTAACAAAATGAGAGACCGCAATCGTCATTAATGAAGTAGGGAACGTGGAGTGAACTAAGGAAAACTGCAACCAAGTGCGTACTCGACCTGATACAGCCACATTTACATGCATTCGTAAGCAGAATTTGTACCAGAACAATGTAAAAAACAGAAGGCTAGTTAGGGACACTCACTTCTAGGCTGTTCAGGCTCTTGGGAACAGAGAGAATAAGGAGAGTAACACTGTCTAAGGTCCCTAATTTGCCTTTACGTGCAAATTGCTAGGTCGGAGAGGGGGCGAGGTAAAGCTGTCCTCGGAGTAATGATTTTTCCGAGTTTCAGTGGGTCTGGTGGACAAACATACGGAGGGAAGGATCTAGCATAAGACGTAATGGGCAGTTCGAGATGGTCTCAATTTCAACAGTATACCAGGATGTTGGAATTACTACAAGGAAACCTAGTGCAATGATTTAAAGCAGGTGCAATCAAGAGGAATCAGAATTAACTGGAGCAGTGGAAGGGCAGTGTCAGGTGCAGTAAAAACTCAACCAAGTGCTTTTCCACGTGTTTCAAATTTTTAGGAACTGTTAATGGATTAAAGTCCCTTGGCGGTAATGGTAGGCCAATCCAGAATGGATGAACACTTCTGAAAAAAGAAAACTCTACAGTCAAACTACGTTTAGATCAGTCTCTGGTAGGATCTGGGAGGTTTTTTGGCCAGTAAAGCGCTTGATGTACTACATAATTCTGTGGACAAGGAATAAGAAATGAAAGCGGGGGCAAAAGGATGTGAGAGTTGGCTGGCAAAACAGTCCTTCAGTCTTGAGACTTTTCTTTCGATAAAACTTCTGGCCATTTTCAGGGTACCACACAGGAATCATTGATGGCGGTATTTCTTGCGTGCCGTAGGGCTTCTGGTAGAGAGGGAAAGTACTGTCAAGTCTGCTAAGGGGTGGTTTCCAGGGTCAGAAGGAAAACGTTCAAATTTTCACAAAGAGGGACTTCAGGAAGGTTGAAAAATTCAGGACTCATACATAATATGGGATTGTAAAGTGAGAGATATTTTGACGAAAATACTACAGAGCACAATTTCTGCGTTCTGGCCTGTACAAAGGTTTCTAGTTAGACTTGGAGTAGACTTTTGGACTGAGAAATCAGGATCTGTCGAAGTAGCTTTTTTACATAAGGGCCTTTTGAGCAAATGATCAAGACTATCCAGGGAAGCACTGAGACGAATATTTAGGCAAATTAGGTTTCCAAGGCTTAAATAAGTTGGATAGTCTCGGCCGACAGGACTAAAGTCATCACATGAAAAAGTAAGATCACCGCGGTATAAGAAAAGTATCTTTTTGTAACATTCATCGACAATACCGACTGCCTAGGCTGCACTGTTCGCAGGATTAACTATTTCCTTCAAAATAAATTTGCGGCGCATTCACCTGACGGTCTTATAAAATGTAAAAAAATCGTAGGAGGAGAAGATAAGGTGTGTTGTGAGGATCAGGAAAATTTGCGTAGGGCAAAACAACAGTCAAGAAGGAGGAAAATATTGATTCAATTTCACAAGGCTGCAAACACATAACAGCGGCTTTTATTTTTCTGCCTAGAACTCCAGTCATTTTCAGACATTGTTTACGTGGAACATCAGACGCTATTTTTGTCTTTTGGGTTTCCACCGAACGTAAAATATGGCTAATTGTAGGAAATGAAAATCTCAGATGGCGAATAAAGCGCATATTTTCTCTGTGGTTTCTTAAGGCATTTCAGAGCTTTTTCTTTGTGTAAGCGTAAAACTCAAACATGGACTTCTCAACGATAGTGTTTAACAAATAGTCAATTGTCATTTCCTTGAAGCAGCATATTGGCCTGGGTACGTTCGGCCTGAAAACGGTAAGTACATTCTTTGTAAAATCCGATTCAGGCGAATTCCCAACGTTTTGGTAGAAGTTTTGTAGCTCAGGAATATTATATTTGGACGTTAAACGAACATATTGTGGAAATGGCGGCTAGAACTTCACTAGTCTTCTTAGTCAAAGTAACACCATGATTGAGGACTTCAATATGCACGTCAAATGATATCTACAGAAAATGTAAGCCTTTTGTTCGAAGAGCGTTTTGCTTTACGCGAGTCATTATGACTCATAAATTTTTTGTTTCTTATAACTAGCAGTGCATAGAAGGCATTAATGTCCTTTTTTCATACACCTGACGAACATTTTGACTGCCCGTTGAATGCCTGCTTAGATTTGTGCTGGTATAATTCTCCTAAGCCATTTTAGGTATTAGCAACTTGTCACAATAAATTTGCTCTTTCATCTAACGACACTTAGAACTCACGGAAACCTGATCGCGGATATGAGCATTGAGCTTGCCTTATTAATAGTCTTGTGCGTCCTTGACAGTTGCAGCAGCAACCTCGCATTTAATTTTCTCATGCATTTTGTAATAGGCTATATCTGTGCTTGAGATTATGACTTCTAAATCATTCATAGGTATTCACAAACAACGTCGAACATCCTGCGGGCTTTCATCAGCCTTTGAGGCCCAATGATATTATATGCGCATGCAGCTTATAGGTGTGCCCGGGCCTGCCCTATTTAAAAAAAATGCTGTACAGACGAGACCCGAGACCAGGTGACCTTTTCGTTTACAAACCAAATAGGTGTACTTGTGAGAAAGAAGTATTTTCATTTTCAAATACTTCGTAGAATCTGGAAAATTACATGCTATGACTGGTTTATTGGACTCCCCGTAGATGTTTGATTAAAAACTCAGATAGGGGTTTCGACGATTTTGCAAACGACGAAGTACAAGGAGTAAGACTGGTCAGAGGCTTCGCCAAAGTTCGTAATGTGGTTTTTGGTAAAAAATCCCTCTAATTTTCCTGGGTTTGACTTTGTTCAGTACTGCCAGAATCTCGTATCCCAACTGGGTCTGTTCGCCCACAGGTCCGATTTTACGCTGTTTTCACGTCAAAGGCGATAAAAGCTGACTGAAATATTCACGTCGCTTTTTGATCTGCGACCGAAAAGTTCCATCCGAGGATATTACTCAAATTTCATGTGATAATTACTGAGGGGGTTATAAAGTTTAAATAAGGGAAGTATGGATCATATTATATGCGCCATTAGCAGTCCCAATGGGCCCGTGGATATGGGATCAAACAAAGTGCCTTGAGTTGTCTTGCTTCAAGAGCACACTATGGATTAGTCGTCCCAATGAACGTTTTTAAAAGTCGTTTATCTGTGTAGAGGGGCGCTCACTGATCGTTCTTGCGGAACTTACTTGTTCCGTTGTGCCTTACGGGCTCTCTCTCGAGCCCAACCAGCAGCCGCACAGCGGAGCATGATATAGGCAGAGTGTTATCCCCGACAAAGACAAGGAAGACTGGAATGGTTATTTCTGGCTTATTAGCCGTCGTCAGGCAGTCATACCCAACCCCGAAGTGTGGAACACCTGAGGCTCGAACTCGCGATCTGTTAGTTAGAAGTCCAACGCCTCTAACCACTGGGCCACGAGCCCGTTGCCCTGTCGGTTTCGATCGGGAATATACTATGGTTGGGGCGCTCACCGATCGTTCTTACGGAACGATTGTAGTTAAAGGCATTGGACTTCTAACTAACAGGTCGCGAGTTCAAGCCTCAGATGTTCCACACTTCGGGGTTGAGTATGACTGGCTGACGACGGCTAATAAGCCAGAAATGACCATTCCAGTCTCCCTTGCCTTTGTCGATAGTAACACACAGTCGTTTATCTATTGTATGGCCGATAATCAAAAGTTTTTTGGGACGTTCTTCTACCCTATGGATCTGCCCAAGTCGAAACATGTGCACGAAGTGTTACTTTTTGCCGATAACAGTGTATTGTATGCCACTGTATATTTGCATCCGGCTTGCGCAAGAACGTTTTCGGTGGAACCTCCTGTCGATTGTAACTTTTCTTCCTTTGCAAGAGCCATCAGCGCGCATTGTAGAAAGTCCGGAGAAGATTGCACAGGTTGTGTGAGCAATCAACTCCTACCCTTCTAACACTTGCTCCTACGCGAAATGGCATGGAGTAAAGGCAACAAGTCGACTTAAATGGTTCAAATCCAAGAGCGCACCTGAGGCCAATCGACCCTACGAAAACCTTCCAACAGCGATTACTTTCTCTTAATGCTTGACATTTATCCTTGCAACAATAGTCAGGGCAGTATATAACAGCTCGTAGCAACATTGCCGTAACGTTATTAAATAAATTTACCAAAATGTTCCACTTCCGATCTTTCAGTTTTGAGGCAAATCGTCATTTATCTCCATATTACCGAAAACAGTGTGCCTATTACTCTTTTTATGCTATTTTGTGTTTTTTTGAAGGTCAGACGAGTTCACCTTATGTATTTGCCTTTTAGCGGACGCTGTTATACCGCCGGAAAATGAGCAGAAGGCTTCCCCAAAGTGGCCTTTCGACATTCGCGAGTCTCGTGACATCAAAAGTTTGCCAACTGTGACGGCCAATGAAAAGGTGGCGGAAGTACCCAATCAGCTGTCGCCATCCAACCAATCAACAGGTGGAACGACTCAGCCCTTGGCGAATGGCCAGAGCGCTGACGCCCGAACTTCGCCTGGAAGAGACAATTCTCCTGGTGCCATTTTCCTAGAAAGACCGGGTTCTTTCGAATCGCTGATAACAACTTCCCAAAAGTCAGATCCAGTGTCCTATTCAGTCCAACAGGAGCGGCAGCATCAGCCACAGGAAGCGCTGCAACAGGTGCGATCCTCTTCGCTTGACACGTTTCTGCTTGAGATTGACAGTAAGGAGCAGGTTAGAGAAAATGAAAAAACGCCTACGCGCACCTTTAAAGCACACAAAATACACGCTAACTGGTCCCCCTCACACAAATTTGCCGAAACTGTCTCGTCTAGCGGATTCATCCAGTGTACTCGCCGCGTTTCATATGATGACAGCATGTGCTTTATAAGTTGCAGAAGGCGGCGAGCAGTTCCTCAGAATGACTTCCACCCCCTCTCAAAAGCAAAGAGAGTTGGAGAAGACGAAAAACCACCCACCGACTACATAACTAGTCTATTTTCTCACCCTCACGTGCGTTCCGCTGAATCTATTTGCACTCCTCTTGGCTCAGACGCATCAGAACAACCAACAAAGTCAAAAAAGAAAAAACACAGAACACTTTCTGACCTTTTCAAATCGCTCCGACGAAAGCAGAAGCCAAAGAAGAGAGAATCAGAAGAGAAGCTAGCTAGCACCATCGGTGCGTTGGCAGCCATTTCGGCTGGGATGCTCCACAGTGATGCGCATGTAGTGAGTGAGCCCGCCAAAGAGAAGACTGACACTGAGAAGTCTGCAGAGCTTCAGGTTCTCCTGAAAACGACGTGTCTTCAGACAGAAATGAAGCCCCAGATGCCTCTTAACCAGACTCTCTTTGTCGTCACTTCCCCCGCAACCGAGTGCCCTGCCATGACCTCTCAAACTTCCTCAGCATCCGTTCGCAGGAAGGCACGGACAGATTCAGGAATACTGAGCAACTACAGTCTCTCATCTACCGAAGCAGTTGAGTTCTGCGTGTCTCCTACGTTAAGCAACAGATCAGTCAACTCGTCCGCCTTTTCTTCGCCTAAGTTTGATAACAGCGAGTGCACCACAGGAAAATCCTCTCTCATCTATTCGACACAAAGCGGGAACTCAATGCTAGAGCCAGGTGCTAGGCCCGCAGTCAGCAAACTCCATTCTTACCTTCTAACCACAAACGGAATGGTACCTGTTTGCCCTCTGGAGACGACATCCTCTTTTGAAGGTAATGCTGCTGATCTCCTGAAAAGCAGTGTTACCCAGCTTCAGAGTCCGCTTGCTGTACGGGAGGGCCTCCAAGAAACCCATTTTCCACCCTCGGCCAATGAAACTGACTTTGCTGGCAATGACTGGGACGAGGCCTGTGTGGTGCAGCCCGACCCCTCTAGAATCTCTACTCATCTGTCTCTCGACGGAGTGGCCAAAACCGGGCTTCTGCCAGGGGATATAACAAGCTCCTCAAGCTGTACTTCTAACAAGGAACTTCTCGGCTCAGCCATGCTTATTCCCGTTAGAGACAAGCAGCAATTTCAAGCAGCAGCAGCAGCAGCAGCAGCTATCTTCCCAACGACATCCGATCGTGGACCTGAGACGTCTCTTGATAGCGACGAAAAAATCAATCCCTCCTTTTCTGGGAAGCAGTTTTCTTGCTTCCAGGCACCGAAGAATTTACCAGTCTGTCAGATAACAGGTCAGAAATTGTCAGTTGCTCTGGAGGAGGAGAAGGTGCCTTGTATCATGAATCCTGACTCGCACACTTCTGTTACACCAGATTCAGACGATGAGCAAACTCTTGATGAGATATCTGACCGTGAGCTTATAGAGGACCAGAGCTCATGCCATGGAAATAAGAGTATCAAGCGAATCTCTGAGGGCATCGACACAGTCAACTCCACAAGAGACACGTGCATCATGGGAGCTGTTTTGAAAGGACCCCAGTGTCCACATACATTTGCGAAGCCCCCTGCAGATCTTGGAGACGGTAGCCTTCCCATCTCTACCCATGATCCTGTAATACTTTCCACCTGTCAAGCACTCCAAGGCATGGAAAAAAGTTGCATCCATGCTGATTGGACGAACGCACAGTCATCGGATGCAACAAGAACTGGAGTAGTTGAGCTTTCTGACGTCCAACGGCCTGGCTTAGAAAGCAACTGCCATGAGCAGATCAGGCCAGCAACTAGCTCAGTGAGAGATGTTCAGGTGGAAGAAACTCTGTGTTCTCGACTTACAACTCAGTTGGAAAGTGCTATCTGCCCACAGCCGACTTCAAGCCTCCCTGAAGAAGCAGCAACCGACAAATCAATTAGCTCATCCTCCCACAACAATAACCAATCCGCAGAGCAAAGTCTCTCTACGACGATTTCAGACCAGCCGACAGAAATTTCTCGGACCGCTTCCGAATATGACCTCCAAACAGCAACCCTCTACTTCATGGAGCATCAGCGACAAACAACAGATTTGGCCATTAATGGCGGAATTGCGAATGCCACATTTCCACGCAGGACAGCAGGCAGAATCTTATCTATCCTGAGGCCATCTCCCAAGATTCTGCGATTAGTGGAGAGTGCCTTTGAGTCATATGAACGCTTCCCAAGCCCAGGGCTACCATACTTTGAGGAGCAGTCCCGAGTAGATGAGAAGGGTTTCATTCTGAGGGTAAATTGTGCGGCTGTACGTAGCATGCAAACTAGTTGAACCTCTGTTAATTCAGGCTTAGTTTAATACTTGTCCTTAGAGAGCATTTTTCGTAAATTGCCGTTTGTGAACGCGTGCATGCTGTCACTTTGCTATGCCCTAGGGATGCAACAAACTGAGCAAGTGCCCTGAAGTAGGAATGACAATCAGTCCTATGCAATTTTTCTTATCTTGTCTCTGCTGTTTTTAGGATCGATAAGCAGACGGATTTATCAGCTTCGATGATGTTTTCCTAGTTGTGTTACATCACGATCCTTCTGAATGTCGACGTTATCATAGTGCATGTAGGCTCTCCTAATCTTGGAAAGTATGACTGAAACGTAATAGCTCGCGGCATCCCAATAAGGGAATGTCTGTTGGCTGCACCAAAACGCACCCTGTTCTCCCAGCGTGGACCTAGTGACACACCCTGTGAGTCTACACTGGCTATTTCTTTGAAATGGAGCTGCAAGCTCAACCTTACTGTCGATGCTCCTATCTCTACATTCTTGCATCTCAATACACAATCTCGTCTGATGAGCCGGGCCTCTAATATAAGAAAAACAGGAATTTAAGGTTCACTTTTCTCAACACTTCTGACGATTACGGAAGTGGCGTGAATGTATGTGCTCTGGTTAGAGGACAAAGTGCGTTCTTTTTTCTCAGAGGTCGAGGTTACCAACCTCGCTTGCGAAGCCATAGTAACCAACTATACGTACTGAACATCTCACCTCTTTTCTGATACCCACATGTACATATGTGCAGACGCTATGTCTCACTGGAAATGATGCAAGCACACATGATTGTTTAGCGGCTATTTCCCATCGGACAGTACGTTTTGACTGTTGCTCCTGACGAAAGCTTTGGCTTACCAATATTAAATTGGATGAAAAACTACATGCCTACATATAATTAAATAATCTATGATCGTGAGGCCAGCTGATCGAAATCCAACTCGGGTGGGCAAGCACTGCGTAACGTTGAAGGGGCAGGACATAATAGCATTTAGATATAATCTGGAAGCAACTGTTTGCGTCTGTCTTTAATTTATAAGTTTACTCGCGCATGGATACGCATCAGTGCGGAATAAATGTGCTAAACATATACACTAGCTTCTGCGATGAGCATGCACATTCTAATGCTTAAACCATCGACTAAATCGAGATTTCCCCCCCCCCCGAGTCTCTGTTCTTCTTTCTGGCGTCGTCATAGTTTCCATAAATGCTAATTCACTTTTTGAAAGGATGAATCCGGACTTTAAGATGTTCCTGTTAATCTCTTTTTTGGCGTTTGTTAAGTTCATGGCACACATTTTCCTGGATCGAATTTTCCTTGTATGCAAGACGACAGATGAGGAGTATATTTAAAATTGCCAGTGTAAAGGCATCTCTGTCAGCGACAAATTTCATTTTTTCGGTCTTTGAGAGAACGATTCACTAGTTTCTGACTTCGAATAAAAGTAATTCCCTACAGAACCCCTTGCAGCACTTCCAGCAAGACTGTTGAGCTAAAAAGTGATGCTTAATCATAGTCGCTCATGAAACCGAAATGTTTGGTAATGCAGTGATGACCAGTAACCGAATTAAGCGCTGTGGCTTTGTTATTGTTTATTGGTGAGTGGTATTCATCCACAGAAATGGAAGTTCAGGCGGGACCTCCATTTCCCCTGCTTTATGGTCTAGAAGTCGGGTGCTCAATAGCAAAAACTGCTTCTACACCGTGCATGAAGAAAACTTTATGTTGTCTGGTTTGTATCTAAGCAAGATATCAACTAGACAAGTTAGTTTTCCATCGTATTATTATACCACCATCTCGCTCTTTCGAGGTGACCAACTTGCTCATTTTCTTTTTATAGACGACAAAAATTTACCACCTCTTAAAAGTACAGCTAACTTCCAGACGCATGATTAACGATTCTACCCGTTGATACTATTTCACACAAAAGACTGCACATTCGAGTACGAGGGAACACAGTGTTTTACGCTAACTCCTCCAGGTAACCAGAGTAATAACCACAGTTGCGCTTATTTTTCCATTAACGGAGGGCAAGCCGCCTGTCTGCAGTAAAGATCCTCCCCCCCCCTGATGAAATGTCAGAAGAAGAAAACAAACGATCACGGGGTTGCCCAAAAATAGCAGAACTAGTCTGTTGTCGGAGGGCCAATGCCCTAGAGGTCCTATGTATGCTGCGATTATGGCAAAAAATACTTTTTGACATGCCCTTAATGATAGTGTCAGTTTTTTTCAAAGTGGTCGATTTCAAGGCATAGAGAGACTTTGGCGATGTAGTAAGTGCTTGGAGTTGCGCACCCTTTCATACGAGAGGGTTGCCCGTTAGCAGTAACAGAGATGAACTGCTCCGTTATTCAGCTAAACCAAATTTCAAGTCCTAAATTGGCAGAACTATAGACCAAGCTGTGAAAACATCACTGAGATTGGATACCGAGCGCTACAGGAGCGAACAACAGTTTACTAACCTCAGACTTTTTAGGACCCATACTTGGCGATTATAATGTTTCCCAGATCGGCCATACACTGTCCAGTTGACTAAAACGAAAGGTACTTTTTGGCCAGATCCTCGATCCTCTCGAGTTCTGAATATCGATCTAGTTAACACACGCGGAACCTTGGATATCGTAAGGCTGAACAGCGGGACGCGACGGATACAACGGGACGAGTGAGTTCCGTAACGCGATTGGTGAGCGCCCCTCTGCCATTGTATATACTCGATCGCAACCGACAGGACAACGAGCCAATGGTTTGGTGGCTAGGGCGGTCCCGGAATCGAACCCCAGGGGTTGCGCATCTCGGAGTGGACTATGGCTGGCTGACGACGACCAGAGATTGCCATTCCAGTTTCCCTTGTCTTTGTCTAAAATCGGTTTTTTTAAGTTTCCTGTTGGGTGAGGTTTCATCGACGCTCTCTCAAGAGAATCGAAGTGAGTACTTCGGAGAATGACGGTGAGGGCATTAAGAGCTCGTCAAGAACAATTACTGTTGTTATCGGAACATGTGGTGTGAGGGTTATGTATGTAAGTCAGTGTTTTTACTAGCGTATGATGTCTACTTAGTAGACCTTGGTAGGTATGTTGTAATAGGGTTACAGTTATAGCTAATCTTAGAAAAATAATTGAATCATGGGCCAAGGCTAGGTTTAAGGCTAGGGTTGAATTAAAAACTAGGATTAAGGAGAGGGTTAAGGTAACGATTAATTTTGCCTGCCGTACACCGTTCTACCCAGTCCGATCCTCTTTAACGTATGATCTCGGATTGTCTGTTTTTCCCGGTTTGCACAACCCGGGTTCGAATTTTTCAAATTGTACGCCTCTTCCGGTACCTCGTTAGAGCAATAACGCAAATGAAAGTTTTCCCCAGTGCCTTCCACAGATTCCGTTAATTGCCACGTCCGATTGCCTTACTGATAAAACTAGTCCCGGGGTTCTAAGTTACAAGTGGGCTTGCGTATCAGGTCCTCAACGGTATGGGAGTTATAGAAGCTGGAACTCTAAGCAGCAAAATAATCTGATTGGTTTTAAGTAGTGCTGTGTTCAACAAGGCTCTTTTATTGGGTTGCCTATAGTGTTATAGGTAAAGGAGCTCACGTTTACTGACTTTAATCGTTATTACTTGTGCTTTTTCAATTATGCGTGGAGGCAAAGGTGCTTGAGCAGCAATAAAAAACTAAGCCAAAATATGCCCCCTCTAAACTTCTTTATCATCACACAGCCATTAGGTACTGCCCCCCCTACTCCCGAATATCTCGATTCCTGCACAGCTAAACACTGTTCACTGCAGTCCAAAATGTCTGAAATTCTCATCGTTTCACTTAAGTAGGAGTGCAAATTAGCTTTCTCATTCCCCGCGAAAGTTAAGATCCCAACTACTGTCACATCGTTAACTATTTATACTGATGAAAATTACCTCCTAGACCTCTTTTGCTTGAATTTTCAACAGTTTTGGTGGTTATTGCTAATAAACGGGATGTACGTATGTGTGCGTCGCGACCACTGGGTAATTATTTCACCTTTGTTCGTCTGTCTTCAAAATCTCTAGCACAATTCCGGGGATTCAGCTGACTTCAAAGAAGACCGCCTTCGTCAAACAGGAGAAAATTCCGAACCCTCGAGATGGCTGTCGCTTTCGAAC
>CACRXP010000163.1:15721-56831 GCA_902702965.1 Spirometra erinaceieuropaei
GTGGATGTCGTTAACCTGAGTAAGACCTTGCATGTTTGCCGAATTGTGGCCAATATATATTCTTCTTTGCTCATTTGGTTTTCTGGTGTTTTACTCAATGCTGCATTCTCCTAATCATCCAGCTGGTTTTTTTTATTGCAGCAGGGGAGCTGTGGTGAATACAGTACGAACTTGTCGACCAAAATGCGATCAGTGTTCCGTAGTGTTTAACCGTCTTCTAAGCCAAATTAAAGTATTGCACAAATAGTCCAAGTTGTCAAAACCCAAGGCCTGTTGCGCCACTGTATTAGGGTGTAAAGGCAGCTACCGAGACATATACTCTCTTTGTTGGGGAGCATTGAAAAAGAACGATTGAGAAGGTGCCAGCAAGCTCATGAAATTAAGAAGAATAGGACAAACCGCTCAGGGACGCAAGAAAACCAGACTTGCACATTTTCCCATCGTTTTGTCTCTCCCTGTCCTCAAATCGACCCTTCACACGGTGGGCAAGATAAGAACTGTTAGGGTTTTTCTCTGATAAGTGCCCAAGGTCTGCATTTCCAGCCCTTTATAAACGAGAAGTTGGCCATCTCAGTAGCGTACAGAGCCGTCAATCGCTCATTTCGATCTAAAAATTGACCCGGAATGAAGTATAAAGTCTAGCATCCAGCCTGGATTACGTTCTCGAGACCCGGCTCGAATATTCACAAAAGGCGCAGATCCAATGCATGTCAGTTAAGCGACACATGGATGTTGTGCAGTAGTCCCTAACTATCTAGGGCACACTGTTTCGCTTTCGTTTCCATTTTTGCTATGCGATCAAACTAATGCCTACAACACCCTCTTCAGTTAACTTGGCGTTGTCCACAACAAGCATACTTGTGTTCAGTTCTACAAAGAACTTGCAAATGCTGACTTCACGGCGAAAGTTTGCAAACATATTATGGTCGATGCGTATAAGTTCATGTTGCTTGACCCATTGCATCTGGCCTCAGTGCCATCCACGACGGGATGGTAGCTGTGTGACTAGCACTGCCGACCAGTAAACTGAGTCATTTCACAAACGGGTCTTCAGTTCATCGGTGGCAACAAAGTGAACTCTTCTAGCTAGAAATCGGGTTCTTTTGGCACAATATTCTAAGCAGTAGCTCTGCAAGCCCCTCCTAGAGACCCGAGTTTAACTCCCAACAGTTGGAACAGCGAAAATTTCTAATTAAATGAAAAACCCCCATGGACCATCCAAACGGCAGTTATTTGCCAGTGGCGGTTATCGTTTTCAGGCCAGGTGGCCGAATCCACCCCAAAGCCGTGCAGCGGTCAAGCAGCCTAAGAACGAAAGATGAACAGATAAAAATACCGGTATTGGTTTAAACGACTGAGATAGATAAAGAGAAAAGAGCAGTCTTTTTTACATGGTAACGATAAGTTTTCCATTTGTCGCTTACCCAATGGACTAATGCACAGGATCCTTGCTGGCATCCTCATATACGCCTCAGTTCTGTAGTATAGGGAAGTTTTTGTCTCCCTTCTTCTGCGTGACACCTTCCAATTCAGTCGTTTGTACTTATTGGTATGTGTTTGAAGTCTTAGGAAAATTTGTTTAATTTGTGCTAGTGTACAGTCGGGACAGTCAAGCTCATAATGAAATGTACACCTTTGAACTCGTTAAACACATCCTTGGTACTCTATGACCTGCCCCCGTTACTGGTACAAGCATTGTCAATAAATAATTCATCTAGTTGTAAATTATCCCTGTATCGTCGCTCGTTTTGGATGGAAAGGTTATGCCTAAGTGCGTCTTCGGTAGTGCTTTCACAGTATAGGCACAAAAACCTGATGTAAATTTATCTCAGCCAGCTTAATCGTGAACCTATACGAACTACTTAATTGGCGAAAGCAGTGTCAAACAGCCTTCAAAATAACTTTGTCTTTCCAATGCTCTACTGCAGTTTTCCATACTCAAATCACCTTTTGATCGCATTTGCTTTTCTGCACAAGCTCTACCATTTAATTCCATTTCACAAGTGTTCGCGGTAGGCAATCGCACAAT
Organism: Spirometra erinaceieuropaei; assembly: GCA_902702965.1. Lineage (NCBI taxonomy): Eukaryota > Metazoa > Platyhelminthes > Cestoda > Diphyllobothriidea > Diphyllobothriidae > Spirometra > Spirometra erinaceieuropaei. Next base: position 17,751 of record CACRXP010000163.1, read on the forward strand.
ACCCCGACTCGAAGGTTATTATGACTGTACCCCGCGGAAATATGGGCTGCTTTCTACCCTACAACTGTGCGAGAACGTCTTCGTTTGGGGAGAAGCGACATTTCCAGCGAAAAACTCACCTCAGTCAATCTAACAACAAAACAACAAATTTTTGAAACAATAGGTGGAATGAACGGCAGTTTCCTTCCGTTGGCACCAGTGGACAATCTCGTGAATGTTATTGGCGCCCACTAACAACCACTCGTGCGATTGACGCCAGTACGGTGCACGCACTAACTCCATACCTCCGGGCAAGCAGTCGTAGATTGTGGGTGCACATATTCCGGTAGTTTATCAATACTTGCTCTGTCCATTTAACGCAATTATACACCCAAGCGTGCCGGTGTTGACAGTAAACGTTATCAGAGACTAGAACAAGAAAACAAGAAAAAAGGTCAGTGTACGAGGCAAAATCAGGCAACTTTGGGAGTAAAGGGGAAATGGTCTTGACTGTGTATAAAAGGTGTATCAGGATAGAGTTCCTGTGCGTAACTAATCGTTCAGCGGCTTCAAGGCAGTGACAGAGTTATATAACCCTGTATATGTAAACATTTCCATTGTTTTTCCTTAAACGGTGTTTTTCATTTTCCGGGTTTAGTTCCGAAAAGTCGACACTCTGAAAATAGTTGTAGAGACAAGGATAGAAGCAACATCTTAAAATAAGTTCTTTTTAGCAGGGTTCCTCGCCCTATAAACTTGCTTTTCCGGTAAACGATGGTCATGCAAGACTGAAAACAGACTTTAAAGACGGCCGACCTAGTCTGCCGGCTTCACTTTCCCTCTGTTCATTTCGTCTGACGACGGGTCGGTGCCACCGACTTGAAAATTTACGAGTACAACTCAATTTTCCGAAGAGCCTTCACTTTCTCAGCATATTCTATTGTCTACACAACATGCGCGATGGAAATAAGGCGGGTTTGTCTTAACGGATTCCTTACATAAGTCATCGAATTTGTCAGAATTTTAGTAAGAAGGATAGGTTTTTTTCCGGCGTTAAAACCTTCACTGACTTGTGTGATGTAATTTCACATGATGGGCAAATTTTTATAAACTGATCTGTTTTGCACTGGAGCTCGAGTTATTATGTTTTTAAAATATCGGATTTCTGGGATTTTTGGAATATCACTTAAGTACGAATTGCAAAATATTAGAGGGCTTTTTAAATGGGACAAAACGTAAGAACTGGAAGAGTTTTTTTGAAGCATTCGTCGAGTATAAATCATTACGGCATGGTACTAAATGTATTTTGTTGTCCTAGGTACCGCCTACATTCCACGCTACCTATCCTGCGTGTACGACTGGCCACGAACAGCTATGCGTGAGTTGTTTCTGTGTTTTAAGGGAATGAACATTGCGATTCGTTAACTTTTATTTGTCATAGCTCCGCCCGTTTGCCGTTTAGGAAGGCTGGAGAAGGTGTTAATTTTGACTTAATTGAGGATTTCCCTAAATTCTTTTTAGAGCATGCTTTAAGCCGATATTATGATCTAGGGAGAGGTCGGCAAAATTCACACGGGATTTTTTTGTGCATCCGACTTATGAGAATATTATGCTGAGAAATTTGAAGAATTTGAAGACTATTCTCGTAAACAGCTTCTAATAGGTCGCGGTGTTTTTCAAACGGCTGAGCTATTGAACCAGTGGTCACTATGTTTGGAAATAATTTGAAGAATGTGCTACATTTGGTACAACTGTTGTCCTACTCCGTATGCGGAGAAACTGACTAGTTCAACACCAGGTGTGTGAGAAAGAGTTCAAAATTGTTGACACAAGTTGTATTTGCGCACAATTTTCCCGTTTCTAGACCGATGCTTATGCGAGTTGTGGGTTTTAAATTTATGACCGTAGAGGTGCCTAAATAGTGGACTGCTGCTTAAAAAATGACTTGTCTATGTAACATGATTTCTCATTTGAATTCAAAATGCGAACCGAAGAAACCCAGAAACACTCATAAGCACATAAAGAACCTTGAAGAATCCCATTTAAAAAGACAGAAAGACCCGGTTTCATTTAGATATAAAGAAAGATGAATTCACTTCCGGCGCTAAATTTTGCTCGGCTGCATTCTAGGGAATTGGAGTTTTGCTTCTGTACTGTTATGTGGGACAAGTAAGCAAGTCTGCGAGGCTGCTGAGCGTGCATATGCAGACATATAGTGAAATAATGTTTTCAGAATGGACGAAAATCGCTATTCCTCTAGATATATGCCGAAAAATGAGAAAGTTAACCCCATTCATCCGATACTTCTTCACACTATCTTTCAGATTCAAAATGATACCAGTCTTTCTAAACAAGTTGCTCAGGCTCGCTGACGTTTGTTTTGTTGTTTTGAGCCCAAGTATATTAAGGGAGTTTGGATATTTTTTTGCCTTGTCAAGTTAAGGTATGAGATAAAACTTTTATTGTTTGTTTTGAATCCCAAACGGGCTACGACGATTTTGCCGCCCTGACAGTTTTTGACTTTTGTCAAGTATAGTGCCTAATAATGAGCATATTGCTTTCTTTCGACTGAGTCAAGGTTGAGTAAATTCCCACAGAAAGATCCAGAAAACTATTTGACGAGATGAAATCAACCTTCTATAAATCTACACCGGGCCAGTCCATTTGGATGACAGCCGGACTAAAAAGACATGTGGATAATAAGGGCAATTAAGTAATGCTAATCCTTCCGCACAAGAGGAGACGATGAATATGGGAAAGTAAAAAGAAGCAGCCTGAATCAATCTATCCATCAATCACGCATTGAGTGATCACCTTACCATATTAATGTACTGGCCTGACAATTTTTTCAGAGCAAGCCTTCGCTCGTCAAATAGCCTTCTGCATAACTCTTCCCTTGCATTAAATTTCTGCAAGGTCTCTGTAAAGCTGCTGAGCAAGGTGGATCGAAAAGTGCGGTATACAAAGAAAAACCGCTGAGGAAAATCATAACATAACCTTCCATTCGTCCAAAATATAAGAATTTGAGGCATTTATACCAGACATCGACGAAGGAAGCTCGTGAAGTCCAGACTATATTTCTACGACTTGATTTGTCCTTCTAGCATTGGATCTGGAGATCCACCGTGCCACAGGTATTTGGAAGTCGAACAGCAGTCAGAAGTGAGCGAAACAGGCGATCATCAAGTCCGTTAACCAAATGTGTAAGGAGCTCTCAGTTGGCCCTGTAAATGGAGGACCTGCAGGGCTGATCGTCTTCAAGGATCAAATGGTAGAATAACGATGCAGGAAATTACAATGATAAAGCAGAAGTGCGTCGGCACTTCTGAAATTAAAAGATGTCGTTTGCTATGTGATATGTTTGTCACTGAAAACACCTTTTTGCTATGTGTCCTTCGCTGACCTTCCTTTGGCTTTCAAGTGGAATCTCAGGACCGGATAAGTCTACGGACTACTCTGTGCTGTGAATAGGTAGGCCTGCCGCACTTCTAAGCCGACTTTCACGCCTTAAGCCGTGATGACAAGAAACTGGAAGTTTAGCTGACATCATACAGAGCACAGTCAGATTGATGGCCGCTAACGCCAGTAGACGAGGTAGTCATTCCACAGGCCTGGCCCAGATCGCCGAAGCCGTTGCAGACAGAAACTGCATATTCGTTGAAAAAGTGTAGTCCACTGGCATTTTTGTCGTGTGCGGTACTAAGGAGTCGACGTTTAGCAGAGCAGTACCGAGACCTGGTACATTTTAGGCCTAGCGGCCTTGGCAGAATCCTGACGAGATGTAGAGTCGTCACACGCGTTCGCCGTGGGGGTATAGATCTCGGGGCGTCCTTCCGTGGGTACTTCTTGGTAAGGTCAGAGTAAACAAAGTTTCCCCTTACAGACGGGAACTGCTGCAAGCTTCATCGGTAAACTGATTCAGATTAATCAGTGGAGTAAGAAAATACGCCTTAGTTGAACGCTCCTGCGCTCCTTCTTAGGTCGGTCAAGCATCAGTTCCTAAGTGCAAATGGGGATTGCTCAGCCGGATGAAATCAAGAATCCGCTAACTAGCTCATGTCAAGGTTGTATTACTTGTCACATACGATTGTTCAACAACAAGAAGAAGAATAAGAAGAAGAAGTCGGAGAGCAGCTGTTCTGTCTAAATCAGAAAATTTTCCGTTGTTGTCCCAGTTAACTATCTTCCTGTTATGTCATGCAAATAACTGATACCAGATTTTAAAACTGATCCTTAAGAGTGTTGTGGATCCGAGCGAAACACCTGGTTCATTGACTTCGTCTACTGGATAATCAGGTTTCGATCTCCACACTTTTCACGGTCTTATATTTTGCAAAGCAGGTCCTGCTTGATTCCCATCCCAACAGCATAATCTTCTCTAAAACTGCCCATCGCCTAAAATTTTAACATTTCGACGAACTTACTAATTCGTAGAAGAGAGGCTCTCAGGACATCTCAACATGTCACTGACTTTCATTTGAGGCCTTTCAACGGGAGCACCACAAATTTCGAAACAGCCCGCAAGAAATATCCGGATAACAAGCGGCTATTAAGATATCAGGATAAGCAATAGATGGGGTAAATCTGTTTATTATGGGAATATTTGACCCAAGCAGAAATTTCTGGCATTGACTTTAACAGTCGTGAAGTGAAAGTACTGTTCTGATGGAGTTGTGAAGGAAACAAAGAAATGGATTCTTTTTCTGGTCCTCTGGGCTACCAAACTTATTCTCTTTCATTTACCTCGGCTGCTTAACCAGGAATCCGGTCGCGTTTCGGTCCTACCTTGAAATGCTAAGCCGGCCACCTGTTTTTACGAGTCAGTCTCTCTCTCTCCAAATCAATGGTCACATTACTTTCAGTCATTATGCCTTAGTCTTAGTAGTCCCCAATAGAAGACAAGTACTGTTTGATGGGGGTCATCAACTTGCTACCTCCATCGGCTATCGGTCTTAATGGATACAAACGTATTTTATGCTCCACTTCGCCCCCCCCCCCTCCTCCTTCTCTTCCCACGTGCCTTTAACTGCCACAAATTGTTGGGCGTCGCTCCTGTCGAGAATCGTCCAAAAGTTGAAAGGGCAACGGACGAAGAAGTAGGCGTTACCCCTCTTCCCCTCCAGTCAACCGGTCAGGGAAGCCTTTCTGGAGGAAAAGCACTACATGTTGACCAGGTCCAACCGCGCACGCTAACTGAACAGCCACGAGTACAGCGACCTCCCCGCCCCCTTGCCCCCCCGTACCGTCAAGCTGTCTTTTAACCTGACTGACCAGGATAATAACAGTTGAAATACACCTGAGGATTGTATTCGCACTTAATCCTCCGACATATCTCAAAGGAAGGGGCTCTTCAGGCAAGTTAGCTGCAGGTTAATTGACACTGCGCCTAACAGAGAGTCTGTTGTTTACCTCCCGGTCAAGGGAGTAAGTCCTTTTCATCATATTCAAGGATATCCCGTTTGCTTGGGCGGATGCCGGTCTGGTCAGGGACTCGAGTTCCGTTCTTGAAGTGTGGATTTGAAGTAGAAAACATAACTGTCAGGGGGCAGCTTTATCGTGGTAGGTAAACTCTCCTCAAACTGGATGATAGGTGGCATTCTCTAGGTCTCCATTAGCGTCTCCATTTCCACATTAGGATTTATACCAAGCCATCTCACCAAAAGTGGGTTACGTTGCAACCGAGAAGAGATTATGCGGTTGGTTTACGCTCCGACCTGCCCCTAGAACACCTACGTTGCATTCTGTTCTCTGTTAATGGGTAAACTTCTGACCTGTAAGTGTACGGTTCTGACAGGCTACTCGAGAAATGTAACAAAGAGAAGATCAGCACGCGTACAACACAGCTGAAGACGACGGCGAACATGTGGGAAGGACAACGGTATAGAGAAGAATCGCACTTAACTGTCAGTAGACTGTGGATCGTGTCATATACAGTGCATGACCTATCTCATGAAATGTTGGCTGAAATTCTGAAATGCGTTTTCGATTACGAAGGATTACTTGGTCGGGGTTGTGATACTGATTATCTTAAGGCATACTCTTATAACATTTTGTTCGCTGCAGGATGTCGGCTTTTAAATGCACTTCTTTTTAATCTCCTGTAGAAATCGCGCTCGGTAAAAAATGACTACTTAAATAGCATGCATTTTCCCATTGATTTTCGATGGTCTTGGCAATTCAAATATATTTTATAAAAACCACAAACAAAAATATGTTTTCTTTTAGTCAATCGATAGAGAATCAAGTCTTCTTTATATTTTATTCTTAAGGAAGGAGTATAATTAGGTTTTAAAAAAGTTTCTAATTATGAGACTTTTTGAGACCGCGATATGCCCATTCACATAGCATCGCACCTGGCCGTTTACCACTGCTCCTCATGAAATGTACAACATCGTCCGCATCCATTGCAAAATTTAATGGACCATGTATGATATCTCTTTAATGACATAGAAAAATATGGGATTTACTTTACGCGGAACGCATGCACCTTGTAGAGTGTAATCACTAAGCGCTAAAGCAACGAATGATCAGGCTCCAAATTTTTCGGCAATCAAGAAACTTCTTTAAAACCTAATTATACTCCTTCCTTAAGTATAAAATATAAAGAAGACGTAATTGATTGACTAAAAGAAAGCATATTTTTGTTCGTGGTTTCTATAAAATATATTTGAATTTCCAAGACCATCGAAAATCAATGGGAAAAAATGCATGCTAATTAAGTAGTCATTTTTTACTGAGAGCGCTTTCTAAAGGATATTGAAAAGAAATGCATTTAAAAGCCGTCATCCTGCCGAGTCCAAAATGTTATAAGAGTATGCCTTAAGATAATCAGTATCACAACCGCGACCAAGTAATCCTTCCTAATCGAAAACGCATTTCAGAATTTCAGCCAACATTTCATGAGATAGGTCACGCACTGTAGGGCTTTATCTTGACAGACATTTTCAGGCTGTTGCAGAAATTACACTGTCAACAACGATTGCTTCCCACGACTTTACACCTTAACTCACAATCCGTTATTTTGTGAAATTTACTTTTAATTCATTGTTTAATTACTACTCTCATTTCCGTTGTCGTACAATAGCGTAGGATAAGACTTTCGGCATAAATCCAGGCAATTTCTGTCTTTTCTTTCATTTTGTCATTTTACTGCCTAACGTGCTGCCCCACCCATAAAACTCCCTTTACCATAAATCACTTACGGCACGATCCACAGTCTACTGACACTTAATTGGTGCCCTACTCTATACCGTTGCCGTTGGAAGTCTCAAAGAGACAAAACCTGACTCCTTTGTCAAAGTATTCCCCTTAATCATAGCGTCTAGGAGGCGTCAAGTATTGCAAAGACATGTGGCGACTAGTCTAGTGTGGATCGATTCGCATGTTTACTTTGCACGCGCGCTGAGCCCTGATGCGCACAGCGCAGGATCACTAGTGTCTGCTAACTGAAATATATATGTGGCAGAGATTGCTTACGTAAATGGCGACTTCGGATAGACACTTTAGTCTCTTCAGAATAAGACTGTCTGGCCTTGTTAAACTCGACAAGACTGAACTTGACAGCCATAGTTTACCCCTTGTTTGGACCACGCGTGTGCACGTCCTGTCATGCAAGTGTGCTAAACCGATGAGCTTTATGTCGCACAAGGTCGCGGCCGTCGAAGCGCCGGTCCAGAGATGCGGTAGGCCGACTAAAAAAAAGTTAGTCCTTATGCATCGGTTGTTAACTGCGGCAGGTGCTTTAAAACGACTTAATTTCGAGCCTGAATTCTTCCGGTGATCATTAACCTTTAAATGACGGACTAATCGGTGCTGGCTGCATGCTGGGGTCGTTATCTGTTATTCCATCTGTTTTCACAGTCAATTAATTCATCCTTGTTCGTGTGCTCTCAAGACTGAGCGCTTAAGTGCTAGAAGACGTATTCCGTAACGTGCGTCGAATGGTTTATTACACATATCATACATGTAAGGCCACGCACATGTGAACAAAGCACATAAAATGTTAACTGAAATGCTGAAATGCGCTTTCGATTAGAAAGGATTACTTAGATAGGGTTGTTCAGCATAATCCAAAAATATTTCACTCACGCCAAGATGCCGACTCTCAAATGGGCCTACGTCCGGCCGCCTGAAACAATCACACACGACAAAAATGACAATATACGTAGTACGTACTCTTCCATTGATTCCCCACGCCTTTATAAATTCAAATGTATTTTGTAGGAACGATTAAAAAATACCGTTTTTGTCGTACTCATTCGGCAGCAAAGTACATGTTTGTGAAATTTTATACTTGGTGAAAATGTATCTTTCTGTTTGGAAAAGTTTAGAATTTTGAGATATTTTAGGACCGTAAAGCACCCACTCATCCAGAATCGCACGTGATTCTGAAATAAACAACATAGCTCACGCAAGTTTCAAATGTAATAGAGGGTAAATGACGTCTCCTTAATGGGCTAGAGAAGTGTGTTATTCTGCTTATAATAAAAGTATACAGCATGCATTTTTGAAACCCTTAATGCAAACGCAAGTGCAAGTTCTTTCCAAGACTACTCAGGAAGTTAAAAAAATTTTGAAACCAAAATAAACTCCTTTTTTAGGAGTGAAATTCAAAGAAAAAGTAGGTTTTGGTAAAATAAGTACAGGAAAAAACACTTTGTGTATGTTTTCTGTAAAGTATTTTTTGAATTTATAGGGGCACTGAAGATCAGTGGAAAATTTAAATACTACTTAAGTTGTCATTTTTACTTAGTGTGATTTATACATGCAGCCGTAAAGAAACCCAGTGAAAAGTCGGCATCTTGGCGCCACTGAAATATTGTAATATTATGCTACATGACAATCATTCTTATGACCTCATCTAAGTAATCCTTTCTAGTCAGAAACACATTTAAGTATTTCGGTTAATGTGTCATGAGATGACCCACCTACAGTAATTTCATCAGCCAGATATTTTTGACATCAACCCAGAGAACACGTCGGTAGGCTTACCATGACAGCACCGATCTGGGCACGATATCGGCAGGATAAATCAATGTTTTGCGCAGAGTTGCATTTTATAACTATTTAGTGCTTTACCAGCCGAAAATTACTAACTGAAGTCCACTAGATTCCCCCTTTTACGCACACTTCCTCATTACTGTCATTTCACGATGCACTGCTATAATTGACCGACTGCTACTGCAGACCGACTAGCTGTCTCGCTTTCTGGCATTATTTGTTCGTTAAATCCACTCTCGATGCCCGCAAACGCTGGGACATGAGCGTCAGGATAGCATTCATTCTCGGGTAACACGCCTCTTAGTTATATTCCAGGGTCTCCTTTTGTTTGATGACATTGTGAAATTGCGGAGCCTACCCTCCGTTTTAGTTGGAAAAAAATTTGTTCTTAAGTAAGTTGCCGTACACAGGCCTCTTGAATATCCGTTCACTAAAAGTTCACTGAACTGTCACAAGCAGAAAGCGTACAATGAGTAACCTATCCCATGAAATGTTGACCGGAATTCGGAAATGCGTTTTCGATTAGGAAGGATTATTTAGTTTCGGTTACAATATCGTCTACCATGAGGCATATAATAATGTTTGGAATTTACCAGGTTGTCGGTTTTTGAATGCGTTTCTTTTTGACCTCCTTATAGAAACCGCATTAGGTAGGGAATGGCTACTTAAGTGACATGCATTTTTCACACTGATTTTGATGGTCTTATAAATTCAAATATATTTAATGAAAACATACAAAAATATGCTTTCTTTTACTTGTTTCATGGAAAATCACATTGTCTTTACATTTTATGATTGAAAAAGAGGGTATATTTAGGCTTTGAAAAAGTTTATCAATGCCCGAATAATTTTGAGCTTGATCATCCGTTGCGTTGGCTTTTAGCGATTTCAGTCTACAAGGTGCATGCTTTCGGCGTTAGGAAAATCATGTATTCCTCTATGACTTTGAAAAGATACCATGTAGAGTTCATAAAATATTGCAATGAATGCGGACAATGTTCTTCATCTCGTGAGAAACATTGGCAAGTGTACATGTGCGATGCTGTATGAAAATCTCATAATTAGAAACTTTTTCGAAGACTAAATATATGCTTTCTTCGGTTATAAAGTGTAATGCTAGCGTGATTTCTACCGAACGAGTAAAAAAGTATATTTTGTGCATGTTTTCTGTAGAATATATATGAATTTATAAGACCATCAAAAATCAATATGAAAAATGTATGCGACTTAAATACTCATTCCTTACCTAGTGCGGTTTCTACAGGAGATCAAAAAGAAATGTATTCAAAAGCCGACATTCTGGCGAGTCCCAAATATTGTAGGATTATGCCGCATGATAGTCAATATTGTAACCGTACCTAAGTAATCCTTCCGGATCCAAAACGCATTTTCGAATTCCGGTCACCCATTTCATGCCAAGGAGGTGAAATTGCTGTTCTTAAATCTTTTATTATCTAGGGTGCGTAAAGTTTTTCGGCTTTCCTAAAGTAGACCACCTATATCGTAGAAACTCATTGAGGACTGTTTAATTTAAATGAACGCTTGTCTGTACTAGAGGTATTCAGAAGATATTGGACCGCTGTAGGTTTAGGAGACAGAGGTTCTACGCTGTCAGCAGCAATGCTTTCTTTGGCTTATTCGCAATTGGCGAGGAGTCCAAGTTGGCAGCAAATTCCAAACAAGTTACCAACCACCACTGCAGCTGTTCCGTCGCTTACGAAATCATGTCCCATGGAAAAAATTACTGTCGTTTTTCTCTGCTCTCAGTTAATTAGTGACTTGTGACGTAGGAACTCTGATGGTCCTATAGGTATCACAAGATCTAGTCGACAAACGTATGAGCCGTTGGTTAGAAAACCCGATTTATTAGGCTTTGTTTTTTTCAAAAAAACTATTCTGAGTTCAAAACTTGAGTAATTCTGGCCTAATCCAGGCCGTGGCTGTCTTAAGAACGAAACGTTGTATAGAAGTAGTCTTTTCATGATGGCGGTCGGCCGACGACTTGACCGCGTCCTTTGAGAGCTTTGTCGCCATAAAAACGAAATTTTGTTCATATTTTTTATGTGCTCATTGATTTTACACTTTTTAATCGACACACCTTCGAGTAGTATATTAACTTAAACGCCCTTACGTGAGTTAAGGTTTTATTGTCGATTATCTCTCTAAATGGCATTAGCAGACCGCAAGATTTCAACTAGTGGAGCCATTCAGGCGATTACGTAGACCCTAGTTCAGGTCGAATAAGTTTTTGGCGCTAATGATCAAGACGAGAAAAACGGAGTAACTTAAAGGTTACGAACTGTACTTAAGTGTAAGATGACCGGTCTGTCTTTGTTTATGGTATAGCGTCAAGATGAGACGAAAAGGTTCAAAAAAAGGGCGATTTCCACTAACTGCTAACAGTAATAAGCGACAAGCCGAAAGATCTAAGGAGTTTTTGAAACGTCAGAACAGGTCCCTATTCAGAATTAATCGGATTTTCGGTGGAATAATAGAAGCTTTCGTGGATCGCGCAGGAAGTTATCGAATTAGCCATCTGGAAGCGATTGTCGTTATACATAGTCGAGCCGGTGAGACTTCTGCAGGTTGCATCATTGTTAAAAAGCCAGTACGGTTTTGTTGCAGAGTCGTGTTAGGGATAGAGTGAATGGAGAGTAAATTCAGATTTGACATCTGTGCGGAAAATTTAATTTGTCTTATTCTGCACCAAGAGTTTGAACTATCAAGGTCATCATCATCATCATCATCACCACCACCACCACCATCATCATCATCAGCAGCAGCAGCAGCGGCAGCAGAAGCAGCAGCAGCAGCAGCAGTCTCCAGATCCACTATAAAATCCTTTAAGATTGAAAGCCATTGATAAGGCTCATAGGCGTCGCCATATCCTCTGTCGGAGAGACGCCCATGCTGGAATAACGCAGCAAGACTCATTAGCAGAAGACAAACAGTTTAATTTAGTTGTTCAGTATAAAGTGGCAGACTTCGTAATTGAGAATCAAAACAATGTCAGTATAAAAAACAAAACATGGTTAATCAAGGCGTGCTTCGTTAGCCTGGACAGGATTCCAACGGGAATACGAAAGAAAGTTCTTATATTTATGGATTTACTCAATGCCAGGATTAACAGTACTACTGTCAGAAACCATTATAGGTTATGTAATCAGTTGGTGAGAAGTCTGATCAATATTTCGAAGGCTTGTTGTCCAGCTCACAGGCCGTAAGGACATCTTTTACTGCAAAAATGCCTCAAGTACTCTACTCATGAATGATCAATATCCAGCTTTTGTCCAGAGTACTTCTGAATATCGCAAAGAGGCCTTTTTTATTGCGGTTTATGAATGGCTCTGGGATATGCACGCCCGTATTTCTACAAATCGGTGACAAACACATCCGCGGTGTTTAACCGTAATAATGCGTTCCGATAACGATAGTTTATAAGTGCTGCACATAGAGGGTTTATTCGAAAAAAAAATACACTCATGCGTTTTCTGGTTAGATACACTTTAAAGCAGTTGCATGCTCGGAATAAGAACAGGAGAATCACATGTAACAGAGTTCGCCGATGCTAGAATATTTTGCCACTGCTTTTTAGCCGTCTAATGTTGCATTCTGACACAAACAATAGGTGATGGCTAGACAACAATTGGACATGTTCAGAATTTCGATGTGGAAACCACAAAGTCATCGTTCTGGACATATTGTCGTAAAAGACACGAATAGAACGTAAAAAAGCAAAAAGGTGTTTTAAATGAAAAACCAAGGGCTACTGCGTGCTCTGGTTTTCTACACGACTCAGTTTTTCCTCCCTCAAAAAGTGCCCTGACTAGACTCTTTATTGGGAAGGGCTAGAAAGGCGAAAAACCTCGTTAACCTGTCCTGACCTGACTGTTATTCGCCTCTACGTTCATCCAATGGATTTGCATCCAGAAGTACGTTACGTTCATAATCGTAACTAGAGGTTACCAGCACAGGAAAGACATCTCTCGTTGCGTTAATTAAAATGAATCCTTTAGGACTGTTAAATATAGGTCGAACAGTCCTGTAAGTCCTTTCAGTGCTACAAAGCAACTGTCGCCTTATCAAGTTTAGGTTTTGCCCCTCTTAAAGGCAGTGTTGCTGTTGCGTTCTTTCTGCATTGAATTACAATATTGCTCAACTAACTGGTTAGATAACCACATTTAACCAGGTTTGCCTTTAGATAGGCAAATTACGTGTCTAAGCGCTCCCTGAATCAAACTTTCATTGTCCTTTTGAGGAAGACAGAGAGAAGATTTCGCGAGTACTTTATTAGAACAAAACTCGTAAAATTCAAACACTGACTTTCCTAGGAAGGATATACTACATTCTCGTTCACCTTCACTGTAAATTTTGTCCTCGGATGCAGTCCATCCACTACAATGCGCGGATCCCAGGCCTTTATTCGTTGTTAACGAGCACAACTATATCGCCGAAGTTCCCCCTGCGTAGCGCCGCGATGACACTTTTCCCTATATATCAGTCTTAAAATGGGTTCTGCGGACCTCCCATTATGGCACACAAAACTGTCTGTCGACATACCCATCAAATAAGTGTACATTCTAATGCATAGTTTCAGCGGGTCGTGAAATATTTTAGGTGGCAGGCGAGTTTCAGAAGTGTGAGAATCTATGACATTTGTTGTTTCTTCAAGTCACTACCGAAAATCATTCGCGGAACCCCATGATGCTAGTAGATCTTGAGGCCTGTGATCACTTTTATTATATTAGATTTCGTTGAAAGTACTGTGTCCTGATTTTCTGATCCAATATTTTCCCTTTTGTACTAAAAGATGTAATAGTTGATTCTGCCTCAGAATGTCGGAAGTATTAATCAGCTCGCCGAGAAGGATGGCGTGACTGCGATAGCTCTGATGGGAGGCGCCCACAGATAGTTAGTTCCTTACCTTTTTCCGACAGTCCGTATAAAAAAACAACTATTTCAGATATTTGCAAAATTTCAGACTGTCCCTAATGTCTGGAAATACTATCCGGTATTATTCTTATTATCCAAAGGTCCTATGGGATCGTTGTTGTTAGGGCCTCTAAATATTGTCCATTGGCGCTTGCCATTTAAGTCCTCAGCGTTAGATGGTTTAGTTAGGCACACAGGGAGGGGGGGGGGGGTTGAAACCCCGCAATTTCTACTCGGGTCATATCTTCCTGCTAGCCTTAGTAACTCCCATGCTCATTTTCGTTGTTTAATTAATCACCGTCATCAAATCATTCCTCACAGGATCCGTCATCATACCGGAACGCGTTCAGACCACGTGCAATCGTCTAGTGCTCGCAACAACTGACTCATTTCTCATGCACCGGCCTTTTGGCACACATCGGGTTTCTGTGACGAGCACGTTTTTGTGTCGCTCCCTTTCTGCCTGTGCGCACACCTCGTTTGGGATTTTTTTGCACACACGGTTTGGAGATGGAGTGAAAGGAGGTTACAGCAGGGTGGGGTGGAGTAGCCGCCAAAGAGCAGGCCTCTGTCCCCTACCGCCTAAGCTACGGGCGTGTGTGCGTACACACGCCCGTAGCTTAGACGCACACGTAGACCGCAGCTGTTGATCGATCAGGAGGCACGTGCCGTGCACAAGAGAGAGCTGGTTGAGGGAAAAACATGGCAGCTCCCTATGACGTGTAGAATCTTGTCCTATCCTAACACGACAACCATAGATGGCCCTATGCTGTTCTGCAGCACTGTTTACGTGGGTCGGAAGTTGCCGTATGAAAAAACAGGGAAGTTTACCTAGGCGGTAGTGAACATATGAAATTCCGAAGCCACTGCCCTCTCTCCCTCTGCCCTAAGCGTCCCAGTGGGATCTTTTGACGATTGTGTCTAACAGGAATTAAAAGTCTGTTGGGTAGCTGCACACTGCGCCAGTAGCAAGTTTCCCGTTACTCTCCGGGTCTGAAAAGTTGCCATGGTTCCTACTTTCAGCTTGTGTCGTTATTTGGTAAATTATGACCACGTTCCCCATTTGTGCGTTCGCTGGTTACAAATTCAGTTGGTTCTATTAGCGAGGTCCTCTAAAATTTGGTATGTTCTTAGCAGCATTTAATGACTGAGGTTTCTCCAAGCCTTTACCTCGGGATGACTGTATACGAAGGAATTTGTTAGCAGATAACATCAGACGGTCCGTGACCTTTACTCTTTTCTTTCAGTACGATCAGAAGCGTCACTTGTCACATGTTTTTTCCACCAGTAAGCTGTCGCTCTATCACTGGGGCTTCTGGGTTCGAAAACCTCAGCTTACAGCTCACCTCGTCAGTACTTGCGTATTCTCTAACCTAGTCATTTTTTTAAATTTCGAATAGGCATATGAGAGCTGATTTTACCGAAACTACTGAGACAAACTGTACCCAGCTCACAAAAGAGCACTGAATTCAATGTTATTTCACATGGACATGCTGAGACCATGATCACTTAAAACTAAACCCTCCTCGAGGGAGGTTTTAATCGGTTGAAAACGTCCCTATTTTAAATTAAGAAGTATTCTGCTCAAAAAATAATTCGCAGCAGTTTCTACTGCAACTTTCCCATCGTACATGTAAGAGTTCTTACTGGGAATAAGGGATTGGGTTAGCAAACGTAAGGGCTCCGGGTTGATGATCTGAGAATAATGAAGTGCTCACCGGGCTTTTTTTCAAGATTCTGGTCGATTTTTGCACTAAAGGCTTTGATAATGGAAAGCCGGTCAAGCTCTCCGAAACGTCAGCAATGCAATTCCCCTGATCCGGTGAGCACTTCATTTTTCTCAGATAAGGGTTTGGCCCACACTGGTCTGTTGGCTTCCAGAAGCAAAAAAGCTCCGTGTAGTCATTAATAGTCAGCCACCTAACAGAGCGAATTTGGTCAAGTTATAATTGCAGAGGCGTGAGTCCATTCCTGACTGGATAACTGCCTGATCTGCAGCGACAGAAAATGACAGGTGGCGAGGCACTGATGAAATTCGCTTTGATGAAGTGGTTATGACCCATCATCCGGACCCCATCCGTGGACCATCTGCACCGTGTACGAGCGCGCCCCCCTGTTTCTGGCCGCAGCTGATGACCAGAATATTGACTGGCTGACTGATGACAGAATTTGCCAGAACATTGCCTTACACATTGTTTTTGGCCTTACACGTTGTTTTTGGCCTTACACATTGTTTTTGGCCTTACACGTTGTTTTTGGCCTTACACATTGTTTTTTGGCCTTACACATTGTTTTTTTATGACGTTATTGTAATAAAAAGGGAGTTCAAAGGCGCTCGCCTACCTTTCCCTTAATAAATCTGCTCTGATCTGATCTGATCTGAGTACAATAACAATCTTCCTGCATATTCTGTCACCCCTCTTCTCCCATATTCATGACCCGTTTACTCAGTTCTTTATGACTTTGTCAACAAGTCGTACGTTTATACATATGGCGCACCAGTACGTAGAAAGTGACATTTATCTTAAAATAGTGTCAAACTACGGTTTTTGACAAGAGCTAGTGAGGATGCTTGTGCTATTGCTGTGCGCCCAGAACCGGAGGTCAGTCCTTGGTCACTGCCTCATTTTCGGTTTTTTCAGGACACAGGTCAGTTAAATGTGTGCATTGCTCTATTTTACGTCTAAACATTGACCTTGATCTCACTCCGTACAGTTGGAAGGCAATTTCTTAATGCGACCTTACAATGTAGTGCAATAAAAAATATTTTTGGGACACCTGCCTAATTAATTTTAAGTCTGAATGCACCTCGCACAAAACTGCCGCAATTGCGCGATAACGGAAATCTCCAAAGTCAAAATTAGATTTTTAATGTCAACATCCCTAACCTGACAAGGCATGCACATCAGTTCAGGAAAGTGATCAGGACGTGTTAGTAGGAAGCCGAAGTTCGGGCTATGACGGAGAGAATCATAGCTTGCAAAAGAGACGCTATCGGATAAGTTGGATTAGTCATCGACCAAAACTTCAAGCATTGCGTTTAGGTCAAAAAAGCGCCGGGTACTTAACAAATCTTTTTGCGAGCCCGATATTTTTACGCAGTAAAGTCAGCGGCCGGTTTCACGAAATGTTAGCCGAAATTCTAAAGTGCGTTTTTGATTAGAGATCACTACTTTGGAAGGTTTATAACATTGATTATCATAAAGCGTAATCCCAAGATATTTCAGTCACCCCAGAATTCTGACTTTAAAATGTACAGCTTCTTGTCCACCTAAAAATCTGTACTAAGTAAAAATGGCTACTTACATGGTATACATCTATCCATCGACTTTCGATGCCATTATAAATTCAAATATATTTTATAGCAAACGTGTATGAAAATTATGCTTTCTTGTGCTCATTTGGTAGTAAATCGCATCTTCCTCCAGTCCTTTAATCGAAGATGAGGCATAGTTAGGCTTTAACAAGCTTCTAATTCCCGGAATAAGTTTGGACCCGATCTAACGTTGCACGAGCGTCTAGGGCTTACAGTCTAGCAACTGTGTACCCGCCATTCCAGGGAAAGCACGTATTCCTCAATGCTATTAAGAAGGTACCATATAGGACTCATAAAAGTTTGCGACGAATGTGAACCGTTTCGTATACTTCATAATGAACATTAATAAACGAGCAGATTCGATGCTCTTCAAATGGATATTTCGCAATCCTAGAAGGTCTTATGATTATAAATCTATTAAAACCGTAAGATGCCCTTTCTTCAAGATTTAAATAGGACGTGACTTGCCACCACATAAGTACTAGAAAGCTGATTTGACCACAATTTCTATAAACCATTGTTGGATTTTTAAGTGCATCCAAAGTTAATGGAGAATTCATACCGCTTGAGCGGCCGAAATGAAGCTTATTCAAAAGCCAGCGTCCTGGAGCGACTGAAAGATCTTGAAATTATACTGCACGCGATTATTATTACGACTCCACTTAAGCAACCTTTACGAGCCGAAGACGCGTTCCAGCATTTCGGTTAACATTCCATGAAGTCGGGTACTGACTAAAGTGTACAGTAGTCTACGGTAAATTTCTAAGAAGTATTATTCATTTAATAGACCTACACTACTTGCCTTCGAATTACGTCTAGATTAACCTCTTTAAAGTAAATTTGTACAAGGAATTTTGCTATTTCCGAATTATTTTCTCTGGTCATAATCCCTTATGGGGAAGATGATTTTTCACAAGACTCTTGTCCATTTACCCTGTCTTCTAATGCTTAAAATATATATTCTGCTCTCGAACCTTGATGATTGCAAGTTCCCTAGAAGTTGTTTTTCGGGTTATATATTCCAGATGGTTCTCACCATGGCGAGTAAAAACTTAGCTAATTTTTTGCATAAGCATTAGCAGTGCCGTGGTCAGTGCTTTAAGCAGTCTGGCGTTTTACCTCTGTTTCTAATTTCTGAAAGAATGCTCCATCTTATTCTTTTGGCGTACTTTTTAATTTTCAGCACTTCTAGAGACCCTTAGTGACAACTTAGCCCTTTTGCATCATTTGGAGGAGTATTTGTTTGTATCCTGAGCCCTTGCACAACAGTTTCACCTCGTTGCTTGTACATGATTATTTGCTCTCCCAGTTTTTAGATCAATTAAATTTTCTCGGTGGTTTTTGTGAATTACGCAATTAGGCCAGGCCCATCGCCTGCTGCCATAGTTGCGAAAAAATTAAGGCTTTTCTGACGACTGTTTACGTCTCGCTGATTGTGAAGGTATGTATTAAACTGCAGCTGACCACTAATTTCTTAATGCTTAACGTTTAAAATTCGAATTACGAGCAGGCTCGCTGCATGTGAATTCTCGT
Source organism: Spirometra erinaceieuropaei (assembly GCA_902702965.1). Classification (NCBI taxonomy): domain Eukaryota; kingdom Metazoa; phylum Platyhelminthes; class Cestoda; order Diphyllobothriidea; family Diphyllobothriidae; genus Spirometra; species Spirometra erinaceieuropaei. The sequence continues at coordinate 36,511 of CACRXP010000163.1, forward strand.
TTTTAACATGTCGCAATAATTGGAAAAATTTAAAGTAAATTAGAGGGCATGAGAAAAGTTCATCTGACATAAAATTCCCAGGTGGTTCTGGGTCACTTTAGCCCTGCGCACTTTAGGAGGTTTTCACTCCTGGTGAGAAAAACAAGGAAACTTTCCGCAGGTTGACCGGTAGAAAATGCATAATTAGGTAATAAATTAATTAGCTAATGGCAGTCTGTTAGTGCTAAGAAAGCAGAAGCAGCAGAGTTGATTGCTCTCCTTCTGTTCTCCTACACGCAGATAACCCCGACAGGAGTTTGGAGATGCTCTTCCGGTCCACACAAAATTTCCTCTTCAATCACCCTGTTGGCATCGCGGGCGTCTTTCTCTGCACCACCCTGGCGGCCCCGCATCTGCAGCAGATTCCTTTCGTGCTAGCCAACTTTCTGAGTCCGCAGGCCCTCACCGAAGCCGTGACTGCTGTAACAAGGCAGCCGGGGGCCTTCTTCTCTGAACGTTTTTGCGACCTAGTCGCAGTATTTCGCACCACCCCCAGTTGGAGCGCATTTGCTATCAGTGGAGGCCGAGGTCTGCACTGGCACTTCGCCCGGCCTACAGGTTGATCTGCATCCGCCATCTGCGCCTCTGTGGCATTCCGCCAGCTCTGAGATCTCAACTGAACTCACTTGAGAATTGAACCCTCCTGGGTTCTAGCCCCTTTCGATGTCTTACAGTTTGCTTTCGCCTCTGCTCCAATAGAACCGCCTATTGGACGGATTTCTTTCGAACAAGAAGATTGTCAATCTTCTGACGTAATTTGCCCTCGACCGCCTAGGCCTCCTGATGTTCTTTATTTCATTTCTGTACTTACTTCTGTTTACTGTAGATAGTGTATCATACGAAACTTCCTCTAATGGACTTGTGAACGCTCCCTCTCCTCCATCCTTCCCCTCCCGCTGTATTTCATCACCCTCCTTCCAAGCCCCGTTTTTTCGCCCGCAGTATATTAAGTAGTAACGCTTAAGTTCTGCTGCATTGAAATATATTGTCTACATATGTCTCCTACTCCTTCTTCTCCAAGAACTTGCGTGGAGAGCTGGAACGCAGTTTACTCAAAATAATGAGACTCACACACACACTACTCACTCATGAGAGTAGTCTGGGTGAAAAAAATACTTCGGCTTGTGTCAAAGAGGGTGCTGAAGGTCAAAGATTCTTTAAGCAGCCATATCCGTATATAAATAAAGCCGCCGAAGTCCTTGTATCTTGCCCCTGGATGTAAGTAAGGGAGCAGCAATGAGAAATGCAACTTTTGACTCTTACATGGTACAGGTTTTGCAGTTAGCTAAACCTATTTACGCCTTTTTGTTGAGAATTTGAAGCACTATCACAACTCAGGGACGGGATAGTAAGAACCTATATTAAGACTCTAGAGGGAATCATGTCGGCAAACGTACCATGTCCGCTCTAGTAGCGGTATAAACTAAGTGCCTTTTGATATTAACATTGAATCTGAACATTACGTTGCAGCAAAGTGAGCATGCTTTTCGTATTGACCACTACTTTCACCAGCGTTTTTAAGGTGACAAGAAGGCAAAAGCAGCGAAACAGGCTTATCCATCTTCTTAAAGTTTTAACGGTGCAGCTTTTTAAATGCTTCTACTTTGAAATGCCACTAGTACATTTGTGCAAGAGTTAAGAGGGACGTCTTCTACTATGCCTTCAAAATTCTTGTGAATTGGGAAACTCGTCATCTAACAACAAAACAGGGTCAAACTTAATATGCACACCAACTTTCTCAGCAAACTCAGTACTCCACGAAGACCGAAAACTGCAGACTCAATGAACATCCTTCGTTTACTGGCGTCCGGTGCTCTCCAGGACTCAATAAACCATCAATTTATGAATCGAGATAAATTTCCGAAATCAAAATATTCCCAGCTGTAGAATATGCTAGGGCTTTATGCAACTATTAGTTTATTTGATAATTGATAATTTTATTTTTACTTAATGCCAGTTTACAGGCATTTTCAAGGGAAGCGTTAAACGCAAATCCGATCAGCAGTGAAAAAAACTCCTATGGAAAAAGAATAAAAATAAAGTTGATGGTGATTTTTATGGTTTGGAGGATTCAGGAGAAAAAACTGCTGGCGGTAGACATTCGACCCAGACCGTATATGATCCAAAGTAACATCTTAAAGAGGCGAATCGTGTCTGAGTGCGATGTGTTTGTAATTTACTCCTTAAAGTAGTAAACCAGCCCGTCTGAGCCCTAATAAGGCGAAGCGCACACTCGTGCTTTCAAGGAAAACACCGGAGCCTCAAAAGTCAAGTCAGCCACCTAAAGAAGAAAAGGATTGGAATACAGATATGCAAAAGTTATTCCTGCTTAATGTATGTAGAATGATCCTTCTCTTTGGAATCTAAACAAACGCCTGTAAGCTCTAGAGATACGTGGTTATTAGTGTATACTAGCCGCTCTCCAGCTTCTCCTCCCCTTCCTTGTGCTTCTTCCGTTAGTCGAACTGTCCCTCTTTTTCATCGGTGATTCATGTCTGTCTGGCGTATATGAACTCCACAAGTCTGGAGGGCGCTGGACGAGGCCAATTGAGGGGTTATTCAACAGGCAAGTCCTCCCCCCACATGATGTTTTCAATTATGTCGCCCTGAAATGCATTACACGTTTATAGCTAAATACTGTGTCTTGCCTAAATGTCCACGACGGACTCTTTAGTGCCATCACCAAGTTGGTGAGCGGAGATGATAAAACCAAAGGTTGAGACATGCGGCCCCAACCGCAGACCGGGGCCCGTCAGGTTAATCACGTAAAAAGTACGTTTAGTAATTTAATCAGAGGGTTGGAAAATGACTATTAAATGTTTCTTTCAGGCCCTTTCGACTGAAAGTAGTATATATTTAAAATGTAAACTGTGTATTGAAGGCGAAACCCTCATGGCACGTGATCCTGTCCTAAAGGCCGGGCCACAGTAGGATGAACGTGACTATGACCCAGTTCTACTGGTTATTAATCCTTTGTTTGAAGCATAACTGATTAAAAATACCACAAGGTTTTTCAACGCAGATCGCGTGGGCGCGTTTGTTGTATAGATCGCTCCGGCGAAACAACCCTAATAGGAAAACTGCTTTCTCTTATTCATTGTCGCAGGACTAGCCCACCTGCCGAAATCCCGCGTATGAAAAGGGCAGTCAAAGTGGCCGGTCCTCGAAAACAGAGGGCTGGAATTAGTTTATTTTCGTGATTGTTTCTACAGGACGGTCTATATAAGGGACGTACCCGCGTTGTTTGCAGTGCGAAAACTTGCAGTATTTTTAGACAACTATGCTAAAGATGGGAGAGAAGCTACCCGGCGGATTGGTCCAGGGCCCTGTTTGTGCTTGTTTGGTCCAACCCCCTGTCATGGTTAGTACAAGACCCTTATGGAAATTACTGGTTACTGATACTCCTCAGTAGCAGCTTTCACGTCATCTTAGTGACGCCCCATGAAACTGCACATACAAGTTTACAAGTCAAACCTTGGGTCGGACTTTATCGCCACAGTGTGCAACTTAACACTGAATGATCAGATGAAATATTTCTGACGGCAATATTGCTGCAGATTATCAAGAAATAGCCGGATGGGCACTTGTTTTCCTTTTAAATTCTGAACCAGAATTAAGAGCGGAGTACTTACCTGTCTCCCGCTCATTTTGCTCGCAGGCGCAGTAGTCCCACAATGATATCCCTGAAATGTAGATAATGAGCTAAATACTTTCCTGTTTATGACTACTTTACAACCTTACACCATGCAAAGGACCGGATTTCCGAGACCCTGCATATTGCTACCAAAAGAAATGAGATTTTCAGAATCCATACCACTGTTATTCGGCATGCCGTACATTTCATGGTAAAGTAAAATTTTTGAAGGGCTATAAAAGATTAGTTCGGCACGAACATGACATATTGCATAGTTTACCTAGCTCTTACCTGTTCGAAGCTTATGTTTACACAGCACACGGAGCACAGTGGACTGCCCTGCCCACTGACTAGTCAAGTAACCGTCAACACACAGTTGCAGCCCTTTTATGGATCAAGGACTGTTGTGCTTGGTTTAGAGAAGAAGTTCAACGAAAATGAGTAACCGGTATTTTTCACTAAATCTTGCCCTTGTTCCTCCAGATGCTCCATATTTTTCGCAGATGTGTGTTTACAGAAACAGCGAAGAGGAGGTAGACACCTCCCTTCTAGCGGCTGTCCCCTCCGCAAAAGGTGTAATACAAGCAGCTGGACATTCGCTGCTCTATGTAGGAAAACAAAAGTACCAATATCAGCTTAGTCAAGTTAAAGTTCTTGAATACAAGAAGAAATTTACAGACGTAGGTCTTGTGAGATGTGGATGGAAATGGTCTTCAAAGAAGCTGTTGACTTAAGGAATGAGTCTGAATCACTTGCGTTTGTAAAAGCAAGGTTAAAATCTTAGTCCCCTTGTACAAAGTAACTTGTCAACTCATGTTAAAATTATTGAAGTCAGTCTAGACGAACTTAAAAGACGGTCATCAGTATGATGAATTAATTTGAGGCATGCGGACAGAAAAGAAGACAGTTACCTCTGCTATTCCCGGACTCCAGCAGGGTAGCTCAGTACGAATATATTATTTTGCGTGTGTGGGTGTGTGTGTGTATGTTTGTGTATGGGGGGTGTAGGGGTGTCAGCGGTGGGTTCACGTGATGGTCGTAGTGGTCGCTCACTTGCTTGCAGGTGAGACTACGCCTAGCGGCCATTTGCTGGCACCCAACTCTCACCTGTGGCTCCACGTAGCTGGGCCCTGCTCAGCGGCCACACCCCGGGCAACCGCCTCGACCGGCGGGCTAAACCAGGTGAGGATATCCGTGCGTGCACCTGCACACACGGTACTGTTGTCTCCGCTGGCCGGATGGATCTTCGCGTCGACATCGTCGAGACAAGGCTCTGTCGGGACTATCGCAGGAGGCCACCAGCAAAGTTCTTCTTCAGGTAAGTGAATTTGCTTTGTTCCTTCCTTGTCTGTTTGAGTTCCGTGTTGTATGCTGTTCTTGTTGCCTGCCCTCTATATGTTAGTCTGTCTGTTAATATTTAGATGAAACTCTTGATGCCTGCTGCGACTGTCTGTCTGTCAGTCTCTGCCTCTCTCCGCTACTAGCTAGGTGTCACTGTGCTTGATCTTGAAGGACGCCCTCTCACTTCTGTCTCTGACTGATGACTGTGTCTGCTTGTCCACTCTAGCTGTAAGTCCCATAGCGTTCTGTTGGTGTGTATGCTCTCTCCTACTTAACTCCATCACATCACCACCAAGATCCCAGGCTAACTCGGGTCGTTCTCTCACTAAAAAAAGTCGTGGTCCATAGTGGAGTCCGGCAGCCGTCTGGGGTAACCGGGCAGCCCTACTTTGGGGGTGCGCTGCCTGCCCTCGCGAGGGGTAGTGGGCTAGAAAAGGTGCCCTAAAAATTGCCGGGAACCACGCTGTCTGTAGACTGGCCATGGCCGCAGACAAAACACACACGGTCAAAACAGCCAAAACCGAAACAACAACAACAACAATAACTCTCTTCCCCTTCCAGCCTATTCTTCTTCTCCTCCTAGTTTTCGCCGTCGCAATCGGCAGACTGGCAGGGTGAGTCCGCTCACTCTGGCAGCCAGGAATGTTCGTTCCCTTTTAAACAATCCGAAGAGCAACCGACCGGAGCGGAGGACGGCGCTAGTAACTAGGGAACTGGCGCTCTACAAGGTGGACATCGCCGCACTCAGCGAGACTCGATTCTCCGAACAAGGCCAACTGGAGGAGGTGGGTGCCGGTTACACCTTCTTCTGGAGCGGTCGTCCCAGGGCAGAGCGACGAGACGCGGGTGTCGCCTTCGCCATCCAGAACGACATCGTGGGACGACTGCCCTGCTTGCCGCAGAGCCTCAACGATCGCCTGATGAGCCTCCGTCTGCCTCTCAGGGGTGGGGGCAAATTCGCCACCATCAGCGCCTGCGCTCCCCCGATGAGCAGCCACGACGCCGCCGCAAGAGACAAATTCGACGAGGATCTGCATGACCTCCTGTCGACTGTGTCGAAGGCGGACTAGTTGATTGCCGTTGGTGACTTCAACGCCCGCGTCGGCACAGACCATGCTGCCTGGAGAGGAGTGCTAGGTCCCCATGGTCTCCGCGGCTCCAACGACAACGGCCTGCTCCTCCCCCGCACCCGCGTAAAAAACACCGGCTCATCCTGACAAATACGTTCTTCTGTCTGCCGGAGCGAGAAAAGGCCATCTGGAGGTATGCTCGGTCGCGTCAGTGGCACCTGCTGGACTACGTCCTCATCCGGAGGCGAGATCACCGGGACGTGCTGGTGACAAAGGCGATCGCGGGTACTGACGGGTGGACCGACCATCGCCTCGTCCTCTCGAAAATATGTATTCGCCTACAGCCCCGCAGAAGACCACAAGGTAAGCGACGCCCAGGTAAGCTGAATGTTGTCTTGTTGTCTTTGCCCGCTCACCATCTTCACTTCAGCAATGATCTAGCTCAAAGGCTAGGCAACCTTCCTATCGCTGCCGACGCCGCCGCTGCCGAGAACACCTCCGTGGAGAACCGCTGGTGTCAACTGCGAGACACGGTCCAGTCGACGGCGCTCACCGTCCTCGGTCGCGCTCCCCACCAACACCAGGACTGGTTCGACGACAACGACGTCGCCATCACCAATCTGCTCGCTGAGGAAAACCGCATACAAAAAGCCTATGTAGACCACCCCACCGACGACAACAGAGCTGCTTTCTACCGTTGTCGTCGCCTCCTACAACAGCGACTGCGCGAGAGACAGGACGCCTGGACGGCTCGCAAGGCTGAGGAGATTCAAGGGTACGCGGACCGCAACGAATGAAGGAACATCTTCTCTGCGATCAAAACTGTCTACGGTCCGCCGACGAAGGGCACTGCTCCTCTCCTCAGCGCCGACGGTAGCACCCTTCTGACTGAGAAGGCGCAAATTCTACAGCGATGGACCGAGCATTTTCGAGGCGTCCTCTACCGACCTTCCACCATCTCCGACGCCGCCATCGACCGTTTTTCACAAGTGGAGACCAACGTGGACCTCGACCTCCCGCCATCTCTCCAGGAAACCATCAGGGCCGTGCAGCAACTCTCCAGGGGGATGGCACCCGGATCGAACGCAATCCCTGCTGAGGTCTACAAGCACGGAGGTCCCCAACTAATGGACCACCTGACTGCGCTCTTCCAGGAGATGTGGCGTCAAGGTGAAGTCCCGCACGATTTCAAAGACGCAACCATCGTGCATCTCTACAAGCGAAAAGGAAACCGCCAAGTCTGCGACAATCACCGCGGCATCTCCTTGCTTAACATCGCCGGGAAGATCTTCGCTCGCATCCTTCTCAACCGCCTCAATAACCATCTCGAACAGGGTCTTCTGTCGGAAATCCAGTGCGGCTTCCGTCGTCATCGTGGGACCACAGACACGATCTTCGCCGCCCGTCAACTTCAGGAGAAGTGCCAGGAGATGCAGACCCACCTGCACTCTACCTTCGTAGACCTGACGAAAGCCTTTGATACGGTGACTCGTGAAGGACTGTGGAAGATCATGCTGAAATTCGGCTGTCCGGAGCGATTCACTTAGATGGTACGTCAGCTGCACGACGGTATGATGGCGCGAGTCACGGACAACGGAGCTGTCTCAGAGGCATTCGCAGTGACCAACGGAGTGAAGCAGGGCTGTGTGCTGGCGCCTACCCTCTTCAGTCTTATGTTCTCTGCCATGCTGATGGACGCCTACCGCGACAAACGCCCCGGGATCCGCATCGCCTACAGGACGGACGGTCACCTGCTGAATCAACGGCGGATGCACTTCCAATCGCGCGTATCCACAACCACCATTCACGAACTTCTCTTCGCCGACGACTGCGCCCTGAACACTACCTCGGAAGAGGAGATGAAAGGCCGTATGGACCTGTTCTCCGCCGACTGCGAGAACTTCGGTCTGGTCATCAACACACAGAAGACGGTGGTGATGCACCAACCTCCACCCAACACCGCCACTCCCCCCAACGCGCCGCAAATCAGCGTGAATATGACCCAACTGCAAGTGGTGGAGAACTTCCTGTACCTGGGCAGTACCCTCTCCCGCAACACCAAGATCGATGACGAAGTCGCCAACAGGATCTCGAAAGCCAGTCAAGTCTTTGGCCGCCTCCAAAGCAAAGTTTGGAATCGTCATGGTCTCCAAATGAGCACGAAGCTGAAGATATACAAAGCCGTCATCCTGCCGACGCTGCTATACGGAGCGGAGACTTGGACGGTGTACACAAAGCAGACACGCCGACTGAACCACTTCCACCTCAGTTGTCTCCGTCGCATCCTGAGGCTGAACTGACAGGATCGCATCCCCGACACTGATGCGCTGGAACGGACGGGAATCGTCAGCATCTACACCATGCTGAGACAAATTCAGCTGCGCTGTAGCGGCCACATGGTGCGCATGGACGACGAGCTACTACCAAAACGACTCTTCTACGGAGACGTCGCGACGGGTTCTCGCCGCCAAGATGGTCAAATTCGTCGATACAAGGACACTCTGAAGTCCTCTCTGAAGCGCCTGCAAATCAACCCGACCAAATGGAAGAGCACGCCCGCGATCGTCCGACATGGAGGAGAACAGTGAAGACGGGCGCTGCTATCCACGAAGCCAACCGCACCGCCGCCGCCAAAGCGAAACGTGAAGCCCGCAAATCCCAACTGCGCCCAGTCCGCAACGCCGCCGCGCAACCGCTTCCAACGTGTCCTCGATGCCAGCGGACATTCCGGGCTGGAATCGGCCTTGTTGGACATCTTCCGATCAACTGTACATCTCGGACCACACCAGCAGCCGTCCTTCCACCTGTCTCTTCCTCGTCCTCTCTGCCGCCAACTAACTCTGTGAATTCTTCTGAACCACCACTTCCATCCTCCTCCTCCTCCTCCTCCTCCTCCTCCTCCTCCACTGTCCCAACGACGGCCGCTCAGGCGTCTGTCGCGCACGACATCACCGCAGACATACCTGACACAACAACAGGCATAACCCCTGCAACCTTTGTCTTCAGAGGTGAGGACCAGGACTACACCTGCCCTCACTGCGATCACACCTTCACTTCACGCATCGGCCCGGTCGGTCACTTGCGAATCCATCGCACAGAGACTGGTGAACCAGTGCCTGGAGCACCAACTCACACCCACCGCATTCACCTCCACTGCCCATACTGCCCCCGAACCTTCACGCATCGCATGGGTCTATTCGGCCACATGCGTATTCACAAAAGCGGAATTGACCACAATTCCGACACACCCACCACATTCAACACATCCACCATGCCCAGCCCCACCGTCGTTCCATCGCCATACGCGCCCATCACCACCAGCACCACCGCTTCATCTGCAGCTGACATCGGCATCGCCGAACTCTCATGCCCACACTACCCACGCACGTTCACCTCACGCATCGGCCTGGTCGGTCGCTTGCGAATCCATCGCACAGAGACTGGAGCACCAGTGCCTGGGGCACCAACCTATACCCACCAAGCTCGTCCCAACTGCCCACACTGCCCTCGCACTTTCAGGCATCGCATGGGCCTATTCGGCCACATGCGCATCCACGACGACCTGCGGTAGACAACCGCCGGCTACACCACACACTCACACACTCCCTACCTACATTCCTTCACCACCACCACCATCACACATCAACACGCACCCACAGCATGCACCAAACTGCCACCTACCACGCAAGTGGGAAGTGTGCATCTCGACTCGGTCCCCATGCGGCTTCGGCTGCACGGGTGATTTGAGTCCGTGACTATCCCGACACGTCAAGCGTCAGTCAGTCAGTGTATTTGAGGGAAATAGGCTTACGTCTTTGAACTCCCTATTTGTACATAAAAAATCGATAAACAAGCAAAAATGTGAAGAAATTACAGCATTAAGTGAATGCATACATTGATTCACATAGGTCACTAGTCACATGGTTAAAAAGTCGCATAGTCCGCTTGTTGCTGCAGCATAAATCTGTCAAGGCGGCATTTAAATGTCTCCACAGATTGAGACATAACAACCGTCTCGAACAGGTTATTCCACGGTTCCACGACACGGTTGGAGAAGAAATATTTTCTCACATTCAGTCTACCCTGTGGCACACGTAGCTTGAAGGGATGTCCCCGGAGGTGAGTTGTAGTGGCGAGTTGGAAAAAGTCACCGCACCGAAGGGCACAATCCAAGCCGCGCACGATACGGAAAGTTTGTATCATGTCTCCGCGCAACTGCCTATAACTCAGAGGGTAGAGATTAAGGTTAGTTAAGCGGATCTGGTATGGCAGTGCACTTTGACCTTTTACTAATTTTGTGGCTCGCCTCTGCACCCTTTCGAGCAGATCGTAATACTGATGCGTCCACGGTCTCCAGACCTGAATTGCATATTCGAGATGGGGCCTTATAAACGTGCAGAAGACTTTGGTGAAGCAGTCTTCCTCGAAAACTACGAATGCCCGCTTGATGGCATATAGCATTGAAGTTGCGGCCTTGGCCGCCTTACAGCATTGTGTAGAAGGCTTTAGGCTGTCTGCAACCCAAACTCCGAGATCTTTCTGAGTTTCTGCTTCTCGGAGTGGCATTCCGTTCAGATGGTATTGCCGCGTACTAGGGGTCTGACTTCCGAGGCGCAGAATGGTGCATTTGTTCAAATTGAAGGACAAGATCCATCTGTGGGACCACTCGTCCAATCGCAAAGATTTTCTTGGAATTTGGTCTCATCGGCAGCATTCTGGATGACTTTCCAGATTTTTATATCATCCGCAAATATGGCGCAATCACAGTCCAACCCATCTACACAATCATTGATGAACAAGAGAAAGAGGGTTGGTCCGAGCACCGAGCCTTGTGGGACCCCACTCTCTATGAATGTGCACCTTGATTGCTGTTGTTCTACGCAGACAATTTGGGAGCGGCCGGCAAGGAAATTGTCGATCCATTTGAGAAGTTTGCCACCGATGCCCATAGTTCTCAACTTGTGTAGGAGACGCTGGTGCGGAACACAGTCAAACGCCTTCCGGAAATCAATATAGGCAACATGCACGGTCTGTTTTGCGTCCAGTGCTCGTGTCCAACTTTGCATTGTGTATAGCAAGTTCGTAACACATGATCTTCCCCTACGGAAACCATATTGTGTATTGGACAAGAGCTTGTGGGTTTCCAAGTAAGACATCAACTCCTTTTTGATTGTTTTCTCCATCACTTTGCAGCAGATTGATGTCAGACTGACGGGTCTGTAGTTTGTCGCCTGAGCACGACTACCGCTTTTGTAAAGGGGTGTAATGTGGGCCGTCTTCCAGTCTGTGGGAAGAATTCCAGCATCAAACGGTTTTTGGCACAGAAAGGATAGTGTCTTGGCCAGCTGTTGGGCAAGCTCAAAGAGCAGCTTTTCTGGAATCTCGTCCGGACCGGGAGATTTACATTCCTTCAAGCGTTTCAGTTCTTCCAAAATCGCTTCTTCTCGAAACACAATATTTTCGATAGTGGGATCTCTCATGTTCTCAGAATTAGATGGGGTAAAGTCCGCTTCTCTTGTGAAAACGGATCGGAAAAATTGAGAAAAGTGCTCAGTCTTATTTGTACTGTCCGATATCTCCAAGCCGTCATCACCCCTCATAACAGGAATGGGATTCCTGTTACGTGTGCTCTTCCGCAAATAGCTGTAGAGCAGTTTCGGATTTTTAACGGCTCGGTGGAGCATATTACTTTCAAAATCCCGTCGCCTCCTGAAAATCAGGCTTTTCACCTTATTTCTTTGAATTTTGTATTCTGTAAACGCTGCATTATTGTTGTTCTCGCGAAATTTCTTCCATAATCTACCTTTCTTGTTGATCTCCCTTTTGAGTTTTCGTGTAAGCCACTGAGGGCGGTTGGATGTCCTAGGCTTTGATAAGGGACGGTGGTTCTTCATTAGGTGCAGTAAACGGTCCTTGAATAAATTCCAGTCCTCGTTAACGTTTCCGGAGAAGAGAACATCCCAGTCTATTTGTGATGCCTCAGCTCTAATTTGGCGAAAGTCCCCTTTCCATATTTTTGGCCTCGTATTGTCTTTTGTACACGGTTCAGAATGCAGCAAGTACTCGCATAAAAGCACTGCATGATCACTTCAACCGAGCGGGGGTAAGTTGTACACCTCGTCTATACTGTCAGGATCTTTGGTAAAAACGAGGTCCGGACAACTGGCCTGTTGCCCTCCACGAGTTCTAGTTGGAAATAGGACATGTTGCGTGAGTAGAACTTCTAGGATTGTCTTTAGTAGATGGTAATCGAAGGTATTCATCGAGCATTTCGCATGCATATCGCTCCGTTGAATGCATGGTGCATTAAAATCCCCCATGATAACAACGTCTGGTCGAATGGCGATCTCTTTTATGCTTTTCAGCAGACAAGTATCTGGGTCGGGATCCGCCTGCGGGGGCCGGTAGATAGTTAAGACTTCGAGGGACTGAGATCCCCGCGTCGTGGCTAGGAAGGATGCTGATTAACGCCCGCACTCAGTTCACGCATTTCGTCGCGTTGTGTGTGTGTTGTGTGGAGCGGCGGACTGGTGGGCTGGGGACGGACTGAAGCAGCACCTTCCACGGCCCTCTCACGCATGTGAGAGACACGCCGTTTAACGCCCGTTGTGTGAAATCCTGGTGTTGTGTGTATGGGGGGCCAGGTCGTGCTGTGGCGCGCGCAGGCATGGTCAGGCGACCGTGTCAGCCACCGCGCCCATTCCCCTCTCCAGTCTGCTGAACGGCTCGGACAGTGGCTGGGGTGTGGGAATGGGAAGGGAGAGTGAGGTCGACGGCTCAGCGCACTTTCTCCTCATTATAAACAATCTGACGCGCTTGAAACTATCCCGGTGCGTTAAAAGTCGTGGCTTGGAAGGTTGCCAACTGACGGTATAACTTGCACCTCCTCGACAGGAGGTCTGAGAGTCAGGCTGCAATGGTTCCTTCTTAATGTAGCCTTTATGGCACTCCCATCACAGTGTGCGATCCGATCCAGGCGTCGGCGGCACGCCTAATTGCGGCTTCGGTCGTGCCAGCCTCCAAACTCTGTTGTGTTGGTGAAAATCCTGGTTATTTGTTGTGTGGACCAGGGGTGTGGTGAAACGCCAAGGCGAGGATCCGTTCGAGCCGTCCACCTGTGGCCTCCCTCGTCTCCGGTCTTCATAGACGCTGTGTTGACACCGGGCCCAGGCGGGGAAGGAGGAGAGAGTGTAGGTAGATGCAGCGCAAGTCTACTGGCACTATAAACCCCTGCGCAAGCCACCGTCCCTGCTGTCACCGCTGCTCCGACTGTGGGCACACGGTGGATATCGTCGAAATCGACGGTCGAACTGTCGTGTGTGTGTGAAAATAATGAAGTGTCTGCTTGCACCTTAGCAGCCGTCTCTGACAGATCACCTAAGGCAAGCAAGTGGCGAACAGGGGAATCCCTAGGCATACGACTATTTCATTCTAAGTAGTACATGTGTCTAAGAAGGTTGCGCTTTTAAGCAACGCGGGACCGACGAGGCCCCAGACAACAAGTTATAAAGGGATTATTCTTACTCGAAGGCCGAAGGCGATTATATGGCATTGTAGGGCGCAGATTACCCAGCAGAGGCGAAACTTTTGTTCACCGATGACCAAATAAAATAAAGAGGATTGTGAATCGCTGGGTCCTATGACAAAGCACAAGCGACACAATCCCGCTAAGAGTAGCAGGCAAACTTTAAAAAATTTGGAGTTAAACAATCAAGCTTGTAAGTTATTGCGATCAGATCTCAACAGACTCCGAAACTTTCTTGTGGTCACACCGATCCTAACGCTTTGTGCACATAATCTATCTCAATGTTACCATCTACGACGGGCTGCAGGACTCGCTTGTTATGAATCAATGTTAGAAGGCTCGTATAATAATGAGGCTTAGGTTAGTGCCATAACATTATGACATTTGTAAATAGTTTAGGCAATAAGCTATCAGTTCTCATGGAGTTGGTAATTTGCGTGAACCAGCATGTAATTATCATTGCAGACCGCAGCCTACCTAAGTCTCAGACATTTGTCGATTTTTAACAAAGAACCCAGTAGGCACTCTTGACAGAGGTGGCAGCAGTCTACAGGTACTGATTGATTTATATTATTCCTTATGTTATCTATAACCCCACATCCATGCATAATTAATAAACTGTCTTATTTAGTACTCCTAGCGGCACTTTCACATTGAGGAAAATAAATCTTATAGGGAATTTTAGATCACGTATGCAGACACTGCACAATGTCCAGTTCGTACTTATGAAATAGGCATTCTGATACGGAAAACTGTTAATGAATAGTGAAAAACTCCCTCACTCTTTCAAAAAGTTGAAATGAGTATGGTTTAAGTCAGTTTATTAAGGGAATGAGGCTTTCGCCCTTCAGCTCCCTATTCATATCGATAAACAGAAATAAAGTCATCAATTACATCAATAAATGCGGAAAGTTAAAAAATTAGCGGTAAGTGTGAGCCAGGCGCAAACTGCCGCCGCCAAAACAATCGTTATTGCATGTACAGTAGTTTATCAACAAATGAGCATCTAGTCTACACTTCAAGGAATCGATACTTTCGGAAAGAACCACTGCATCAGGGAGTCCGTTCCATGCCCCAATTACCCTGTGAGAGAAGGCGTTCCGTCGGACGTCCGAATGGGCCAGCTTCCTCTGCAGTTTGAAGGTTTGAACACGCAGGCGGTCAGCCCCGGCCGATTCGAAAAATTCATCTAAGTCTAGGGCACACTCACGACCTCTGACAATCCTGTAGGTTTGAATGAGGTCGCCGTGCAGTTGCCTGTAATTCAGAGGAAACAGATTTAGTTCGGTCAGCCTGGTTTTGTAAAGCAGATGATGAAGATTCTTGACCATCTTCGTAGCCATCGCCTGTACCCTTTCCAGTCATTGCTAATCTTTCTTCAACCACGGTCGCTAGGCCTGGACTGTGTACTCTAAGTGAGACCGGACGAATGCCCCATAGGTTTTCCCGAATAGCTCTTTATCGATCTGCACAAATCCTCGCCTTAGCGCAAATAACATCCTTATCACACTTTTGGCTGCCCTTTGACACTGTGATGATGGTTTCAGCGAGGAGGTCATTATGACGCCGAGGTCTTTCTGTTTCACAACATGTGAAAAGGGCTGACCACCAAGGACGTATTGAAAGTAATCGTGCTCCTTACTGGTCTTTTTGGTGCGGAGTCTCAGGACCACACATTTGTCCACATTGAAATTAAGGAGCCAACGAGCTGACCAACTCTTCAGACGGTTCAGACTGTCTTGAAGCGCGTACCTGTCTGCGTCAAATCTCATAGTTCTCCACAACTTAACATCGTCAACAAACATGATGGCGCTGAATCCCAGGTCGTCGACGCAGTCTTTAATGTAAATCAGAAATAGCAACGGCCCTAAGAGAGAGAGAGAGAGAGAGAGAGAGAGAGAGAGAGGAATGCGCTTTATTTTGAAATCATATGTTCAAAATTTTCAGCAAAAATTTGGCTCCATTCACTATGGGCAGTAAATAAGTTAATAGATTATTCAAGAGTCAAAGTTTAACACAAAGAAACGATTATTATGGGGATAGTTTAAGTCTTAGCTTCTGTATTTCTGTCTCTTCGCACGTAAGATAGCGTTCTAGGAATGGCAATACAGAAGCTCGATAAGCCGATGTGCGACAGGATATAAGACGGAAGTTGCGGCGCATCGGGCGGGAAGACTTGGCAGACATAAGATCGGAATGTAGGGGATGGGCAACGTCATCTAGAATTCGACCAGCAAATTGCTTGACCGCATTGAAGTGTCGTTGTAAGATTGTGTCTACTAAAAAAATATAGGAAACGCCAGCAGCAGAAGAGAGCATGCGGAGGATTCGTTTCGAAATTAAAAGATCCTTTTTTAACAAAGCAGGAAAAACGACAGGAGAACAGTATAGGATCAGAGGAAGAATGCAGGCCTAAATGAATCGCCAGACTAAGGGTTGAGGTGTGTGGTAGGAACGTAAACGACGAATGTAGTAAAGAAGTTTACGAACTTTAATAAATAGGGACTCAATATGGAGGGAAAAAGAAAGATTTGAGGACAAAGTAACGCCAAGATACCTGAAAGAGGATACTTCGTTAGGAAGAATGTCAGAGGAATCAGGGTTAGGAGAGGGCCGCAGTCGAAAAATACACTGAACGAATTTTTGGTTGTTAATTAGGAGACCATTTTCCTCCGACCACGCTAGGACATGGTCTAGGCCATCCTTTAGAGACCGGAGGTGTGTCTGACTTTTGAGAGGGTGTCCAACAACCACATCGTCAGCATACTTGACCAGAAGACAGTCATTAGGGGACCTGAGATCATCAGTGTGGAGGGAGAAAAGGTGAGGGAATAGAATGGAACCTTGAAGAACACCGCAGTCATTGGGAAGGGCCGAAGATTTCCGCTTGCCAGATTGGACAAATTGGGTGCGGAAGGTAAAATAATCGCTCAGCCAAGAGACGACCCAGCCTGGAGAGCCACATACGGAGGTTTTGGAAAGGAGAAGAGGGCGCGCGACGGTATTGAAGGCGGAGGAGTAATCAAGAAAAGCGCACGCATACTCGCGGCAACCCTTGTCTAATGCTTTTAGAGCAGAGTGGACCACAAGAGCGACAGCATCTAAAGTACTCCGTTTAGCTTTGTATGCAAATTGTAAGGGGTCGGAAAAACTGGAAAAAATGCTTTATGATATCTAGGGCAACTCTTTCAGCAAGCTTTAGTATTGCAGAGGAGCAAGCAATTGGGTGAAAAGATTTAGGACCAAAGTTAGCGGACTTTTTAGGGATGGGAGTGATTCTCACTGTACGTCAGGCGTCGGGAATCTTGGACTCCATGAAAGACATATTGATTAGGTGCGTTAAAATAGGGACTATCTGAGAACTGCAAGATTTAAGAAGAAAAGGCGAGACACCATCGGGTCCGGCAGCTGTTGATCCACGGACCTTTTTAAGGTGTTTTTCTACTGTTGCCGAAGACACGGGTTGGAATGTACTCGGTGATAGGGGAATGTCTTCAGTCAGTCAGTCAGTGTATTTGAGGGAAATAGGCTTACGCCTTTGAACTCCCTATTTGTACATAAAAAATCGACAAACAAGACAAACTGTGAAGAAATTACAGCATTAAGTGAATGCATACATTGATTCACATATGTCACTAGTCACATGGTTAAAAAGTCACATAGTCCGCTTGTTGGTGCAGCATATATCTGTCAAGGCGACATTTAAATGTCTCTACAGATTGAGACATAACAACCGTCTCGGGCAGGTTATTCCACGGTTCCACGACACGGTTGGAGAAGAAATATTTTCTCACATTCAGTCTACCCTGTGGCACACGTAGCTTGAAGGGATGTCCCCGGAGGTGAGTTGTAGTGGCGAGTTGGAAAAAGTCATCGCACCGAAGGGCACAATCCAAGCCGCGCACGATACGGAAAGTTTGTATCATGTCTCCGCGCAACTGCCTATAACTCAGAGGATAGAGATTAAGGTTAGTTAAGCGGATCTCGTATGGCAGTGCACTTTGACCTCTTACTAATTTTGTGGCTCGCCTCTGCACCCTTTCGAGCAGATCGTAATCCTGGTGCGTCCACGGTCTCCAGGCCTGAATTGCATATTCGAGATGGGGCCTTATAAACGTGCCGAAGACTTTGGTGAAGCAGTCTTCATCGAAAACTGCGAATGCCCGCTTGATGGCATAAAGCATTGAAGTTGCGGCCTTGGCCGCCTTACAGCATTGTGTAGAAGGCTTTAGGCTGTCTGCAACCCAAACTCCGAGATCTTTCTGAGTTTCTGCTTCTCGGAGTGGCATTCCGTTCAGATGGTATTGCCGCGTACTAGGGGTCTGATTTCCGAGGCGCAGAATGGTGCATTTGTTCAAATTGAAGGACAAGAGCCATCTGTGGGACCACTCGTCCAACCGACAAAGATTTTCTTATAAGTTGGTCTCATCGGCAGCATTCTGGATGACTTTCCAGATTTTTATGTCATCCGCAAACATGGCACAATCACAGTCCAACCCATCTACGCAATCATTGATGAACAAGAGAAAGAGAGTTGGTCCGAGCACCGAGCCTTGTGGGACCCCACTCTCTATGAATGTGCACCTTGATCGCTGTTGTTCTACGCAGACAATTTGGGAGCGGCCGACAAGGAAATTTTCGATCCATTTGAGAAGTTTGCCACCGATGCCCATAATTCTCAACTTGTGTAGGAGACGCTGGTGCGGAACACTGTCAAACGCCTTCCGAAAATCAATATAGGCAACATGCACGGTGTGCTTTGCGTCCAGTGCTCGTGTCCAACTTTGCATTGTGTATAGCAAGTTCGTAACACATGATCTTCCCCTACGGAAACCATATTGTGTATTGGACAAGAGGTTGTGGGTTTCCAAGTAAGCCATCAATTCCTTTTTGATTGTTTTCTCCATCACTTTGCAGCAGATTGATGTCAGACTGACGGGTCTGTAGTTTTTCACCTGAGCACGACTACCGCTTTTGTAAAGAGGTGTAATGTGGGCCGTCTTCCAGTCTGTGGGAAGAATTCCAGCATCAAACGATTTCTGGCACAGAAAGGATAGTGGCTTGGCCAGCTGTTGGGCAAGCTCAAAGAGCAGCTTTGCTGGGATCTCGTCCGGACCGGGAGATTTACATTCCTTCAAGCGTTTCAGTTCTTCCAAAATCGCTTCTTCTCGAAACACAATATTTTCGATAGTGGGATCTCTCATGTTCTCAGAATTAGATGGGGTAAAGTCCGCTTCTCTTGTGAAAACGGATCGGAAAAATTGAGAAAAGTGCTCAGTCTTATTTGTACTGTCCGATATCTCCAAGCCGTCATCACCCCTCATAACAGGAATGGGATTCCTGTTACGTGTGCTTTTCCGCAAATAGCTGTAGAGCAGTTTCGGATTTTTAACGGCTCGGTGGTGCAAATTACTCTCAAAATCCCGTCGCCTCCTGAAAATCAGGCTTTTCACCTTATTTCTTTGAATTTTGTATTCTGTAAACGCTGCATTATTGTTGTTCTCGCGAAATTTTTTCCATAACCTACCTTTCTTGTTGATCTCCCTTTTGAGTTCTCATGTAAGACACTGAGGGCGGTTGGATGTCCTAGGCTTTGATAAGGGACAGTGGTTCTTCATTAGATGCAGTAAACGATCCTTGAATAAATTCCAGTCCTCGTTAACGTTTCCGGAGAAGAGAACATCCCAGTCTATTTGTGATGCCTCAGCTCTCATTTGGCGAAAGTCCCCTTTCCATATATTTGGCCTCGTATTGTCGTTTGTACACGGTTCAGAATACAGCAAGTACTCGCATAAAAGCACTGCATGATCACTTCGACCGAGCGGGGGTAGGTAGTACACCTCGTCTATACTGTCAGGATCTTTGGTAAAAACGACGTCCAGACAACTGGCCTGTTGCCCTCCACGAGCTCTAGTTGGAAACAGGACATGTTGCGTGAGTAGAGCTTCTAGAGTTGTCTTTAGTAGATGGTAATCGAAGGTATTCATCGAGAATTTCGCATGCATATCGCTCCGTTGAATGCATGGTGCATTAAAATCCCCCATGATAACAACGTCTGGTCGAATGGCGATCTCTTTTATGCTTTTCAGTAGACAAGTGTCTGGGTACGGATCCGCCTGCGGGGGCCGGTAGATAGTTAAGACTTCGAGGGACTGAGATCCCCGGGCCTTTATAGTCAGCCAAATTGCCTCTGTGTCGTTAGAAATCTTGTCGGTCCTCTCACACACTGCTAAGTTGCTCTTGACATACATGGCAACTCCTCCACCCCGGCGGCCTCTCCTGTCTCTCCTAAACAAATGGTATCCTGTTAATGCTACCTCGCAATCGCCAACGTCCACTGACAGCCACGTTTCTGTTATTGCTATAACATCGGGAAGAGTATCGGCTACCTGTATTCTCAGTTCGTCAAGCTTGGAAAACAGACTCTGAGCATTGGTGTAAAAGAATTTTAGTTTGCAACATTCGACAGTGCTTCGTTCGGTTTGTCTCGGGTTTGCCAATATTATGTTGCTGCCGCCATCATGATGACTGGCTGGTTCCAAAACAAAATCGCGTTCCTCTGTATCACTCGTCCCCTGAAAATGGCCAAGTTGCTCTCTCCCGCTGCAAGTCTCCTCTTCAACTCCGTTACCAATTCGCGGCGTTTCAGACGTTCCGCTGGAGAATAGTCCGGCTGAAAAAAAACTTTCTTGTGAAAGTTTCGGAGGCTGCT
>CACRXP010000163.1:57090-70409 GCA_902702965.1 Spirometra erinaceieuropaei
AAGAGAAATGCAAGTCTGAAGCATGAGAATGTTTTGGGCGGACGTGTTGCGAACCTTAACCTTTCTCTCAGGCTTGGCAAGCAGTGCACGTTTTGAAGTGGAATAGATTTTCGGAAGGCACAATAAAGTGGAATGGTCAGAACCTGACAATGGAGCCCTGTTTTTTACGCAAAAAAGCTTGCTGTGGTTAGTCAGAATATGATCAAGAGGGGCATCTGCACGAGTATTAAAGGAGACAAGATCATCGAAGCCTAAAAGTGTAAGGGTACGTAAATTCACGCGATTAAAATCACCGCATAAGAGAGTAAGATAGTCGCAGGATAATATAGCAAGTTTTCGTGAGAGGAAGTCGAAAAAACGGGTTAATGCGTCTTCACTGGAAGAGGGGGGAATGTAAATACTAACAAATATGATGCCTTTAAAATTACTTAACAAACGGGGCTTACATAAAACAGCGATTACATCTATTAAATCATCAGAGTAAGAAAAAAGGGACTTACAGTCTCTACACCAATTTTGATTAACGAAAATGGCAACGCCTCCTAAGACGGAGCCCTGAGGTACACCACTTAGAACGGGGGTAGGAGTTGACCTTGAGGCCTCAATGCACACGCTTTGTGATCTCCCGCTAAGAAAATCTGTCATCCATGTCAGCAGCCTTCCTCTTATCCCAATTTCAGAAAGTGTGTAAATTAGGCGTTTGTGTGGGACGCTGTCGAACGCTTTCTTAAAGTCTGTGTAGATGACATCGACCCTACCATCCTCGTCCACTGCGCGAGTCCATTGCTCCGTCGAGAGCAATAAACTGGAAAGGCACGAGCGGTTCTGTCTGAAGCCGTACTGCAGGTCTGAGAGTGAATGGCCCCGCTCCAGGAACTTCATTGTTGCTTTCTTAACTATGGCCTCCATTATTTCACAGCAGATGCAGGTTAGACTAACAGGCCGGTAATTGTTAGCATTAGTGCGAGCCCCGCCTTTGTATATCAGAAAGATATTGGCTGTCTTCCATTCCGTTGGCAGTCTCCCTAATTCGAATGACGAGCGGAAGATGTGTGCCAGTGGTTTGGAGAGTTCATTCGCCAATTCTTTCAAGAATTTAGCCGGTATATTGTCCGGACCCGAGGACTTTGCTTCTTTGAGATTTTTCAGCTCCCTTTCCACGGCAGCTGTCGGGAAGAGTATGCAGTCAATTAGTTCAATTAGTTTTTAAGGGGAGAAAAACTGTTGATCATGGGCAGGCAAATATGCGGGTCTGACAGGACCGTCCCGCAGGCAAAAGTATATAGGGATCCAGAAAGGTCCTCAAAAGGACTAAATTCCCAAACCTGGCGAGGTTCATTTCGCAGACGCGATTCTAACCTTTTTGGATTGAAAGCAGACGCAGCCGTCAAAGTGGTGGGACAGGAAGGAATGAACAGTACCAGTTAATGTCCGCTTAATGTCCACGCGAGGAAGAGATATTTAAGACTAAGAGATCGCTGGTGGTCGAAATGAGCAGGCGACGTTGAAACCTTGAAAATCATCGCTCCCGAAGGGACATGGAGGAGAAGAGTAGATTTTCCATGAAGTTATGATGGGAGCTTCTGATACGGAGACATTTACGGTGGTAGGAGTAACTGCAATTGTCATTCTGGATAAAATGTTTTTGCGCTGATTTTCTGCATGCAAAACACGTCGGTAGGCTGGGGGTGGGAGGGAGGTGGATCGGAGGTCTCCCATGGGCTCTCACAAAAGCAAGCACTGGGTCGATTTATAAGAACACTTTAGGAGAAATGATGAATTTAACGCAGGAGTTACAAATTGATTAACAAAGGCGACGTGCAAGGCGAGAATGTACGAAAAGCATATCCTGCAAGACTTTGCGCCTGAAGGTGCCGGCGAAGTCCTTTGGAGAACCATGCCCTATTATACTAGCGTTCGCAAACTTAAAAGTGTGATCGTTGAGTCAAAAAGCTCATATTATTAATCTTCGACTGACTGAGCCCAACTGAGCACGGCGGAATTATTCTGCGCTCCAACTGGGACAATTTCGACTTGGATAACATTCCACAGTTACAGTCTCTGACATTGATACTGGAACCGTACTTACAGACTAACTTTGTGCATTTTTGGAATATTTTTTCACGCATCGAAATTCGCCAGGAACTTCGATTAAGTGCAATTTGTTTATCAGCACGGTTCAGCTGACAACGCAACGGGCTACGCAACCGATTTACGGATATACAGCCTAGAAAACCAATCGCTCAAAATCCTTCAAGGTCTGCAGTTATTCAAGTCCCACGAGATCTGGAAAGGGCTAAGTCGCTTCTGATTAAATTCAACAAAATTTATCGGATTTTAAGTATTTTTTCGCTTATTGAGTTTTGAATACTCACTTTAATTCATAATATATAAGCCGACGTATTCGTTATAACATCGAAAGCGGAATTATACCTATTATATCACGTCGAAGTTTATGGATTCTCAGCAAGCTAACGGTAGTAGTACGGCCAGCGACGGCACCTCTTTGGAAGATAAGTCCGTTGAGTTGTCCTTCGCATCCAGAACTTGTGCTCGCTCTACCTTCGCCTCCAGCCAACGACCAGCAAAGCGTGCAAAAAGCGTAAATACCGCAAAAAGTGTGAGGTACGAAGACGAGCCTTGTGCTGGGTGCGCAGATATTCAAATCAAAGTAGAACAACTGGAAAAGGAGCTTGCTGAGTTAAGGACGCTCGTGAAACAGACTATAGTCGGCCAGAACGTGTCCAGTGTTAGAATCCCAAAAACGAAGAGCAAAACGCAAAAAACGCGAAAAAATATCTCCTCGGGGGAATCTTCGAACACGAGTAGCAACTCAACAGCCAAAACCGCAGACGCCGGTAACAGCAGGACAATGAAAACGAAGCCGCCGATAAAGGGAGACTCGAGTCCCACGCACGATGTCTTAAGCGATGTCGCAAAAAAATTACCTGTCGCGGAAGCCATCTTACCTAAGCCTCTTGCTGTAAGTGATGGGATTTCTCTTCTGCCTGGAGACGATATACCTGGGTCATCCAGTCTACTGTTGCCCGCTTGTTCTGGCAACCACCCCGAGCGCACTACAGAGCACGTATCTGAATGTGAAGACATAAACCAGTGGGTAGAGGGGAGAGGGAAACGCCATGACAGGATTCTGAAGTCACAGCCAGCCCTGATGGGTTGCTCGGGACAGTCGGTATACAGTAAAAGTGTGCGTCCAAGCGATGACTCCGTAAATCGTCCTCGCCCACATGCAGCGCATTCACCGGAAAGACAGAGTAAGGAGGACCATGCTCGCCGGCAGTGTCTGGTTATTCAGGGTTTGTCAAAATCGAATGCAGTCAGACCTGAAGACCGTGTCTCAGAGGACCTTGCTTCTTTTCATGGTCTGCTAAATCATTTACTGCCGGCAGACATGGAAATAAGGGTTCTGAAAGCATTCCGGATAGGAAAAAGGAGTGAAGACAGGACAGTAGCACAACCACCTCGCCCTCTCAAAATTATGCTGGAGAACAAAGAGCAAATCAAGTTTATCCTCTCTAAAAAAACCGATCTCAGAAACACACACAAACAGGTTTTTTTTTCAACCGGAATATTCACCAGCGGAACGGTTTAAACGCCGGGAACTTGTCTTGGAGTTAAAATCAAGACTGAAGGATGGCGAACACAATCTGGCTATCTTCAAGGGGAAGGTAGTTCGGAAATATATGCCGTTTCAGTGGAACCAGCCTGTAATACTACGACAGCTACTCAGCTAAAACAGACACCTTCGTTGAACCACCTGATCAAGGCGCCAACACAAGTGAGCCCGTAGCGTCCAATGATCTGACTGAAACAAGGCATGTAAATGGAACCAATCAGGTAACGGAAGAGCCTAGAGAACACGACGTCCGCGATAACGGAGTAATGCTCACAGCAGTAACAAATGCAACGGGAAATTCGGCTGGTGCTAAACTGAGGTGCTTGTACACGAATGCCCAAAGCCTCATATCGAAACTAGACGAACTAAAACTTTGTCTTGTTGAGCTGTCTCCAGATGTTTTAGCAGTAACTGAGACCTGGCTGTCCGGGAATATTAGCGATAACGAAGTAGCCTTGTCTGGATACCAAATTTATCGGAGGGACAGGGAACATCGTCAGGGTGGTGGTATCGTTGTGTATGTGAATGACGGTCTGGCAGTGTCGGATAACACCACCATGTTTGCGTGCGATACGGAAGCTATCTGGTTGAACATCAATGCTACCGGTTCCCCGTGTCTCGATGTCCTCACAGTCTACCGACCACCTAGGACAGACCGAATCGCCGACACTCAACTATTGGAGCAGTTGGAGAAATTTTCCAGCCGACCTAACATCATGATCATGGGCGACTTCAACGCACCAGGAACAAACTGGAATACCCTCCAAGCGTCAGGTCCAAAATCGGCATTCGATTACCGCCTGTTGAGCAAGACATTAAATGCGTGCCTCACACAACATGTGATGTTCCCAACGAGAACACGTGAAGGACAAAGGGCAAACTGCCTGGATCTGGTCTTTACGAAAACACCAGACAGCATAGACGAGATCACCTTCATGCCGCCCCTTGGCCGAAGTGACCACGTAGTGCTTATGTGGGATTATTCGTTATTCTCCATTTCACATACTCCAGACCACAAAAGGCGTAATGTTTGGCGGGGCGACTTCAATCAGATGAGGGCAGACTTATCCGGTCTTGACTGGGGCTCATTGTTTACGGGAAGTGCCAACGATGACTGGGTGCTGTTCAAGAATGTCCTTATGCAGCTCATCAACAACCACTGCCCACTGACTAGTGTCAGACTGAACAAACGCCCCGGGTGGCTAAATAGCAACCTCAAGAAAGAAATCAACAGGAAGCACAAATTGTGGAGAAAATACTGCGTCACTACACAAGCTGAATGCTTCAACACCTACAGGACACAGAGGAATAAACTGAGGAAGCTGATAATGCAGACGCGGCGGGAATTCGAGAAGAACTTGCTACAAAAAGCAACGCAGAACCCAAAATTGCTCTACAGTTACCTCCGACGAAGTACAAGGAACAGGCATCAAATCCCCTTGATAAAGACTACTGATGACGTTGAGATCGCTGATAGTAGGGATAAAGCTGCGTATTTTTCACGGTTTTTCCAATCAGTCTACACAAACGAGGCTAGGTTCCTTCCTCCCTCCACAGAAGAACTGCCGACTCCAAGCGTCAGTGATATACTCTTCTCAGAAGGCATTGTACGAAGAGAATTAGAGGCATTGAACGAAGCGAAGTCGCCAGGACCAGACGAGATTCCACCCAAGCTTCTCAAGGAACTTGCCAGTGAGCTTTCGGTGCCTTTGTCGATGCTCTTTCAAACGTCATTTGACACTGGAACAGTCCCTGTCGATTGGAAGCTGGCGCATATTACTCCGCTACACAAAGGAGGTAACAGGGCAGCGGAGACAAATTACCGGCCCATAAGCTTGACATGCATCCTCTGCAAAGTTATGGAAAGGATCATAAAGAGCGAACTGATGCAATTCCTTGAAGTGCACGGCCTGCTATCGAAATGCCAACATGGGTTCCGAAAAGGAAGATCCTGCACGACAAACCTGCTGCAATCTCTCCAGAGCTGGACCCAAGCTCTCGACGACAGGCACGCGGTCCACATAGCCTTCGTCGACTTCCAGAAGGCTTTTGACACTGTGCCACACCAAAGGCTCTTACATAAGCTGAAAAAATAGGGATCGGTGGCAACTTCCTTAAATGGATCGAAACCTTCCTTGTGGGTCGACAGCAGGTTGTGTGCGTCGGTCGGGGAAAATCAGATCCGGCTATGGTCGAAAGTGGTGTCCCCCAGGGTTCAGTACTGGGACCCATTTTGTTCCTTATCTACGTGGACGATGCCGCAAGAGATTTAGACTGTGAAGTAGCAATGTTTGCGGATGACATGAAGATATGGAGTGTAATTCGGGGTCCTGCCGATGAAGACAGACTGCAGATGAACCTGAATCGGTTGGAGGAGTGGTCAAACCGTTGGCTCCTGCGGTTCAACGTTGCCAAATGTAGCATACTTCGCCTAGGCAACACAGCCAGATCCGCCAGCACAAGAGGCTACTTTCTGGGCGGTGCAGCCCTACAAGAGGTCGAAGCCCAAAGGGACCTCGGTGTGCTGTCGACGAGTTCTCTAAAACCATCCGCCCACTGTTCGAGGGTGGCAAAAACAGCAATGTCCGTACTGTACGCCATCAAGCGTGCGTTTATGGACTTTGACGAAGAAGCCTTCTCTAAGACATTCGGAACATTCGTCCGGCCGCATTTAGAGTACGGCATACAAGCTTGGAGGCCGTGGGCTGTTGAGGATCAAAACTGCCTCGAAAGAGTCCAGTGGAGAGCCCCGAAGATGGTTAGGGGTCAAAGCTCCTTTCCTTATGCAACCCGCCTAGTAAATCTGAACCTCTTTCCTTTGAGTTACAGGCAACTTCGCGGAGATCTCTTGCAAGCCTTCCGCATTGTAAAGGGGTTGGATTGCAGTCTGGCCTTCGAGGACTTTTTCGAATTTGCTACCACAACCAACCTCCGAGGTCACCCATTAAGATTGCGCACTCAGCAGACACGGCTGGATGTGCGGAAGTTCTCCTTCTCGGTTCGGGTGGTCAAACCATGGAATGAGCTTCCCGCAGATGTTGTGATGTCACCATCTATACAAAGTTTTAAGAAGAATCTGGACATATTTATGTTCCGAAATGACCAAGAGCGATGAGAAGTCGAGCTCACCCCCTGTAACTCCTTCTCATTTTGTCCCACCATTATGGGCGTGTTCGAACTTTTTCAGCCCAGAACATCTATCTGTACACCACACATTTTTTACGTTGAAAATAGGGTACTCAAAGGCTTACGCCTATTTCCCTCAATAAACTGAACTGAATTGAACTGAACTGTACTATTATTTTACGCAGCCTTGAACTCGGGCTCGGTATTTGAAAACTCTGCGAACGCAGTCTTCCTGCGGTCGTGTTCTGTTCCGGCATCTTTTTCGTCCTGCGACTCATCTGCCTGGGTGCTACGTATTTAAGATGAGTCTTACCAAAGGTTTGCTATAAATTCTGATTGTTTTCATTCTTTAGAGGCACTCTTTCCTGCTGCTCCTTTCGTAGAAAGAGCTAAACGTGTTAATTTTGGTGCCCATCCCAAGGGCCGTTATATTTTGTATGGAAATAAAAAGAATGTTATCATCCATGATATAATTGTATGGCTCCGCTTCCAATAATTTCCTCAGAATCACTCAGACAATGACGTTTATTTTAACCATCCGACGGATGTCCGCTCCGCTAAGTATTCCCCAAGCGGGTTTTATGTTGCTTCGGGAGGTAGGTTTATCGCTGCCATCGGTAATTCCTTAGATAAGTCCGGAAAAGTCCAAATCTGGGATGCCACACAAAAAGAACATTTTATGAAAAATGAATTTTGCCTCCTATCGGAAATCAATGATCTTGCATGGTCCAGTGACAGTGCCCGCATTGCTGTTGGTGGTCGAGGCTCTGAAAAGTAAAGTTTTCTCTTAAACACACTTCCAAGGTTTGGCAAAGTTATAAACGCTGAATTGGGAACCGAAGTTGGTGAGGTTTTGGGTATGAGCCGACCAATTAATGCTGTCGATTTCAAACCAACACGGCCCTTCCGACTGGCTACTGGAAGTGAGGACTTTCTAGTTTGCTTCTTCGAAGGCCCTCCGTTCAAATTCAAGAAGTCTGTTAGCGTGAGTCTGGGGTCTAATCAGTTTAGACTAGACGATTTGGGGAATTTTACCTGATACCTTCAAATTACGCATGGATTGAGTATCATCCACTAATTTTCCTCGTGGTTACCTTTGGACTTTGTGCTTTATTTCTGACAGAAACACAAAAACTTTGTAAATTGCTGCAGATTCTCCCCGAAGGGTGATATTTACGTCACCGGAGGTGCAGATGGCCATGTAAGTGTTTAAGTTTAGATGGGTCGATTTTCATCTCAGATACACGCATTCAACGCAACTGACAGCGAATATATTGGAGAGTTTGGTTCTCCTGCCCACTCTTCGGGCATCTATGGCCTCGAATTTTCTTCGTCGGGAAGTCGCCTGGTTTCAGTTTCAACTGACAAGACAGTAAAACTCTGGGACACTGGTAGCGGTAATTTCGGTCTCCTATCGGAGTTTGCTTTCGAAAACAAACCGGAGAATCAGCAGGTACGCGACCTTGGGCGCTCACTTTTTTCTCTTTCTGCGCTTTTGTTACATCATCTTAGTTTTAAGTTGCCCGAAAGTCCCCAGCCTTCCAAGGATTTAATCGCCCATGTTTTCAGCTGACCCTGAAGAGCATAGCCACTGCTCAGCATGATGCCGAAGTCTGTAAAATAGTACAGGATATAAACAATATGGGAGTTACTAAAGTTGTTGTCATACATAGGTTACGCGAAATTAACACTAGGTAGTAACAGAAGCCTTAAGACTCCTATTAATATAGCCAAATTCAATTCGGCAATTTCCCTGACATAGTGTGATTTGCATTTGCCTCATCCGCGAAACTTGATTTCCTCACCTATCGCATATGCACCCCAGCAAACAACTTAATCTGACTGACGCCCGTCAGGTATCTCTATCAAATTGCCTAACTCACAAAGCTTTTCACAGAGAGTGGGGAGAGGATGCAAAGCCTTACTACTGTAATCCATCCCCTCTTACCCAGACATCGGTGACCTATGTTAACCGATTTGGGATTGAAGTTCTGTGGTAGTCTTGGGACTGGCTTTAAACAATTAAATCCTTTGTAGAATACTGCATTCATGTTCGCTAGTTCGCACTTCTTCAGACTGTGCAGTCTTCCTTTACGTGATCTACTCCCTACTCGAGTTTTTAGGTATTCGCAAAAATTTAAAATACCAATGTTCGGTCATTGCTTCTGATTGTTAAGGAGCATTTATCCGCGTTTGACTTATTATTTGCCCTTATATTTCTATTTGCCTACTTCTTTGTAGCTGGGTTGTGTTTGGGTCGGTGATAAACTGGTGACTGTTTCACTCAGTGGAGCCATGCAGGTCTTCAATGCTGATCCAGATGTCAAGGAGCTGGCGGCCCCCACAGATGTCATATTTGGCCATTCTCGACCAATAAAGTGTAGTGCGTACTCAAAGTCTGCCAACCGCCTAGTCACCGCTTCCACCGACATGGTTATGCTTTCTTGGGACATTTCCAAGGGGGTTGCGAAACCATTTAGCGGTCCTGAAGCGCACAAAAGTTCCATCGAGGCACTGACCATCTGTGGTGACAGGGTCATATCTGTCGGTGTTGACGATCGTCTTGTCGTCAGTTCCTTGGCAAATCATTCCTTTGAGTGAGTCTAGGAATTTTACATCCCATTTGCCTTGCAAGATATGTTCCTTCGCTATCCCACGAAAAGTCCTGTGTACAATTATGCTCAATCTCCGAGAATATTTGCGGGCAGTTTATGGAGAATCTAATGTACTTATATTTGTTTAACTATACTCCCAACGCTGTTACCAGCCAACTGCCCAAATATGCATTTTGCACTTTGTCGTAGTCAGTCAGCTATAGCCCAACCCAGGACGAGATGACCAAAAACTTGAACTCGACGTCCAGCTGACCTTCGAACTGAATGTTTTGCATGTTTTCTACGTACTGACAGTTCGACCGCCTCAAACGACGGTGTCCGCCATATGCCCCACGTCATATCGGACGCAGGGATAATGACTTGCGTGTATATTAGTGGGTTCGTAGTCAGACAGGCGCAGCATCTACCGCACTCCTCTTTCACCCACTTGAGCTTGGTATCAAGGCAGAGTTTCGCAAATGACTGACAAGGCCGATACGTGATGTCGTTCGGGATGGCGAAGGCGGCGGCAACGTCGGTCGCTGTAGCCGGCACCCGCCTGCTGATGCTGTTCGGGTCTCACCGAGAGCAGCACTTTCCACCTTGTGGCGCACCAGTTCTCATGCGACCAGCGACGTCACCTCTGGCCGGTTGCTCTGAGGATTGTCTAGAAGAGGTCAAAAATCCCAGGCTGACAGTGAGCAGTCACTCTAGCAGCTTGTGGGGAGACACAGAGGACGGCGACGGGGGTTGTTGTTGTTGATTTGACTGTTCCAGTCGCGTTTTTTGCATTTACGAGCCACGGTCTGGTTGCAGATGGCGTGATTTTCTGACATTTGCTTAGAACACCTTTTCTAGCCCCTTCCCCCTCGAGGGGATGAGCGGTGCCATCCATAAATAGGATTGCTTAGACACCCCAGACAGTTGCCCAGCTCTGTCGTGGGTCACAGCTTTGTTTAATGGAAAGAGACCCGAGTTAACCCGGACCGCCGTCCGTAGGACTTTTAAAGTGGGATGAGGAGTCGGAAGGGGAGCAGAATTACTGAATGTGGAAGCACCACCGTGAATGCCCTCATCTGGTTCAGCCTGCCGGTTGGGGCTGTTAGCGGGGTGTGATCACTGGGCAGAGCCTAGCTTAGGGAAGCCATAACTAAGAGGTGGGGGGCAAGAAGGGACCGTGTGGAGCAGACACCATGTGCATGAAGCAAATTATACGATCTCTCACATTTGCGCGGTGTACCCCCTAGTTGGACATCACTTTCCACTTACGACATTAGTCATCATAGACATTGCCATTGCGTTGCAATCTCCACAAAAGCGCTTGTTAGCATCAGTCAAAAATGCACCCAGACATATAAACAGACAGAAGAATTTATTGGTGCCAACAACTCTCGCACTGAAGACATCAGTCTATGAGGCAGCTGAGAAAATCCTTGGATACACCCAGCGACGCCGCAGTGACTGTATCAGCGGAAGAACCCTGCAGTTGTCTGCTCAGACGGCTAGAGCCAGGTCCCGCAACGATGACTACTTCCGCCAACTTCGGAAGATGACGGCAAAATCGGCCAGGGATGACCGGAAGCAATATTGGGCTGAAATAGCGACATCCATGGAACAGGCCTCGAACGTTGGTGACACTCGAAAGCTCTACCGTCTGATCCGCCAAGTTAGCGGTAAGCCCTCTACACTGAGTGACTCTGTTCGCGATGTGAACGGCGGCTTTATTGCTGACAACTCGGCCAAAGTCGAGCGTTGGCCTGAGCACTTCGAGCACCATCTCAACTTCGATACCCAACCTACATTGCCCTTGCTCTCCTCCTCAGCGGAGTTTCTTCCCTCCTACCTATGCAGTGCCATGCGATCCCCCCTCCGAGGAAGAAGTCGCCGATGCCATACGAAAGTTGCGCAACAATAAGGCACCCGGAGAGGACGGTATACCTGCTGAAATCTTCAAGTCTTGTGTCGACACTCTGGCGCCCTGGCTCCATTAGGTGATTGAACGAGCGTGGAGAGACGAGGTTGTTCCTGATGACTGGGGCTTAGGCATCCTTGTACCTATCCTCAAGAAGGGAGATAAGACGAGATGCGAGAACTACCGCGGCATAAGTCTCATCGACGTTGCTGCGAAGATCTTCGCTATTGTACTACTCAGGCGATTCCAGGCTGTGCGTGACTCAAGGACGAGGCCCAACCAAGCCGGATTTCGTGCTGGACGTGGATGCGCAGATCAGATATTCACACTGAGGCGCATTCTCGAATTTCACCATATCTACCAACAACCGACGGCCGTCTGCATCGTTGACTTTGCCGCCGCGTTCGATTCCGTTCACCGTGAGTCCCTGTGGCGGATAATGGCGCTAGATGGTGTACCGGCAAAAATAATCGCCATGATCAAGGCCTACTATCGCTCCACTACTGCGAGAGTCCTGGTCCGTAGCCATCTTTCCTAACCGTTCGGTATTCGGTCTGGCGTCCGACAGGGTTGTATCCTGTCACCCATACTGTTCAACTACGCTATTGACTGGATCCTCGGGAGGGCCCTACGCGACAGTGACGGCGTTGAAATTGCACCCGGACATCGACTGACTGATCTCGACTATGCCGATGATATCGCCTTACTTGCTTCAAGTTTTGGTGATCTGCAGTCTATGGTGTTACGGGTGAACGAGGTCGCTAAATCAGTCGGTTTGTTCATAAACGCTGGGAAGACCAACGTATTCTCAAGCTGCATCCCTGACCAGGAGAAGGCACCCCTCGGGATTGATGGCTGTCAACTTGAAGAAGTGGACAGTTTTAAATACCTCGGGGCGAGGCCGATGCCTAATGGACAGAGTAAGGACGACATTGTCTCCCGAATCGATGCTGCCCGCTGGGTTTTTTCAAGCCTTCGGAAATGCCTGTGGAACCGACGTGACCTCTCCATCGCCACTAAGATTCGCGTGTACCGTGCATCTGTCCGGTCTGTCCTTCTCTACGGTTGTGAATGCTGGGCTTTACGCGTGGAGGATGAGCGAAAACTGGAGGTAATTGACCACCACTGCTTTAGGATCATCCTTCGAGTGAAGTTAACCGACTTCTTCTCAAATGAGACAGTCCGCGTTCGCTACGACAACATCGCAAGGATAACTCAGGCCATCCAAGAAAGACGACTGAGGTGGTTCGGGCATGTTCCTCGTCGTCCACCTCAGGAGCTCAGTGTTACTACCCTCGATCCGGCACCGTTGCTCCATTGGAGGCGTCGAAGAGGGGGTCAGTTCAAAACCTGGCTCGACACTGTCCGTCAAGACATGGAAGTGGTTCTTGGACCTTCGGTATTCGGTCTCCGTCGTTGGCGAAGGGAATGGGTTGAGCTGTCTAGATCTGCTGCCGCAGATCGTCACGCGTGGAGAGGTACAGTTCGTGACATCATGGAGGCCGGCTAGATCAGGCATGATCGCAGCCGTATCAAGTACAAGTAAGTAAAGTACTCTCTCAACCGTTCGCTGCGTAAAATATATATATATATATATATTTTGGTAGAGCGTCAAACTCCATGACCAAAGATCCCGGGTTCGAATCTCAAGTGATCCACACTTGGGGTTGGGTATGACTGGCTGATGACGGCTAATAAGCCAGAAATGGCCATTCCGGTTTCCCTTGTCTTTGTCGGTACCACCTGATTTACATCATTCTACTAGTCGCTGTGCGACTGCCTGCGAGGGTTCTAGTATGAGCCCCAAGGCACAACGGAACGAGCATGTTTCGTAACCTGATCGGCGAGCGCCCATCTGTCATCATTGATATTCCCGATCACAACCGACAGGACAACGGGCCCGTGGCTCAATGGTAGAGCGTCAAACTCCATGACCAAAGATCCCGGGTTCGAATCTCAAGTGATCCACACTTGGGGTTGGGTATGACTGGCTGATGACGGCTAATAAGCCAGAAATGGCCATTCCGGTCTCCCTTGTCTTTGTCGGTAT
>CACRXP010000163.1:72127-87064 GCA_902702965.1 Spirometra erinaceieuropaei
TGTTACCCACCCATAAATACTGTGAGGCGCGATACCACACTCACCTCCGACGATGGAAGCTTGTATGCTTTTGAAACGTCAGGACAGTAAAACTATGGTTCCCGAGATCGCCTTTTCTTCTCAATATATATATATATATATAGATGAGATGGTACCGACAAAGACAAGGGAGACCGGAATGGCCATTTCTGGCTTATTAGCCGTCATCAGCCAGTCATACCCAACCCCAAGTGTGGATCACTTGAGATTCGAACCCGGGATCTTTGGTCATGGAGTTGAACGCTCTACCATTGAGCCACGGGCCCGTTGTCCTGTCGGTTGTGATCGGGAATATTAATTATGATAATGGGCGCTCACCGATCAGGTTGTGGAACGAGCATTTCGACTTTGCACAGAAAGTAGATGCAAAACAGCAAGATCATTGTTTAGTGCACACAGACTAATCAATGCAAATTATGACTCAAAAACGCAATTTAGAGAAAGAAAATTTAGAAAGAAAGAACATTTAGAAAAAAAAGAAAAGAAAGAAAAGGCTAACCACGTGTCTTAGCTGTTTGCATGCATCAAGTTTCTCCCGTCGTACGTAGACTGCTTCCAGGTAGTGCAATGTCCGAGTTGCTAGTGTCTGGGCAGGTACTCGGAACGATGTTTTGAGTTGAACGGAGTGACCGCTGTTTAGGTGTTTCGTGATAGAAGGACGACGAATTTTATTTTTCTGCTTTCAAAGTCATTCACGCAGGGGCTCAACTGATCTGGCTGCCAGTTGCTTTTGCGTTCGCCCAATGTACCAGCATCCACAAGTGCATGCGAGTCCATAAACAATTTGGGATGACGTGCAATGACAAGGCATCCTTCGTCCGTTGAATCGGAATAGCTTTAGTAGGACTGCTGGATAAGACTTCGGCTGCATTGTATGTCTTTTCATTGGTACATTCCAACTGTCGCCTGATAACATTTGAAATGTCACCCTTTAAGTTGAGAATATTACAACGGGCATTTTCGGAACTGATTGTCCCGTTGATTTCGGCCGTAAGGGGTTGTGCTTTTGGATGAAACATGCTGGATAGCCGCATTTAAGCAAGGTTGCTTTGAGGCAGGCTATTTTTGCATCATTTTTTTCACTAGAGCAAATGTTTCTGACTCCTTGGGAGAGAGAGAGCACCGTGTTATATTTTCCTTATATTGATAGAAAGCTCAAGAAATGTAAGTATTGACCTCTCCGTGCAATCTCATGGGAAACTGGTCGCCGTATTGAACCACCCAATTGCACTGATCCGGCGATCCCTTCATATTTCTCAGATGAGCCATCTTCCCGTCTAAACATGGCGATATTTAGAAAGCGTAACTTATTTCACAGCCCCCCTTTCATTGTGAATTCAATCTTCTGAGGGACGCTGTCCATGACAATAGGCAGGTCTTTGGCTTCGTTGTTGTCGAAAGACGCGATTATATTATCCACACATCTTCCGTATAGTGCTTCCATTGTCGAATTTGATTACATCCTTTCTTTTAGATGACTCACATTCAATTACTACCAGATCTCATTTCCTAATTCTACACAATAGTGCATCATTCTCGGCTTGTATTGATAATGATAGTCTAATATACTCGTTTTTCAACTGCATAAACAACCTGACCAGTAACTTTTCCTGTGCCAGCTAACTCTGACATCGAACTATCTTCAGCCGAACGCTTGTTTTACTATCATCCCTGTCACCGCCGGTCACCATCGCATTGAGTTAGAAGGCTTTAGCATTTACTGTTGTCCATCCTGTCACCCATTACCGAGAACTAAGAGAGATACAGTGGGTTCCAGCTGGTAGTCTACATTTTTGCTGCTAAGTTCGGTAGAAAATCACGTCTCTGATGGGTCCTGTCCCGATTTTGCTCATTATACCTGATGGGTAATTTAAAAGTATTCGCGCATTGTATCCATGCCGTTACTTTCGTCATCGCCCGGAGCTGACCTCGGCCAATAGGCCTCTGAATCCAACGATGCGTTGCTCGTCTTGTTTAACAAACAAACCAGATTAACTCAGACATTTCTCGTTACATGCCATCTGCTCTGTCCGTATTCTGACGTTCCTGCGCCATCTGTGTGGACAGGGAACACAATTCCTTTGCAACACTTGGCAAGTACATCACAGTCCAAACCCCTTTCTCAGACACTTGGGAAGACGTGGCAGGCACACGGGTCACTCCAACCTCTCTCGTCGCTGACTTTTCGTGAGAGTGAAATTGTATCACACGACCCTACTTGCGAACGACCCCTGTAAAAGAAACCCTTAGGTCCGGTCGTTTCCTTGCTTTTGAGGCTCTAAGCATCAGGTCTGGTCTTGCGTCGACCAAGGGCACACTAGTTGTTTCCACTTAGTTCGTATCAGTTGAATGTAAGCCTCTAACAAAATAACTTGCAACGGTGTCCATCTACTCTCCACCAACTATGAAAGTGAAGGAGTCGTGTTTTGTGCAGCTCAAGCTCGAGCTACAATGGACGGGAAATGGTAAGTGAGAACAGACCAGATTCTCTGGTCTGGCATGTCAAATCCTGCATCCAAGCCTAAAATACGAACGGCAACATCAAGCTTCCACACTTCTTAGTTTTGGGCCAGTTTTTTTCGTAGATTTGCAGGTCTTGGTCAGTAGGTTGTCATCAGAATCCACACATAAACAGAATACCTTGTTCCCATTCGCCCGCCTCCAAGTCAGGCTTGAGGTAGTTTAGCTTGCGGTGACGCGTCACGGGAGCTCTTACACCCTATTGGTTAATGGTGTGGCCAATCGCTTGGAACTGCCAAATATGGCTGTTGGCGACGCGTGCATAGTACTGTGTCCATCAGATATAGGCAAATGTTCATCCGTCATTGTGCCAGACTTTTGGAAGACTTTAAAGCGCTTGAGAGCACACATTAGAGAACTACACCACCACTTGTTTTTCTTCCTGGCAATCACCGCCATGTAGTTACTCGTCTGTTGGGGCGCCGAATTAAATGCTGCCCAGTCTGTTTCAGTGCGATGAAAAATGTCAGTGAGGACGCTCTCACGCTTTATATGGTGCTCCAAACATTAAAAATGAATTAGTGCTTCCTGAAAACAGTTCTGACTTCTATGCCTAGTGTCTCGTCCTACTTGATGGCTTCGTAAGGTTCAAAAGGGGACCTCGTCTGTACCACATCCCTAGAGTCTCCGTGGCCATTCTCGACCGATGTCTGTTAAGTCATTCACAGGTAAAGGAACCATAACGAGCTCGGCATCCTGGATGGGATACTTGTGGCCCATCTTTTTGTTAGCATGCTGGCGTATGCTAGTTAGTCAGGCTACTACGCGCTGTTTTCTGCAACGCCCCCCACTATTCTTGGTGAATTTTTTCTTTCAGATGTACTGGGTAGCGTGATAAGGCGACTGCTTAGTGTAACGTTCGAGTCGCCAAGTCCAGACATGCTGATGGTGTTTCGTTTGAGCCGTGGTGACGTTGCCGCTGCTAGTTATGGTGATGATGATTTTCGCGCTCTCTGAAGAAATGTACTTTGTAGTATTTTCATTTCCAAAAAAACCATTTTATGGTTCTTAAAACAGTTCTCGTCGATCTCCTGAGGTCTAACCTCTATTGCTAATAATCAAACTAAACGTTATTCCAACTCCAGGGGGTTGATTAGAGCTCCGTAGATGCGTCTAGTTCATTCCCATTCTCTGTTAAATTTCAGCATCTCAGTAAAATTGGATTCTCAGCCTCGCGCCATTGCCTCCGCGGATAATCAACTGCTTGTCGTTGCCTGCTACCAACATGTCTACCTCTTCTCCTTGGTCGATGATAACACTGCTCCGAAACTTCTGGTATGCTCAAAAGAGGAGGGCGAGCCATCAACCTGTACCATTTCAAGATCCGGTGAGCTGGCTGTGGTTGGGAAATCGGTAAGTCTCTCCGTTGCAATGCTTTAAAGATTCCCAAGATTTCCGAAGTTTTTATCTCTCTCCACTTCGTCAAAATTTGTGCTGTGGCCATGAAGCCTTTTCCTTGCCGATGCACACTTTCTTCCTCGATTGCTTATCGCCGCGTGACCTATGAAAAGTCCACACAGGGAGCAACAGGGTTCTATCGGGACAAGCAGTCTGATTAGATCAATAAACGCTCACTATAACCGGGGATATTTTCGGCAGCAGCTGTCAAGCCATGCGCTCATCATTAAAATTATCCTATCAACGTCTCTCTGGTTGGTGTTGGAGTAGTTATCGTTCAGCAGGCGACTATGTCTGCGCGTGGTGGTAGTCTAACTGGACAATACTGCTGCTGATGTTCCTTTCTGACTCATTTGCCTTCGGCAGGTTCAGTGTGCAGACCATAGCCCTCGGTTGAGGCATGATTCGCCCGAAAACGGCTGCGCGGGACGATTCCTTGAAGAGATGTTTTCCCATAATGCCTGGACTCAAGGGTCGTCGTCTTCGTCTGCCTATTTCGCACGCTGGTTTAGGGTTCCAGAATTATACCGGACGGCAGTCTCAAACGTTCCCATGTTGTAATACCACCTTAACCTGCAACCGTTTTACAGGCAAATGGTCGAATCGGTGTCCAGCTACTCGCGAGCCTGCGCATTTTTTCCGCTAGCTTCCTCTGAAGGCCTTTCCACTGTCCGTCACATGCAGACGCGCCGAACATCTTTTAGCCAGACTATCGCTTTGGCTTCGCTTTCCCCAGATGCCTTTCAACGTACTTTATCAGATTTTGTGGATTCCATACGTTGCAGTAGGTTGGACGGGAGACTTGACCCAAATGTAATTAAACTCGCGTCATCCGGCGGGGCCTCGTAGTTCAGATTGTTAGACCGTTGGCTGTACTAAAGTCTTTCCCTTACTGCGTGGGTTCGAATCCCATCAAGGTGCCGAGTTTTTCTTAGTTGGGTCAGTTTGAATCTGCCAAAACATCTATGAAACTTAAATTAGTACGAAGTTGTTTAGTGAGCACGACTTGTCGCCGTTCTTATAGCAGCCTCTTAACTGACTGAAGGGCCTGAACTCAAAATTTCAATCCTAGAATGTTAGGCTTTAGTCTGACCCAAATACACTGCCTCTA
The DNA here is from genome assembly GCA_902702965.1 of Spirometra erinaceieuropaei. Lineage (NCBI taxonomy): Eukaryota > Metazoa > Platyhelminthes > Cestoda > Diphyllobothriidea > Diphyllobothriidae > Spirometra > Spirometra erinaceieuropaei. The sequence goes on from CACRXP010000163.1 coordinate 77,196, forward strand.
CTTCAGTTCTGCAGTACCCCGACCTGGAATCTGAGTACGACTGGCTGATGCCAGCAGATAAGTTGAAAACGGTCCTTCCAGTCTTCTCGTCTTCGTCTGTTAACGGTTTCCTTTATTGCTTGTTCTTTGACTTGCACCGTCCTAGCATCCCCATCCTTGTCTCCAAGGTGAGTGCTCTGGTAGACAATCACGTCTCATCCTGATGTAGCACTTCAGAGTAAAGCCTATAAAACCTAGCCAATAAGCGTTCGCAATATTTACAAAATTTACAAAAACAAAGGAGGAATAATTGAGGAGTACCAGCGCAGACAATGGCGGCAACAGTAGCCAGCTCATGTCTACTTTTTTTTGAGAAAAACAGAGCGCCCATGTCCCGTCTAATAATCAGGGCAGATCGGTGTACGTCCCTGCCATGATTCCTTGCGATCTCAACAGAGACCGGATCCACTGCTCAGTGATACAACACCGTCTCATTGACCATTTGAACCTCGGGGTTTTTTTCTTGCCTGCGGTTCGCCAATGAAGTTACTACTTCTGCATCTAGCCTTTCCCCTCTGATTACACCTGGTCCAGCGGTTGGCAAGCTTCTCCGAGCCTTTCGAACGGATTTTTTTAATCGCATAATTAATGATGCATCTCATGAAGCGTTAATCGATGCATCACCTCCTGTATGAGTCAATCACTCGCCACTTTTTCTGTGTCAAAGCAGCGGCCTCTTGCAACCTTTCCGGTCACGAGAGCAGGACTGTTCGCGAGACGCTCCTATTGGCTGTTGGAGGGCTTTCACTTTTTTATCATCGAAATGACCAGCGTCACCCAGCAAGCAAGGGTCTTTTTATAACGCTTGCTGTCACTTTTTCCTAGTTGTCGGTTTTAGTTTATCCTTCAGAACCTTGGTGCAATGTGGACTTCTCTCCGTCGCGTCATCGTTCTGATTATCCTCTAAAAGTACCCCCGTTTAAACATCATCAGTCGACAGTCCAGTTCTAGATATTCTGTCGATAGAAGATCTCTAATTTTAGAATTAGGCGTTGTTCCTACCCTTTGTTAGAATCTAATCGTTCCAAACCCGGCATACCTGCAGCTTGCAGAAATAAATCGCTGCTCACAGTTTTTTCGCACATATTTCGTGAGGTAGTCGTGCCTGGAGTGCAACAGCAACGTGGACCGATCGTTGCAAGACGACTAAGCTTCGGACCAACTTGTTGACGCACGTGCTATATAAAGAAGCAGTGAGAGCTTTTACTGGACTTCCTTATTCTTATTGGTAATGCTTCTCGATATGGACCAAGGCGACGTCATGGACGTGTTGAATGCTTCTCTGCCTTTCTAGCAGTGATGTTGACTGGGATACTAGATTCTTTTCTGTCTTGTTGCCTGTGACACCTGTCGCCAAATACCCTGCTAAAATGGTGATAACAAGGCAGATTTCACACCCCTCCCCCCTAGTATCTACCCAGCAGCCATGATGATATAGTCTTCAACTTTGACAGCACGAAAACCAGCACAGAATTGGGGCCCTCTGTACAGATGACTCATTACACTAGGGGGGAGAGGCGGAGATGAAGATTAGCTGCGCAATTTTGTTGCACAACGTGCCTACCAGGGCAGTGGCGTAAAGACCTGTAATCGTTGTAACCACGGATTATATGCATATTGGGTGCGGTTTGGCTGAAGGAAGAACTGCAGGAGTGTCGTACGAACCAAGCAGTTCTTACTGCAGGCTAGGTAATTAGGTTGTGCACACTAAGAAATTTTATCATCAAACTTTTCTTCCTATATACTCTTTTAAGAAGAAAGAACTGTCAACAGTATAGTGAAACTGGTCGTTTGTGTAAAATTGATCGCGGCAAGTCGGGCTCAGCCTTCATAATCATCCCACCAGCACGATGCACGAGCCAACAAGCACAAGTACTAGTAGACCTACCGTATTGTTGAGCCATTCCTGTGGTTACTGGGGATAATTTTGGCGTGGAACGTACTGATCAAATTTGCAGGGTAAAAAATAGGGTGTCCCCAGCCCAGGTTCTAGTTAGAAGTCCACTCATTTGCCTGGACGCGACGCTTAGTCTTTTCGAGCCCTCGCAACTGCTTAGCTCCCACAACTTGTGCCTCATCTCACTCCATTATGTCCTGTTAAAACAGAATATTCAATCGCAGTGGGTGGTTGGCCACTAGCCTTCCATCGTGAAATTTAGTCAGAACACAATGCCCGACCGTAACCGCCACCGGTCTCTGAAGAAGGCATCCTTCACACGCACGGGGACATCTGTATGCGTAAACTTAAGTATCCTTTCTAAACCCACCGTCAGCGTTTATTTGCGCATGTCTTGCAAAGCAGGAGGACCGCTAAACGACATCTGACCGTTTGACCCGGCAATACATGTGCACCAACAAAGCATTTCCCCCGCCCCCCCCCCCCACTCACAGACTCAACGCAGTGTATGGCGGAAGTGCTAAGTGTTGACTAATACACATAACTCATAAGCTACTGTGCAAGCCCGCTTGCGCGGCATGACTCATCAGGCGTCATGTGGCGTCCTTATTGACTGTGCTCTTGAGCGGCCTTCTGTCGTTCAGTCAAAATGTTGGCGTTTTCCTGTGCCTTTGATGCGGTAAACTAGTGAGCTTAACTAGGGTGCAGCAGTTCAGGCAGGTCTTTCGTATGTTGCGTGCTGAAAGATGTCGGCGTTGGCTGGCTTAGAAAAGCAGTGTCGCCGAATCCATACCTAATGTGGCATGAGTCAGCTGGATATTAAAAGCAGCTTCCGGAAAGTAGGCGTCCCGAAGGAACGGTGGACGGAGAGGGTAAACTTTCCACCAGGTCAATGCAAGCAAACCCATTTATTTCCGTACCTACACCATATAGGTTGTCGGTTCTCAACATCGTTACGCACATTGCGACGTCTGAGCGAATGGGATATTAAGTCTGGCGGGCACCCGTAGGAGGATGACGATAGCCCATGAGACGATGTATGTGGCGTTACCCCGTGTGCATTTGAATTTTTTTCGACTAAAGCTGGGATTAAGACTTCGTATTTGGGGGTCCAAAAGCAAGTCGTCCATGGTGCAGTTTGCACGTCCGATCATCTAAGATGATTGTGATTCCTCACATTTTTGGCGTTGCTGTCTAGATGAGCGAAAAAAGAAATGTTGTAACAAATAGGCATGTTAGTGAAGGAAAAATCTCCCCCGTTGCCATTGACGGCCGACATGAGGCACTTTCTCTTACAGTGGGATAATGCCGGGTCTCTTAGTTCTTTTGGAGTGAAGTTTTTTCAGTTTATGCGTGATATACGTCCTCCGATATGGCCAAATTTCGCGCCGGATTTGTTCCTTATCAACAGTATGTGGTCGCAAGGCAAAGGAAGCAGATACATTACGTAACGTCGTTCGCGACCTAGCATACCACAACGCCCGGATATGTCAACATTTCTACATTCGTATACATTTTTGTATTGTCCTGCCCATGTTTTCATGTTCTTCCATCAAGCGTTCTTCTAAGTGGAGACTTCCAGATGGAGAGGACACTGGGCATTCTTTTCTTCCAAAAGTGGGGGTTGACGCTGGGTGTGCTTGATTTACTTTCTTCAAATCAAGCTTCCCTTCCGCTATTACAAAAATGTCGTGAAGATATCGAGGATAAAATCAAGGTCCTATATAATCGAATAGAGTTCGTTACTCCAGTGTCAATACGAAGATGTCCGCTTTTGGGGGTCCAGGGTGTGATCCCACCGCTAATCTGTCGATCTGGCCGTAAAATTGACCGTAGAATCTTAGTCGAACGGGAGATCAGCTTCTTTAGGGTTACAGCTAGTCTCATCAGTCGGAAGGGATTCGATTTTCGAAACCCAACCACTTTTATTCATTAGAACGAGATCAGAAACCATCGTGAATCTAATAACGAGTACACCCTTGTTTTGACGTAGTTATTTGTTTATGTCAAGGTTACTTTTCGTGATATGTCCAATTCTTAGTGGTTCTGTTCTAAACTACTGGTAGCAGCAGTTCACGGGTGTGGACTTGAAGTACTCAACTTCCTCTGGCCTCGCATCCGGCTCAGGGGGCTTTCCAAGCTGAGGTTCTGCCACTACTCTGTTTGGCCATTGATTCGGATAACAAAGTTTGTGGCCCATGGATAGTACTCCAACCAATGATTCCTCTCACACCTTATGTGTGCCCATAGCAAGACCACACCAAGACAACATGGTCTAGGCGCAGTGGCTGGCCGTTCACCCGCGTTCGTCCACGCGTGCCACTGCACGCGGCGGCTTGTCTTCCCAACCGAAGCCTTCTGGGAAAGCTGGGCCTGTACTTGCAGCTGCAGACTAGCTGGCGAGTTCATGGCTGGCAGATTTTGGAAAAGCCTTAAACAGAGACTGTCTGACGAATAAGCAGTCGCGGACCATGCAGTTATAAGGCTTCTCGGTGCGGTTCTAAACAGATCTTGCAAACTGGTTGTCACTCGGACTGTCACAGGCCAAAGCGCAATTGTTGCCGGTCGTCCAGTAGGGCTCTCCCCACCGCGACACCTTACAAATTAGGACAGCATCCATTGGCCAGGAGGAACCGGGGGACCCCGCTGTGGATTTTTATCAACATTCTCAGCTGTAGCCATGGCCTGTGGAGCTAACTAGATCGGTGTCGATGCAAGTCGATACATTAACGACCATTAGGATAACTGCGTTAAGAAGGCGTCATGGTGGCCTGGCACTAGATTTCAGGAACCTAGACATCTCGCTATTTGCAAGCGTTTGAGCTACGACTTCTCGACGTTGCTGTATTTCGCACAGCCTTAAGTTCAGTGTGAGCGAGTGATAACCAAGGATCGACCTCACTTTCCTCTCCCCTCCCACCTTCCTAGGACAATGTGGGGTCAACAAGACCTTAGGTGAGTTTACGTTCAGTAGCTGAACTGTCATGCTTTTGACTAATACGTGTTGCAGTGCGCTGCTGACCCGACCCCACAAGCAAATCAGTGTTTTGGCAGATTTTGCAAAAGTTATTTTGACCCAACTGTGAAAAACTTGGCGACTTCGATCAGATTCGGACCCAAGACAACAAGGACAAGGCTTGAGTGCAGCCAGCGCTCCAACCACCTGAGCTACGAGGCCCCATCGGGATCGTAAGTTTAATCACGTCTAAGCCAAGTTACCTGCCCCCCCCCCTTCCCCAGATTTGGTGGATTCCATACATTACAGTAGACTGGGCGGGCAACTTGATCGAAATGTGATTGAGCTCACGGATCCCCGTGGGACCTTGTAGCTAAGGTGGCTAGAGCGTTGGCCGTACTCAAGCCTTGCCCTTTGCTGTCGTGGGGTCAAAGCCCACCGAGACAGTTGCGTCTTTTACACTTGGGCCAAAATAAATCAGTTCTTACCCAGTTTGTCTGTCTTTTACGTCACGTAGGTGCGTTTATGGTCGAATTCCTACGCAGGTCATTTCCGGGAAAAGTCGGGAGGCCGCCGAGAAGCATTGCACTGTAACACCCGTTCAAGCCCTTGACTTTCTAATATTCATATTTTTACCGAAAATATCTCGGCTGACATTCACAGCCTCCGTTCTTCCTTATGATTTACACTGATACTTACCTGATAGATCTCAAGTTGCTTGAGTAAATATTTCCTAACATGCTGTCCCAGTGAGGCCTGTGTGACAGGCGTATTTCCTCCTGACCTCGTGGTTGTGGTTGAGAAATAGATAGTTAAAGGTGTTCCGGGGAGCGCCTTCCGAACCTGACATATTGTGGCCACCAGAATCGCTGATGAGGACACTTTTCGCTAAACATCAAAACTGCAGTTCAGATCCAAGTCGTTGTTTTCCGCATCTGTCTCTTGGTTACCAGTGATGAAATTTCGTTTTTTTTTTAAATCGCCGACTTCCCTTTTATTCGCCTCTGTCTGCTTGCCCGCGACGCGACCGTCTTTCTGCATCCGCCAATTTTAAAATATCTGACAAGCGTGTCACTGGACGCCCCGATTAACTGAGCTCTTCCAGCCCATCGGTGTTACAAAGACGAAATAGGTTTGGATGGCCGGCAGTCCGCTTTATTACCTGCGTTACCGAAACGCAAGTCCTCGAAGGCCCTGCCGTTGGAGCATTTACTTCCTATTTCTGAACGTGTCACTGCCATTTGTCGGCCTATTTCATCTGTCTGGAAGTTTAACTGGACCTGGCTCCGTAAATTGTCTCCCATAGCTATCATAACCTTAATCTGAATGGAATTATTTAAAGTATTGATTGTGGAGGAAACACTCGCTAGGCCGTCGGTTGGTTCCGGTTGTTGCCAGACTGACAATCATCGGGTGTCATTAGGTCATAACTCGATGGGCTGAAAGAATTATATTCTGCCTCCTCCTCCTCCCCTTCTGTAAGAATTAGACTGCCCTCACAGCAGTTAGCGTGTAGAGAACAGTCTTGCGTGTATTTACAATGTTAAAGCCAATTTTGTATTCTGCGTGGTTTAGGACGGGAGCCTCCTCTTCTACTCCACCAAGGAGGGCAAAGGTCTTTCTCTTATCCCCCACGTCTCTGAAAAGATGAAGGGTACACCCACCACGATGGCTTTCTCGCCCGACGGAAAGTACCTTGCTGTTGGCGATTCTGAGCGTCATCTTCGCCTCTACAAGGTACGCCCTGGCTTCTTTTTTCGGCTTCGATGCTTCATCATTCCCACCTCCGTCCTGCTCCCGTTCACTTATGTGGAAGTTGCAAGTTTCTGGCGTGTAGTAACCTATTACCAGACTGTTGCATTCATGCCTGATTGGGCTAATCAACCCCGAAACCCATTTCTATTCCTTTTCTTTCTTACTCTCTTTGCACCACCAGTCTTATGTTCCCATCTCTCCATCGGACATTTATTCTTCATAGCCCTAACTGTAGTTGCCGCCGATAACGCATGATGGCATGGCATCTTGATAAGCTTGTTCCATATTCCCCGAGCAATTGCGTTTGTCGCGTTAGTGTGAAAGTCTAACCTGTATGCGAGTTATCCGCTTACGCTTTTATGCAAAACGACCACAGTACACTTTAAATCGTGAACGCAAATCTCCTAGTTGACATGTGTTTGCTGGCCAAAGCCTCTTCTAAAGATGGCATTTACTACCTTTTGTGCCTTAACGTGCTTTAAAGCGCTTCTCTGAAGTCTTCTCCCCCACCCTTCTTTCCGCACAGGTCAACTCCTTGTCGGGTGGCGATAATTCTCCGCTGGTTACGTTGGTCCATGAGTGGCGCAGCCATGCGGCTCGCGTGACCTGCGTGGCTTGGAACCCAAGCAGCACCATGCTCGCATCTGGCAGTCTGGACTGTAGCATCATGCTCTTCAAGCCGGACTCTGATACAAGACTCTTTGATTGCCGAAGTAAGCCTCATAACACCATTCACAGTCTCCCCCGCCCTCTTTCTGTGGTCCCCACACTTGTGATCGGTACTGTTTTAACCGCCCCCATATTCCGCGACCGCCTCACCTACGCCATCGTCGTTTATCTGGCATTGCAGTTCGAAGCTTCTTAGATTCAAGATTCGGTAAGACACGGGAACAGACACCCTCCCGTATGACAGGTGATTTTGTGCAAAGTTCCGATAAGTACCTGTTCCCGTGTCCTACCCAACATTCTTTCCAGGTCGAATTTCATCACATATGCCAACTTTCTCATCCTTTCATCTCGTCGGTGCATCCAATGTGGATAGTTAATGTCCTAGAAGAGTCCGTCTTCTAGTCGTCGGTGTGGGTTACTGGGTCGCCAGCGGAATTCCATGCTTGGGGGTTGGTTTTTTGGTTGAAAGCCTATTTTCTCCAAGAGGGGACACAAGCTGCCAACTCCGCCAAGCCTCTGCTGGTCAGCGAACGCAGTAGTCGGCCTCGCAACCGTAGAGCAGGATGGTTTTGATCGTGCCCTTTTGCATTTTGCGTTTTTTTCTGTTTACACTTTCTGAATCCGAGGGCTATTCGACCGAGATCAGATACCGTTTCCTCGGTTTCATGGGCAAGACCACGATCAGACAGGTAGATGCTTAACCTCCAGAGCTGCCCCCGACACCGCATCGATTGCATAATCGAAGAGGTCTTTGGAAGAGGACGAAGTCTTGACTGACGTTAGCACTAGTGACGCAGCGTCCGCTCTCCCTACCGTATGTCCTGATTCTTGCTCGCATGAGTTGACAAGATATATTGATTAAGTTCACAGGTTTCGGGGGCATGCCATTAGATTTCGCGACATTCCAACAGGCGTTTCTCGCCATTCGGTTGGAGGCAAATTAGTAAAGAGAATGGTCCTTTTCTGCGTCTTTGTCCCACATTTTGTCGTGCAATTAACATCTGGTCCATGCAGTCTCTGTCAGTGTGATAAACGCCTTGGTTTTTTTATTTTACGCGCATCCGTGAGTGCGTGCAATGGTCTAAGAGGATGTCCTCAAAAGCCTTCGCCGCGAGCCTGATCGTGACGATGGTGACGGTGAATCCCGGCCATCCCGCTCACAAATATTATTTGTTTGTAGTTGAGACTCGAAAGGGGCTCTACCATCAGAAGTGACCGGCTGCACTACATCCACCTGATTACAGGATACGGCGTCTGCCGAATACCCTGTACTCAAAACCCTGAGAGCGGGCGCCCCATTAAATGTACCGCAGACAAAGCGCGAGCAGAGCCGCATGTTCGCGAGGGTGAAATGTTAAATGCAAAGACAAGAAGAGTTAGATTGGCCAAATCTGACCTGTTTGACATCATTAGCCAGTCGCACCCAAACCTCAGATCGTACAGGCGCGGAGTTCAGGCCTGGACTCTTTGCTCACTAGTCATTTGGGTCAAGAGTTCTGCCACTAAGATACGGGCTCATTTCCTGTTGGTCGCCACCGGAACTATTTACCGCCACTTGGGAGTGACGTTCGCCAATCTACGCCAGTTAGTCCGTTTGGTCCTGCGGTTCCAATCTGTAGTTCTTAGCGAGGAGCGGTCAGAATTCGGTAAACCTCACCTACAAAAACGAGCAATTCACTTTGTCCTGCCATTTGTTTGGACACCATAAAAAGAGGTGCGACGTACTGCTGGAAGGACCGCAAAAAAACCGCTCCTGTGTGGGTTTTTTCAGTGCCAGCCGCACGCAAAGTGCGCGTGAAAACGTACGGTTCCAACAAAGAAAACAGACGGGGTTAAAGGGCAGTTGAAAGAAAGAAAACAGATAGAGTTCACTCGTATGCAGCCTGAACGTCACAGGTAACAGTCTTCGGCGATCGACAGGGACATGCATGTGAGCTGATAAACGCACAACGTGGACGCGCAGGTGTGCACGGGGCCCCGAAGGGGCTGGGATACGCCTAGTCGGAGTGACAGCTCGCATGAGGTGATCCTTCGCAAGTGGCAGCTACTGCCCGCAACTCCTACACGGTACCGTCTGCGGCACCACTAAACTGGAATCTTTCCCGCCAACGCAGATCAGTTCTGTGCGCGAGTAAAGCCCATCCGACACTCAAGTTGTCATGGCCAGCACTCGGAGCCCATCCCTTTACAATATCTACCCAGATTTCAGTCCCCTATGCAAATGCACCCGTCCCATGCGTGTTATTGTAAAACGTCTGCCGGATCATCTTTTGAAAACAAAGGTGACCAAAACCACAATTTGTGGCTTCTTGCCGTTATCAGCGAGCTATCATACAGAGCCAGCATTTGTCTCGGTAACAGTGCAGACGCATACAGACATGTTTGACTCCATATGTCACTGTTGAGTGCAAATAGCCGATCCTTCCCCCAAACCATTACTGGGTTCTGCTAGAGCTTAATCTGTGGGCGGTCTCCTGCCAACCGCCTAGGCCGCCTGGCAATTGGCCAACGATGTGCTGCTGCGCAGCAAGGCGCTTGCGGAGATGAAACCGT
>CACRXP010000163.1:91804-151800 GCA_902702965.1 Spirometra erinaceieuropaei
TATTTTTCCTTTTAACAACCAAGCAGTGTTTCATCTTGACGGTGAAATTATCCCTTCGCTCTGGGACCTCAGCTCGTTCCCTCATTATTTTGCCAAAACACCTCTGCATAAAGTGAGCCTGGTAGTCATCTGGTGGATTCTAGATGCATTACTTAGAAAAGCCTGCTTGGGCAGTCAGCATGTCGTATCAGCTTTGGTGGATTCCAGACGTTGCAGTAGGTTGGGTGGGTAACTTGACCCAAATGTGATAAAACTCTTGTCGCCCGGCGGGGCCTCGTAGCTCAAGTGGTTAGGGCGTTGGCTGCACTAAAGCCTCCCCTTGTTCTTGTGAGTCCGAATCCCACTGATGCACTGACTTTTTCGCAGTTGGGTCAAGGTGAAGGATATATTGGATTGTTACTGGCCTCCGCGTCTTTTTGTTCAGTATTCCGAGCTGGCACCGACTTTTTCATGTGTAAGTGGGCAAAACGAGTTCTTACACAAGACAATACACCTTCGACTCTTTCATGGGTTCCGAACCCTCACACACACACCCAGTCTACGCACACAGTTAGTTGCATTCACTAACCGATGGTAGAAAACTACTAAGAAACCGTTCCTAAACACAACCCACGGACCGCCGGCAAAACTCAGTGCAGATGTGGGATGCAGCATGTTGGTAGCATCAACGATGTGCTTGATACGATAAATATAAAGTTAACACGAACTTCCTATAGAAAGGATACTCAAGTGCCTAGTTTCCTGAAGGTGGTAGGTGTACGCCGACCAGCATCCTCGGACATTTTATTTAAACACTGCACTATCAGCGACGGTAAGCTGTAGACGGATTGGTTGAAATATTACTTATTATTCCTAATGGCTGTCCTTTTGGTGCTTTGGTTGCACTTGCGCATGGGTCTCCCGATTTTACTTAAACTCACGTCCGAGGATGTCTAATGCTTGGAGTTAATAAGCTTCTAAATTCGCGGAAAGGTGTCGCCTTGAACCTGGACTCCTATCCCGAATACAGTCCTGATCTGAGCGCCAACATGAATTTAGAGCACAGCAGGGACGCTTGCCGTTGAAATGTTTCATGTTATCCTAGAGAAGATTTGCCCGTACTGTGAGAGTCCGCTGATCAGGTAAGGGGGAATTCGTTTTGAAGTTCAAAGTTCAGTATGTGTTCTTTATTGGCGTTTACAGTAAGAGTTAGTTCTAGGCCGTTGGTAATAAAATACTACCCAGAGGCTGCGCATCGGATTCTGTTTGCCCTTGTGAGCTAAGTTGATCGAGATACGTAATATGATATGTGTGCACTTGTGCGCCAAAATTAAATCGGTTGGCTGGGTCCGTGTGAGATAGGCATTACCGGGCATTTTGTAAGCCTAAACTAGATTGCAGATTTTCAAATGCGATGAGGATCTACTCGCCGTGGAAGCTCCGTTTTTGCTAAAACCTGCACCTAGTCAATTGTCTCGTGCGATGAGTTACCATGTTGAAAGTCTATAAAGACATAGGAAATTCATGTGGTAATAATAGTAATAAGTAAGATCAGAGGCGTTCTCTTCGGCTATCGGCAGGGAGCGATGGCACAGTGACGGAAGTCAAGGAGGCTTCCGAATGTCCAATCTGGCACTTTTACACTGACGAGTAAGTTTTAAACGGAAGTGAGTGTTATTTTCACCACTGTCAAGTTTGTTACGTCTCCGAAGGACAAATATCTTGTCGAAATCATGGCACATTACTCCCTCCATTTTAGGTTATGAGTCCTTCTGCGTTGTTGTGATCCTGTTTTACAAGATTGATGATGATGATGATGATGATGATGATGATGATGATGATGATGATGATGATGATGATGATGATGATGATGATGATGATGATGATGATGATGATGATGATGATGATGATGATGATGATGATGATGATGATGATGATGATGATGATGATGATGATGATGACTGTTACTTTTTTAGCAAACGTGCATAAGCATATAGGCCGATAAAACTGCTAATATCCCTTCCGACTCATTGATTCCAGAGACTTGAACGTCCGCAGCTCATCTTTCTTTCCGCTCGAACATTCCGTCACAGTTTTAGGTGGGGCTTAGCTACCACACAAGCCCTCAACTGGTTTCCGAAGTGGATTTGTTTTTGCGGGTGCTGTTCTTTCGGTCCATTGCTAACTGTGCACAGGGCGCTGTGCCAGCATTTTCTGCAAATTAATGCAAATTTAGTCGTATTTGATGGTCCTGTTTGACCGTTGTTGTAGCAGAACGTATGTAGCACAGGATAATTCTTTCTGCTGCGCCGAACGAGTGTAACCCTGCCCCAGATTGCTCTACCTTCTGAACTTTCCGATTGGTTGGTCCTATTTGCTAGCGTCGCTGCTGTTTTTACCATCCTGATGACAGCTCAAACCGAGCGAGCGCGTGGATCAACCGGAATTTAACACCTACTGTCGTCGGAACCCCGGGAATCTGAACCTGATGAAGGACGCCATCAATCAGAGCAAGTTTTACTCACCAACTACCTTGTCTTTAGTAAGTGGATCAACTGACAGCGCCTTCTTCCTGCGTTCCACGTCCCAGCCACTGGAGTGTCATCTGCAGCAACCTACGAAATGGCAACCTGAAGCTCACCTACCTCGCCTGCCCTATCCAGTGAGGACAGGGGAATATACGGTTGGTCGACTACTTCAAGTTTATATAATTGTCGCCATTGTTCTAGAGATTTAGACTGACCTGTAGAGATCCCCATGAAGTCTTCCTGGCCAAAGTGGAAGAGGCACTGTCTAAGCATAACAAGAAGATGCGCGCTTACAAAGAGAGAATCCACAAAGTTAACCCACTTGCTAACCAAAATCCCTGAAAGGAAGAGGTCTATAACTAAAACTGTGTTACTGCGTTGCCACTCACCTGATCTGTCAGTTTTCTTCAAAAATGGTTCGTTTTGAACAATTTAACTTTGCTGGGGCGAAATACATTGAAGGGGGACGGGATTCGAATATATTTGTAGAGAGTCCTGATAGAATAAAATGGTCGATTTCTAGGAAGCAGTTCAGAAGAAGATACGATCAATGGAGCAAGAAGTTCATTGGCCCGGTGCGGACTGACAAGCCATCAACGCGCCCAATACGACTCCCAGCAGTGATTGCGAGAGTTGTTAGTGGTAGTACGCTTGTGGTCCCACGGCAGCAACGTACTATAAATACTGCACTACTTGTGCCTCCATCATCATTATCTGCGACTGTCTCCGATGATAAGTTCGAGTGAGAATCCCAAAAATTTGGCCAATAGACTTCTTGTTCCAATGATTGCATCTTCCTCCTCTGATTTGTAGAGTATTTTTTGCCTTGTTGGAAGTGAGGGGTAAAGTTTCACTTAGCTTACTGAATTTTATTTAGTTGTTGAAAGGATACCTCGATGTCATTTTCTTAACCTCCTCATAAATTGATGGTCAACTTGGAGTAAATCCGTCGAAACGAAGCTTTATAGGCTCAGTGTGGAAGATAATATGAATATTTGAGCCGAAATCCAGCAACTTCGGAGGGATAACCACGCAATATTTGTAAACTGTCGACGGGCAGCCAGTAGCATACTCATGTTGCAGGATTTACTGCACCGAACTGAACTGAAAGCAAAACAACTGTTGGAGAACCGGGATGCTAACCCCACCCCCCCCCCTTGATTAATCCCGCAAAGCTCATATGGGCCAGGCAGTAACTTTTCGGACAGGGTTTCATAGGGAGGACCATGCCTTTTAGTCAGTGAATAGTGCTCGCCTATTCTGCCTGGAGATACTCGTCCGCACATATCCGTACGTGCCGGTTAAGAATCAGACCAAGCGAAAGCAGAAATTCTGTGCAACTTTCACGCAACGATAATGATTATGTCGCGTTAGGATGCATTTGTCATTGACTGCCGAATACCGCACGGTACTTGGATGTGCACAAACAAGAGTTTTATGTCACCCCGGTTCAGTTCTGCAGGAGGTCAGAATATTCAGAGAGGTGACACATGCGGGTGGGCCACGGTCTCGGTGATAAACAAAGAGGTTCTTTGCACTGCTTCTATTGTCGACTCAACTTTAACTCAGTCTTCCAGTTGCCTAGGTCTCAGTCATTTATTTGTGCAATCCTGCTGTATGCCACCGAGCAGACGCGACGCCTGCCTTAAGATTTTCGTGATATGATTTTAACGACTACTCAGCCATTGATGAAGCCCAGGTTTGGCCTACTTGGACTGCAGCTTTCCACTTGGATGGCTTTAGGAGGTGGCTCGTGGAGTCTGAGTGACGGCGAGCGCCTGCCGCAGGGGGCAAAGGCCCGGTGGCGACCGTGACATACAATGGACGGTGCCGAACGAGACGTACGGGCATGACGTGTGCCCTTTGTGGGCCGTCAGGATGTTTACCCATGTAGCAGCCGCTACACTGCCCCTTTTTGGGCTCCTGGTTGTCAGTCGACAGCTGCAACAACAGTGCTAACCTTTAGGTACATCCTTAGCCTTGACCTGAATCGCCGCTTTGTAGCGACCGAAGAGGTTGAGGTTAGCACACACAGCGTAACATGGAGCCCTGAAGATAACTCTTGACTGAAAACGAGCTGAACAAGGTTGTTAGACGCGCATCATTCTCAGTAAGGAGAAAGAAGAGATAAACAGGCACAAATTGTATGCTAGGAAAAATGAGATCGGTATATAGAAAAATGGTAAGTGATACACGGGAAAATGAGTTACAACAGGGGGCTGCTCCGTTTGGATGGGAAGGAGACGCCAACCGGTGGGGATTGCAGCGCTGGGGGCAACTGCAGGGATGGCCGAGGACGGAGCCGACATGGAGCGGGGCAAGCGTTGCGTTAACGACAAGGCTACGGGGGAGGGGGGTCCGACGGGTATGCAACAATTGGGAGCCGGCTATTTTGGCCGACAAGCGGTCACACAATCTCCGACCTGGATTCGCGCCAATTTTTCACACCTTTAAAGCAACCAAGCTAAGTTCGTTGAACGTTACACCTTGTCCAGCTGCGCCGAGTCACAACCGCCCCCACAGACTGACGCCATCTAACACGCGCAGGGCGGCGTCGCCTGTCATCCATGGGTCCTCATGATCCTGAGCGTCTTACTCAGTCCGTGGGCCAACCTGTCGCCCATTCAATACTTAGCTAGTTACTTGGTCATGCTGGCACAGAGATGCCAGACTTTCGTAAACGACATCGCCCCTTACGCGCCACCGAACGGGAGCTTTATTCTGGTCCACAAGCAACCAGCCAACTCACGGCAACCTGTCCTGTGTATAGAATACAGCGGTTCCAGTAGCTCGTTGACTTCTGGCATTAGTTGATCTGATATCCTTCACAGCTGCAACCCCATAAACAGGAAGGACCCGGAGCTCTGTCAGTTAAACAGTGATGCCAATTCGATTCTCCACTGACGCACCTCATCACCTAACCCAAACGATGATAACAGCGACTTGGGAACAGTTTTCCACGACTAGTGCAATAAGCTGCAACAATAAGCTTTTGAAGGAGCCTAAAGAAGTAGCTGATCTTCGCTCGAAATAGTAGCAAATGCCTCTTCTTCCTGTAAGTTACAGTCATTGTCAGATAATGTGGCTGTCTACGAAATTGACAATTTTGGTGTTCGAGGTAAGACTGGGCGTGCAGAAGTACCCAAAATTAACCATTTGTATCTAAGAGATGCTAACTACTTCCCCAGCGCAATTAATTTAACCCTGGCTGCAGTCGAAAAAGGTCCACGCTGGCCTCTTTTGCGATGTAACCGATTGGAAAGAAGTATGCATATTGATATGGAGAGTGCAAGCGGCGTAGAGCCACGGCCTAAGGCGTTGAACAGGGGGCCAAACCGGCGGCTTGAGACACGCGTGTAGACGGCCGTCCGGCGTGCACTGCAGCGCCGAGCACGTGTGGTGGCTTTGCTCACGTGTGCGGCCCAATCAATGGCTGGTCGAACATTCCGGATGTTTTTGCGGGGAGGGGGGGTATCGCGCACGCGGTGGCCAATCAGCGACCAGCACGCCACGAGCAGGAACATTCTAGAACGCCCTCAACGGCTGGCACGCGATTGGGCGCAATGTTCCAGAACGCACAGGAGCCAATATAAATAGCGCATCTTTCTGATGAGTTGTAACTCCTCGTGTCCGCGAGTTGTCAATAAAGTGCTTGTCCTCCGAACCGGCTCTCCTCCTGTCCTACATTTCTTCCGGGTCATAACACATACGAATATCAGAAATATAAGAAGATAAATGCGACATTGATTCCGGCTTCGTCTGCTTTCATTCAGGCAATCAGTCGCAAGTACTTGCGCACACTTACATGCACAGGGCAGAAAATCCACAGACATGATTTATTAGATGTGCCATAAATGTACTAGGGTCTTGCTACCTGGACTCCTCGCAAAGGTATACAGGTGGAAGCTGGGTTCTAGGAACTGTTTTTGACACGCATGAGTGACTCCTGACTGTTCAGTATTTGCGCTGCCGGCATGTGATGCAAGCCTAGGCAAGCAGTTATGCAGTCAGAGAAGTGATTAACTGAATGAGGATAGAGAAATCAAAAAGAGAGTCGCGAATGCACATTTGGGTACATGGCAGCAACTTATGAATGTTGCGTTAGTACTGTCAAAAGGTATTGCGCGAGGGATATGAAGGTAGGCGGCTGAGTCAGGGCCAGCAGCGAAACTGTACTGAACACATTGGTGGAGAACGATGGCACTGCATTGCCATTCTGCTATTGGCGGAACAGTTTTGGAGGAGTGAAGATCCACCACATTCCAATGCATGTACAGTAGGTGTGCTGTCTCATGAAATGTTGACCGGAATTCTGAAATGTGCCTTCGGTTCGTAAAAATTGCTCAAGTAGGGTTTTAGTATAAATTGCCGTGCAGCATAATCCCGAGATATTCCAGTCAGATGGGGATTTGGGCTTTTGAATGAAATTCTTTTCGGCCGTCTGAAAAGACTTAACCCTGCGAAAATAACCACTTAAATAGTGTGAAAAATCCCCATTGATTTTAGGCGCCTTTACATATATTTTATATAAAACGCCCACCAAAATATCCTTTCCTTTATTTGCTTGGAAGCAAATTGCATGCTAAAATTGTATACTCAAAGAAAGACTGTCTTTTGGTTTCAGCCAATTTTTTACTTATGAGATTTTGAAGACCGCAAATGTTTATTCATACGGCGTCGCGTCAGCACGTTTATTAATGCCACTTATCAATTATACGACATGGTTCACATCCATTGTATAATTTTATGATTGCTATATGACGCATTCCTAATGGTTTAGAGAAATGTGTGCTTTTACTCTGACAAAATGTGTACAGCAAGTAATTTGAAAACCCTGAATACAGGGCAGCGGCAGGTCGCTGAAAATTTTTCAAAAATTGTAGGTTTTTGGAAACCGGAAGATATACTTTCTTTGCGTATGAAATTTGAAGAAGATGCAACCATATAAGCGTAAGAAAGAATGTCTTTGTGGGCGCTTCCTGTAATATATATATATATATATATATATATATATATATATAATACATGAGCAGCTCGCTAAGAGTGCAACAGGCCAGACGCAGACAGCTGTTTCACGGTCGTTACCGATCATCAGTACGTCATAGGCCTTATGAAGTGAGGTATATAAGCATGTCAAGTGGGCGTTTGACCCTCACTGTTGTGGTTAGGATCTCACTCGATCCCATTCTGTCCGCCCGCCAGCTTCCTACTGGCGACAACGAACGCTATGTCAGAGGACACATACCACATATAATACATGAGCAGCTCGCTAATAGTGCAACAGGCCAGACGCAGACAGCTGTTTCACGGTCGTTACCGATCATCAGTACGTCATAGGCCTGTTGCACTCTTAGCGAGCTGCTCATGTATTATATGTGGTATGTGTCCTCTGACACAGCGTTCGTTGTCGCCAGTAGGAAGCTGGCGGGCGGACAGAATGGGATCGAGTGAGATCCTAACCACAACAGTGAGGGTCAAACGCCCACTTGACATGCATATATATATATATCAGAGGGGAGACGACAGAGTCTGGTGGGTATATTGATACAGCACTGTTTCGGGCTTGTTTGCCTTCATTCAGCCAATCATAACCCTGGCCATCAGCTTGTACCGGAAACACAAACATGCGCACAGACGCACCTGGCGCAGCTGGTCCACCAATGGGGTCTACCAGATGGGTCATAAGCACTTCATCGAACCGAAGTTCATCAGTGCCTTGCCACCTGCCAATCTCTGTCGCTGCAGATCGGGTATTTATTCACTCAGGAATGGGCGCACACCGATCCATTGGCTTCCAGAAGGCACAATTTAAATGGAACAGATTGTTTGGGCAAGGGCAGCAAACCTTATTACGTAAATATTTCGACGCTGATTCCCCAGGTCGTCGTCAGACGTGCAGTATATGTGTAAAACTGTTTAAATTTTCAAACGTACCTGAGAAAATTGATGTTGCTTGATCATTTCTGCAAATATGCCTTCATTGTGGACTGACGTCTCGTTCAAAATGGCTGTGTCGCGGTAAGATCGCAGTTGGTAACCAGTCAATATACGGTAATACTGTCGACGCACGTACTTGTTATCAGTAGGTGTGCTCTTACTGATTTAGGCAGGTCGCCCGTTTAGGTCAGGCTGTTAGGTTTAGTGAGGGTTAGGGTTAGGCGTAGGTTAAGTTTTAGAGTTAGGGTTTGCATTTTAGGGTCAGGTTTCAGTGTTAGGGTTTACGTTCTCGTCAGGGCTACGGTTAAGGTTAAGGTTAGGGTTACGGTTAGGGTTAGGCTTAAGCTTATGGTTAGGGTTAGGACTATGGCTAGGTTTTGGGTTAGCGTAGGGTTTTAGAATTTTGGTTACGTTTCGGTTTTGAGGCTTAGGATTAGGCTTTACGGTTGCTCTCAGGGTTGTATTTTAGGGTTAACCATAGGGTTTAAATTTCTGTCATTATTCCACTTCCTTAAATCTTCCCAGCACTTTCCCTGGTAACTTTATTTTTACCCAGAAACTCCAGCATTCCTCTACCAGTCCTTTCATTTACCCCACCCATATAACCCCGTTTCCCACCATTCCCGTGCGACAGGGACCTGGCTGTCCGCGTCCCCATTCCTGGCTACCAACTGCGATCTAACCAGGCTCTTAAGCGTCCTTCGGGGAAGAAGTAAATATCAGGTCATATTGCCAAGTACCCGAGACAAACTGAACCAAACATGACTGAGATTTATGCACTGTCCGAAGTACCACTACAACCAACAGTATCCTTAATCGTTGCACTCAGTTAGAAAATTTATAGGTCGCTGTTCTACAAATTCTATCCATTGACCAAGAGTTGTGGAATATCAATGAAGAATTCCATCGGGTTAATGAACAAACTACGGGGACTCGTCATTGTTGCAGATGAAAAAATGGTATCTTTCGATGTTGTCTCTCTCACTTTCCATATCCATACCATTAAAGTTGGTCGGGCAATACACGGAAGAACTACTACAGTCCTGTGGCACAGATGTTCCGACACCTTCTTTGCTTTAACTCTTGAATCTCTGTCTAGAAACCAACTTTTCATCCTCCCAATAATATTATCAGCACGTAATGTGAGCCCGTATGGGGTCACCTATTTCTAGTTTCCTGACTGAGGTCATGATGCAAAAATTGAAGGCTACGGCCCTACTATGAGTCAGCCCCAAATTCTGGGTAGGCTGTGTTGATGACACGTTTGTCATAGTTAAAAGGGACCAACTGAAAACACTGCACAGCATTATGAATTAAACGGTACCAGGAATCTCGCTTACACTCAAAAAAGAAGTTGACGATAAACTTCCGTTTCTTGGTGTCCTCCTATAGCAAAAGACCGATGGGAGGTTGCACATCGTTTTACCCCAAAGAGCTTTAGCGAAAGTTATCTTGCATTACGGGAGAAAGCACGCAATCGCTCACAAACGAGGTAATGTTAACATACTATCTAATCGACAAAAAATCCGATAATCATAACATCGCATCCGACGATGTCCACTCTGTGCTCCACAACAAGGTGAAGCAGGCACGGTGACTTGAGCGTGATTTAGTTTATAGCGAATGTAGACATGCGCTGCACTTATCGCATTCTCTCCTCCCCCACCCGGGCGGTGAAGATCATGTTGTTGGTTTCGCGATGACGGCAGAAGTTGCAGTGGCTTTCCGGCAGGAGACCCTGTTCCCGATGACTGTTCAGACGGTTGAAAAAAATGCGGCCGAATATTTTCTCGATGACGTTGAGCAGAGAGATGCTTCGGTGGTCGTTACGGGCCTGGATGGCGCTGGCCCTGTTATCTCTCTGTGGGTAACATTAACCGGCAGGCTTTGTGAGCTAAGATATCGTTATATAACGGCCACCCAACCGTATCGACGAATGGGAGTGGCCGTATAGCTGTGACGCGGGTTCCCGCGCATGACACTTTGTTCACACATTCCACAGCGTCATTATTGACTAAAAGCCCAAACGAGCGTTTTGCCAACGTTTATGTAGCTGCATGGCGTCACTGCAGCGTCTTACTTATTGTTCTGCTGCAATACCACCAGATATGAATTCTGAACTATTAATCTCCAGCAGTTTTAGGTGAAAACCTTGACATTCTGTCTATTGTCAGTCTCAGATATAAAAAAGCAATGGATTTGGAGAAAATCAGTTTTGCTCATGGCCATCCCGCAACCAAATTGTACTGCAGGTGGAAAAGTTTTGCAGGAGAGCGGATCCACCCTACTCAAAACGTAGATGCTAGCTACAAGCCCGCCCAAGTGCCTCACAAAAGTTCCCACCGTTCTACGTCGCAAATAGAGGACTTAGGTTCCTCCATGTGGTTAAAAATTCTCTCTTTGTGATTCCCGAGTCTATGAACTCCAAATACAGTGCGTGACCTAATTCATGAAATGTGTAGAAATTTACGAATGATTGCCAATCACTCGCAAACCGACACCATTTCATAAGTCAAATGTCAACGTTAATTAAGTACAAGTTTAAAAGAATTAAAAACATAAAAGAACTATTATAGGCAGTGCTGCGTTGTTTAGAAATGTCGGTTTATTTTGAAATGCGCAATATCCCGAAAACGTCAGAAATGGCTCTTATTAAGTAAAGTTCGTTTTTAGATGTATAGAATGTATTCTCATACCAAACACGTCGTAAATATGAAAGTAGACATAAAATCACGTCTAATATCAGCGTTTCAGTGAAGTTTACATCTAAGTATCGTTTAATAAGTAGTGTGACATCATATATGACGGTTTGTCAACCGCCTACATTCTGGGTGTAGATTCCAAAAAAGTTTTCCAGTGTTTCATAATTTCACTAATGGTTTGGAGTTAAATGAGATGGGGTTCAACAGGAGAAGCTAGATTTTGCTTGATTTCGCCCATGGGGTCGTCGTAGGATCAAAAGTTTTCACAAGGTGACATGCATTGAGGCCAGTCGGTGTATAAATGTCAAACTATTAAATTCCCACACCTTGTCAAGCGGGATATAACAACGTATGATGAAGGCTGTTTCGCTAAAACCCCTGGAGCGTTTGTGTGGCCACAGTTGGAGTTCATTATCAGTGCCTGGAGACCCTGAGCCGCTAAAAGTCGCAGCGTCCTCAAAAAAGCCCAAAGGCTTGCTATAAATTCCGAGGAGAGGGGTCACTACTCTGGAAAAATGTCCGTATTGTCATGACCTTTTTCCTTTGAGTTACTGACAACTACAACACGACCCGACGCAAACATGTGGTCAGGACAGAGGATTTCTTCGAGTTAACAATCACAGCTAACGCTCGAGTACATTCACATTGACCACGTATGACTGGTATGAGACTGGGCGCACGGAGGTCCATCCTCGTCATCAAAGTGTTTGGAACATAAAACGCTCTGTCCCCCGATGTCACCACGTTAGCATGTGTGTATGATCTTATGAGGAAGCGTGACCACTATACCTTCGAGCACAATAATCTCTGCCAGCAACAGCTCAACCCAGTCCAGTCTGGCCCAATTAGGCGGAGTTTGGCTACATGGTTGGGCGACGGTGTGGCAAGGGAGGATGTGGCCCAATCTTTCCAAAAAAATGCGCGCGGGAGCTCGCCTTTTAATGCTTTCCCACTTCACGTAATTAGCACAGACAGTAATATCACACATCAGAAAGGCAATAGATTGCGTACCCCAGTATGGATAGAACCAGGACGAAGTTAAGACATGCCATCATGACGGAACGTTTAGACGATGAGAGCTACTTTATATGCTTAATTTTATGTATTTGGGTTTTAATATGGTTTATCTTAGCGGTTAAAGGCATAATTTGAAGCAAGGAATTGTTCCTTCATTAATCCGGAATGAGGTTAGGCCAAGGCCATACCTAGCCCAACCATGGCCCACGTGTTGGCAGGGCTGTAGTCGGTGCATAAAAATGTGGACCTCCTTTCCGGCCTAAGTCCTGACATTTAACATATTACTGAATATTTTTCAGTAAAGGTTATTTATGATTTTGTTTATTGCCACCTCCGCAATGTTCAAGAGCACTGGCCGTTTATCGGCGATCGGAGACAAATGCCATAGTAGTACTTTTAGTTGGCATACTTGTACTGACTGCTGCTCTGTGCGTTTTCCAACCCACATATATCGCTATCAATGCTATTGGCGTTTTATATATAATGTCTGTATGCCTCCGCCCACCACCTCCATACGGTGAAGCCAATGACTGGGATTTCAACAAGCGTCCTAGTCCACCCCAGTTCTCTGAAAAAATAACGGAAAATAGTTTGCCTGTAGAACTGTTTCTATGAGGCGATTTACGCAAAGAAAGTATCTGCGTTTTCTGTACCGAAAAAAAACTTGCAGTAGTATTAGTCAGTTGTTGCAAGAGTACAAGATGACTGACCCCTCGGTCTGGGCCATAACCCTTTCCATCAGAGTTTGGTCCACAGCCGCTTACTGTTTAGTGTTGTCCCCAAATTTAAGGTCTTTTACATTTTATTACAGCAAATAATCCCAATTTACCATTTGGAGGCGTCGTAGTTCAGCGCACGGCCATTGTTGTCAGCAAGATGTTGCGAACTGCTATTGATGTGGAGCTTGATGAACAGACACCATCGTGACTCATGCATAAGATGCGTTTACTGCCCGCTGGTCATCATCTGGGTGGTCTGATTTTCGTGAGTCCTGACTCGACAAGCTACCCATTCCCAGTGAGCATGTTTTAGCCATGTTCGAGGCCAGCATTTCATAGCATATAGAAACGACCCACGTGAACAGCACAGGGAAATGCTACCCAATTTATGTGCTCTATTTCAAACACCTCCAGCCAATGACTTCTATCTAAGCTTTGTATGAGCAGACGGCTGTGCAAATAAATTAGGAAACTTAGTTACATAAACCAAGAAAGGTTTCTGGCGTCCGCCGGGAATTCGCCCTTTTGCATACAGTATCCTCGTCATTGCGCAATCCCATCACCGGGTATTTCAAAAACAATACATGCATTACTCCGCAACTAGGTGACTTGATAAGCACATTGCGTTTGTTGTACATTCGTATCATTTTACTGGGCTCGGTATCAGTAGATTCAAGCCATCCAAAAATTCCATGTATTGCTACTGGTGTTCTCAGACTCTCGATCGACGTCCACAGTATCCATATTGGTACAATAGAATTCCCGATCCGAAAACACGGAAGCGAGGGTCGGGAAATTCGAACGAAAAGGCAGGCTTTAACAGTAACGAATGCTACTGTCTAATCGTTATCAATTCGAATTTTTTTACACCCTTAAAAAAATCAGTCGTCTCCGTTTCCACGCTCACTTGGGCGTAGAGGCAAGCGTCATTTCACGCTTCTTGATGTCATCTCCTCATTTTGACACCAAATACTCCGTTAACGATCACGGTGGAATCCCTTCTTTTCGTCATCTACTAGTAGTTTGGTCGGTCAGCAAAGAGGTCTCAGCGTCGCATCTCCACTCTCTGAACCACTGCCACGGCAGGAAGCGTCTGGAGTCGTTTACCGGATCTGGTGCAGTTGCGGACAAAGGAGCTACGTCGAATAAACTGGGAGATTACTCCGTAAGCGTATTGCCGAGCACGCAGCAGCAGTGAGGCGGGGAGATGCTAGCTCTCAGATAGCGGCTCATCCGACGGGAACCGGCCATATTTTCAAGCTTCAGGAGGCCGAAATTCCCGCAAGGGGTGACACCCGCCTCAGCCGCGAGCTCGAGTCATGGTTCTCAGGCCCACAGTCCATCAACAAGCACAATGACCCCCCGATACCACATTCCGTGCTGATATTTTCCCTGGGTAGGGGAATCAGTCATGTGGGGAGGGCGCGTGCGAACAATTATCCCAGCGACAGTGAGCCAATTTGCCGAGCAATCGTCCCACCAGCATCTAGCACGGAGGAAGAAATCACGGTCATTAACGACTGGGACGCGGACTGACAAGCCAACACCGCATCAATTACGACCCCAGCGGTGGTTGCGAGAGTTGCTAATTACCGTGTGCATATGGTCCCACGGCAGCCACGTGCTATAAATACTGCACTCCTTGTGCCACCATTAACCTTAGCTGCGACTGTCTCTTATGATGGATTCCAGTGCGAATCCGAACCGTCAGGCCAATAAATTTCTTGTTTCAGTGATCACATCTTCGTCTTCTCAGCACGGTTTTGGCTTGCAGTGTACTTAACCTCTACATCCTAATCTGACCTTTGTCATTTTGGGATTCTCTAAGACTTTGATTGTTCTCTGCGACCGTTTCTGTTCGCCATTTTCCCGTATCCCATTTTAATCCTTATTCGTATTAGTCTCTATAGAGTCGTCGGTTTCTTTCTGATCGATCGGCCAAGTTAAGGGAATCGTATTTATGTATGTTCTTCATTTTTTCGAATTTTTAGTGTCAGCGATTTTCTTGCTCTGGGTAAATGGCGAGGGAGTTTTATCAACTTCTTTATTCCCACCTTTAGGCCCTGTGTCTCATT
Organism: Spirometra erinaceieuropaei; assembly: GCA_902702965.1. Classification (NCBI taxonomy): domain Eukaryota; kingdom Metazoa; phylum Platyhelminthes; class Cestoda; order Diphyllobothriidea; family Diphyllobothriidae; genus Spirometra; species Spirometra erinaceieuropaei. The sequence continues at coordinate 106,762 of CACRXP010000163.1, forward strand.
CTCAACTTCTAAGAATTTCTGAAGGAGCCTGACGCATGTCGTACAGGCTTCGTATTCGGCGTCGATCCGACTTATTAATTTCCTTGCCCGTTTGGTGAGAGATGACTTTATGGCAGAATGTACACAATTGCAGTCATTTTCACTACAACCAATTTTTGTCTGTTAAGTTATCTCAGCCCGACCACTGCGCATCAACAGTCTAGTGGCCACCTTGTCAATCACGCCACACCGGGGCAGAAACTCGACTCTGACTTGTGGCAGATTTTTTTGTAAAAGGATCTGAAGGTGTTTTCGACTGCTAGTAGTAACTGAAGGAAAGCGAAACGTATCCTAAAGCATTAGACGAGGATCTTCAATCAAATAAACTGTACGAAATAGGTAGAGGAAAGGCTCAACCGCTCTTCGATTTGGTGAAGCCCGCCGTTGTAAGCTTACGAGGGTGAGGATATTGCCAGCCCAAATCCAACTTTTATTAACCGCAGGCTGCAAAAACAGCCAGTGCGCCGAAATCCCAAAAAATGTACTATTCGGAAATAGAAAATCTGGAACAAACTTCTGAAACAGTTATATTTATGTATCAGTGAAGCGGCCGAAGACGTTGAGGGTAACATGCGCGGGATAACGTGGAGTACTTTATATAATTCCTGGCTAATCTGATATGAAGAGAGTTGTCAAACCGGTCATCCATCTCATCCAAACGGACAGAAGGAAAACTCAAGTGGTGCGCAATACGTATACCAAGAGTAGCGTGATAGATACATAGGGAAATATTAAACTATACAAGGGATGAGAAATACAACAGAAATGATTATCTGTCTAAATGAAGAGGTGATACCAACATACAAGCTAGACTACCGGCGGGGAATACAGCGCTGTCGGCAATTGTGGAGTGGGGCCGTGGGAAGTCCGACGTAGAGCGGGGAAATACGATACGGCAGTGGCGGTAACAGTGGGGATGCGAGGACAGAACATCGGTTATTTTTACTGATACGCGGTCACACCATCATTATCCTAGATCCGCGCTCCAATAGCGCTACATCATTCAAACAACCCTGGATAGTACAATGTACGTTACATAAGGAGTTTTATTTCATGACTAGTCTTTTTTGAAAATGCACGTAAACCGAAATATCATATAACTGTTATTGCCAGCATCATTATTATTATTTTTGTTATAAGGCACTCATCGTGACCTTCATTAAACGATCCGCGCCCATTCATCATAAAGCCTGTTATCCCGCAAATATTTTTTTGCGGGAGATATGCTTTTATTACCAATAAATAGGCCAAAATAGCTGTACGTATAGCCTATAGTAAAAGTACTCAAGTGTGTGAGGACTTCTAGGCATTCCACCATATCGCTCTTAATGGTTCTCTCACTGACATTGCCGTGAATGCATGTCAGTCTTATGGATCTCTAATCTGTCGTTGACGCCCGACATCCGCCTTTGCATAGGGAGTTATATGCGTCAGTTTGCAAGCGACAGGAGGCGTTCCAGTGTCAAACGACGTTTAAAAGATTACGGCAGAGGTGCAGAAATCTCACTTTAAAAAGCTTAAGTGGAACTTCGTCTGGTCTTGGAGACTTTGGTTTGTCTGATGCCTCCAATTTTGTTCGAATAAGGCTTTCTGAAAGAATACGCTGCTGATGACTGGTGCCAGCAGGTCTTCTACGAAGGATGGAACCGTGCCACGTTTGTGTGAACTGATTCGAAAAACCGTGAAAAATACACAGCCTTGTCTCTTACTTCATAAATTGTAACGTCATTGTTAGATATTATTCAGGAAAGTTAGCGCCGTTTCTGAGTACTGAGTACTGTTTCTAAGGTAACTCTACAGTAATTTCGGATTCTGCATTGTTTTCTGCAGCAAATTCTTCTCAATCACCCTATGCGTTTAAACGATCACACTTCTCAGTTCTTAAGTCCAATTTGTCAGCTATAATAGGACCCCCAGGCGTCTTAAATAAAACATCTCATTTATTTACTTTTTCTCTGTGTTTCGTAATTACTGAAATATCCGATTTGCTATTTAGCTACTCAGGCCGATTGCTCTGTTTTAAACTCGACAACGGATAGTGGCTATTAATCATCTGTTTGATGACATTTTTGAACAACTCTCAATCTTTATTACCCTAGTAGCATGTAGATATCGACAAGATACTGCGTCAATATCGAGATGTTGAGATAAGTATATCGCCTGCATATCAACTTTGGCCACTTTGTCGATATACCCCAGATATCGACATGTCGAGGTTGGGCAACGAAGGCGAAAAAGGGTCGTTTTAATATGCATGGCAAATAAACTACACCCCTTCCTTTGAATATGATGTCTCATACTCTATTTCTACTACCTGTTCCTGTCGAAATGTAACTTGTTTTATCGTATATTAGGCGGTGCCGAAGACTTTGAACCCCACACCGAACCCACACAAACCGTGAAGACAAGCGAGCGGTATTTTGCGAGTTGTATTTTTATCCCATTTGGCAAATTAGGAAAGTAACATATTATCTGCAAAAGGAAGAGCCCGTATACCCAAGGTACAGTCACTTACGGGCTTGACGTAAACCGTCAGGCTACCTATTCTGAAAGTTAGATAAATGTAGAATATGTACGCACTTGGCTTACCATTCACATTTGAAACCTGCCACGTGCAGGGAGCGCTCTAGGTGTTAAGTGAATAAAGCCTCCAAATCAGTGAGGACCGCATGCTCTTATCTGTTCCATCTCCTGTAAAGTTCTGTGTGGAATATGCAGCAGTTCACATGTAATCAGTTCGTATAACTTTGCATTTAATAGGGAAAGCATTTTCATACTGTCCTTGAGGGCGCAATCATCGTCAAATACTGCATAGAATATGCATTGCACAAACTCGTTAATATTTCAGTTTTAAATGCGGGCAATAGCTAGCCTTGACGCCTGCACAGGGTATCTATAAATACAGTTTTGTCTCCATCACGTTTAAGGAGCTTGGGACATACCTGTTTCCCCGGGCGTTTGTTCTTTTGGAAGATAGATAGCGTCAGAGTAAATGGACTTGTCTTATCGTTGCGTTTGGATGCTGCAGGCATAGTATCTGCGAAATATGCTTTCTTGCCGTCTCCCGCAATGTCCGCCTTAACATGGTGTTTGTTAAAATGATCAAAATTAATCAGATATTTAAACAACATACGAAATGAAGTGGTCAGCTATAAATTTAGCCCAGCAGGGTCACTCCCGCGCACGCCACCACAGGGCAAATCGTAATGGCGGCCCTCGCCTGACGCACACTCAGCGCGACAATTTCGCCAGCGTATCAGAGGGGAGTTAAAAAGGGCGGCTGACCAATCAGAACGATATGGACACATATCTGGACAAGCGGCTCTACAGGCATATCGCGTCGATATCGGCATGCTATTAGAGTGGCATTATGCTTAATCACCGAGTTCTAATTGAGATCGGACAAACCTCTCTTCATCTGCTAGAAATCACCCCGCCAAATGTTATGTATTTGGTCTACAGTATGCGAAACGGAAAATAACCAATAAGTCCAACTAACCACTATATGGCTGCTTCGGCCTACATGCGGCTTAGAAATGACGCTTTCTATATGTCTGACGTTTTCATAAAAAATAAATCCTGGCATTTATCCTTTTGTGCATCATATGACCTGGTTGGAAAACTGACGTGTTGTGTGAGAAGCGCTTACAATTTTTCCATAGAAGAAACTGTGGCTGGAGATCATTTTTAAGTACGACGTTTCAACGGTGTCCTTGATAAGTCCTGTGAGTTGAAATCGCTCATGGTCATGGCATTGGCTCAAATGAAGAATTTTTCCAACTGCCCCAGTTAGAGAGTTTTCAACTGACATATGGCAGTGTCGGCTCCGAATTATTTTATTGGGATTTCTGGTTAACTGTCATAGATTTTGCGCATGTGTTGTGCTTACTTTGCTCTATCTGCAAAACATGGTGTTTTGATTCGCTATATGTTTGACGCTACTTTCTGCGTCAAGTGCTGAACCAATCAGGACCGAGCCCTGACACTCATAGGGTGCCGGACGTTGTCCTGTCGGGTTTCGTATTTCTTTCCTCTTTGTACGTGCATTTGTCTCAATTTTCCCTCTTTTCGCATGCACTAACTCTCCAACATAGTGACTCTTGGTTGCTTTCTGATCGCAACTGGATTTATGCCTCGAAAGGTTTCTAAGCAAGAGTCGGCTCATTTTAGTTGCATTTAGATGCATTTTTCAAAACTGCTTATATAACCACTTTGGCCATAAAGTTTTTTTAAATATTCAACCAGCGAAAATGACAGTTCGCGGACACACTTTCCAGCTTCCGGCCGTCAGACGGTCTCGTTTATTCGTCAATCTTGTTTCACTTAGGCCACTAAATGATCGGTACGACGCAATGATGCGCTGAAATAACGCAATGCAGATTCCTTATCCTTCCTCCCATTGTCTTGTGACGTGATAAAAGACATCCCTCCGTAGTCAACCTTACATCAATTCGAAGTTCGAATGCCGAAGAAAGCATTGTACTTTAAATAATTGAGACCCCCATTTGAAAGGTGGCACTTTTACGCAGTTGTGGGTTTGGTGATGGTCGTTTTTGATCTGTCCGCGGCAGTTCGTCTTTGCGCCTTTAAGCCTTTGAGACGACTGGGTACAGCGTCATCCAGAGTAAATACTTTTGTGTCTGGCGTCTCTGTTAGAGACCACTACGTCTTCATTTCATGCATAACTTATTTTGTTTGAAGTAAATTTGCCTTCAAAAGGCTTTGCGCAGATTCGTTGTATTGATCTGACCTTTGCAGCATTTCTGTCCAAGTTGTGAACGCCTAATACGTTGACTTTCATGACCACTGACGCTTTAGGATGCTTCTCGTGTATGGGTATCTAATTGCTGCCGATTTGCCCGGACACATCGCTTTACTTTGCAGCGGTTGTTTTACCACGTAGACAATGGTAGAAAACAATAAAAAAAGGCCGTGAGCGCTTACAGTGTATGTCTCACTGTCGAAATGGAAGCTTAATTTGTCCTGCTGAACGGCCTTAACACCACATGTTCGTTGCGATACTCGTGTGGGCTTCTGGAGCTTCGTTAACCAAGACCACTTGTAGACAATGCGTGTTCTCAGCGTTTTGTTAACATTCGACCCGATATTCTGCTGACAGCTTACAGCCAGTTGGATCGGTTACATTTGAACAGGTTTTATAGCCGGTTACGCAATGGCATATCGGACATGATGCCAAAACCGGCTCTTTGTAGGTCAGATTGTATCCTTATCCGCTCACATCTCGAAGTTGGAAAAGTTGCTTGGAAAATATGTGGTTTTTGGAATTTATCATCAGGTCACTATAAGTACATGGAAACTGAGCGTGTTTGTCGTTGACGTGGATTATAATTTTCTCGGGGGATTAGCCGTACCCCTCGTTCTAACGCCACCTGAATGACGAAGTTGGCATGTTGTGATCATTGGAGCTAGGGGCAGGGTGTGAGCGGTGTCTACATGTTAAACACACGGGATGCGCATGACTATCATTAGGGAGTTAGGGAGGCTTCCGATCACCACTTGGAGCCGGTGTTGACCACGGAAACTGACTGCCTGTACCAACTTCTTCCAATAACAAAGCGTTGGACTCGTTAACCGAATAGCCACGTCCTCGGCTGTTGCAGCACCCGTTGGCGTAAGCCTTTACAATAGTTTGCTAGTGCCCGGAAACGCTTTTTTGGCGTCTACCCAGTAACTCCTGTCGACTAGATGTGTGAGGATAGAACTCGAAAGCGATCCGTTATCGCTTCGACCTAGGCAGATACGTATGTTTTCGCGCGCCCTCTTATTCGGACATCTCGTTCTGCGGCCACTCTACAGGGTGAATGAATAAATGCATATCGATGTGGCCTGTAACAATAGTCGGTCTTTACCTCCCGACCATAGGAGGGGAGAGTCTGTGACGAATGCGCGTAAGTTCGCCGCGAGGAAAGTGCTCGTGATGGGTGTCTTTAGACGTACTCTTACAAGTTTGCTTATTGCGTCCTCCAAAAAAATTCGCCCCAAAACACGTCTTCCTTCTCTGCAGTTGCAGTTGTGGGCTTTGTTGCCCATCCCCCAATATTCTGGAGGATGAAGTTTTCTGGATAGCCGTTTCCACGGAGTGTGTTTTGCAACTGCCTGTGTAGAACGACATCGAGGGACACGATTTCCTTATCCGCCCCAGGTTTTGCAGCAAACGTTTGCGGGACTGCACCCTGTTAAACTTCGCAACTAGGGAGTCGATGTCGGTGGTATGACCTGTCGGGCAGATGTCGTCCGTACACAAAGCGCAGAACTCGAGATCATTAATGGCATCCTTTAACCTCGTTTTCTCGACCCTGCTTATGAAAACATTTGCGAGAAACAGTCCAAGTGGCGAACCCATCTCCATACTGACTATTTGTTTTTATAGCTGGCCGTTGCAGAGAAACTGTGTACAGCACGTAAATAGACCCAATGATCAAAGCATGCCCACTTCGTCGACGAATGTGGCTAACCCCCTAAGACACTTATAAACCCCGTCCACGGCTGACATAGGGGTTTTAGCCTTTATTTCGCTCTTTGTGTCCGACTTTTTTCTGCCCCAACTTTTAGTAGCTACGTGCTCGCCAAGAATGTTGCTGTCAGCACGATTTTTCCCAAGGTCTTAGTGGAAAGAGCGCTGCAATATTGTCAGATCGTAAACTTGTATAGCGGTGATTTTACAGTGCTTCCTGTCCCAACTGTTACCTGAACGTCCTTTTGTGTCAGTAGGGCCTCATGGACGCAAAATCGCTGCTAAAAATCCATCGGTCCACATCCAAGAAGATCGAACATCCTCACATCAAGTAACTTGCGCAATTCTATTGATTCCTAGATATAACTCTCTAGGCAAGATCTCGTGCATTGTTTGCGGCGTACCGATAAAATCAGAGCTCACTTGGAACGCTCACATTTTGAGCAAGACCCATAAAGAGGTTTGTCTGACCGTTATTTTTCCCCAGTTAACCATGTAACTTTTAGAATGCCCTGAAAGGAACCTCGTCGTTAAAACGGTTGCAGTCACACGTGCAAGCAACCCAAAGTGCCAAGGTGGCTAAAACCGAGGTAGGTGATTGCGTTTCTTTGCGTAGTCTCGATTAGGCCACGCCCATTCCAATCACAGCTGTTCCCGAGCCTGCAATACAGTCTAATTTGAGTGCCGATCCTCCATCCCGAACACCTGAGAAAATCCAGAAGCCTGAACCTCCGAAGGACAAAGAAGAAGGTCCCAAAACTGTCCTACCAGAGGGCTTTTTCGATGACGCCCGGCGTGACGCTGAAGCCAGAAACGTACCTTATCGGGATAAGTTAGATGTGGAGATGGAAGCTTTCCAAAAGGAACTGGGGTCACTCGACCAGGTTAGTCTGATTTAATCTTGCACTTCTTTTGCCCGTTATCCGGTAAATGTGTGTGCTCGTGTCCTTGGAATCGCTGTTCGTTCGGTACCTTCTGTCTTCTTGGAATCTTCCGAAATTTGTCTCCTAATTCGATCGTTTGAACTCTGTCTGACGACAGGGATTGTCCGGTTACGAGTTCTCCACATCCCAGTGTCTGCTATTACAAATGTTCCAGTGTTAAAATTACGGACTTTGACAGATTTTGCGTTGTAATTATCCACTCCGTCAAGGTTTACTCCGCGATTCCGACAGAAATATTACTTAGGTTACAGTAAGACCATCGTGCTAGCTGGATATAATTAATTATTCACACGACTGGGAAGCATGCCGTCCATAGCCAAGATCGATAGATCATCTGGCTCCCAATCGTGGGTCGGCGGTACATTTCCGTCCGGTAACACTTTCTGTCCGCGGAGATTTCCTATTTCCATCAGCCTACCTCTGATTGGTAAATTACGAGTTATGTCGGATGAGGAGTTACCACCAGTCATAGGCATAGCAGAACACTTTGTAGTCGATCATTTTATTGACTCGTTTTAGAGCTGCCGCCTTTAGAGCTGAAAGTGACTTAAGCAACTTGTAGGACTGTGTTTTTCCCGATGGGCATTTAATCGGACCAACATACGTAATAATATCAGGGCGCTACTATACACTTAAGAGACTGCCGAAAGGTTGTTTCCGAGATAGAGAGAGAGACGCTGTTTTCTGAACTATTATTCTAAAATATTCGGCGAAAAGGCCTCTTCATGGTGGATGAGAATCGGCCTGCAAAACAAATCATACCGGAAGATCAGAAGCGATATCCAATGGCTGCAAACTGCAAGTGCCGGCATCGGGAAGAATCGCCGGTGAATAAGTTGCGAAATTCGCGTCGGATTTTGCCTCCTTCAAAGCGGTGCTAACGTGGTGTGCAAATGACCTCATCGTTGTAGTTCAGATAAACAAAGGGAGAAAAATAAGTATATAATGAGCACAATAGGCCAACAGATGTGCATATATGGAAATTCCACGTAAATGGAGAGCAGAAAAATGGCGGCTCAATCTCAATCTGTTTGCGTGCTTTACGATAATCGAAGTAGAATGTGGCATTTACTTATTTTTTTTAGGAATCAGAGCAGATTCAGGAGGAAGACAATGCTACCATGTTTGCTTCGAGGAATTTACTGGAGATTGACAAGCAACTGTGAGTTATCACGTTTTCCTGGTCCTCCTATAATGTCAACTCTTGAAAGTGGATAAGTTGTTTTCGCATTCACTGCACTTATTTTCCCTTAAAACTTTTTTTAACGTGTCAACGTTGCCCACACACTGATTAACAAGATACATGCAGTTTTATCACCATCGTGTGAGCCTTTCTGTTTCATTTACTGCGGACCGAGCGATCATGTTAAATCTTCCATCCCCGCTCCCAGGCGTACTTGTTGCTTGGACCAGTGTTATGAGTGTTTTCGTTCGGCCAACTCCGCTCTTCGCAGTTATAACAGAAACGAACAAAATTCTATGGTGTGAAGGATAGTTTATCTAAACTACTCTACAGCCAGAATTTTTTGCGCGCTCCCGTCTCGGGAAGGAAAATGTGGACCGAACTTCTCTGGGAAGAAGCAGTTTGTCCCAGCGGTCATTTTCATTTTCATAAAGTCCGGCTCTGAATTCCGATTTTTGTGGCTTAACCGAATGTCTTAACTGTTGCCCTTGACTCAAAAAACATCTGCTTCAATACGTTTCATAATTCGTCGTGGGACTTCATCAGTTAAGTGGTCTTACAAATGAATAAATGCGGATGGAGCTATCAGGGTAACAGTCGGGATGATTGCCATCGTGACATCATATGAAACTGAAAGCAAATTATGTTGCGGATTGTTTCTCTTCACGCGTGACGATCTGCGGCAGCGAACTAGGAGGCTCGACCCAATCCCACCTCCTGTGAAGAAGACCGAGTACCCAAGGTCCAAAAGGCGCCTCCATGTCCTGACGAACTGTGTTGATCCAGGTTTTGAGCTGGCCTTATCGGCGCTTCACAATGGGCGGTGGTGCCGGATCAAGGGTGGCAACACTGAACTCGTGGGACGGGCAACGAAGAGCGTTACCAGACTGCCTCAGTTGTCCATCTTGGATGGTCTGTTGTCGCAGTGTTTTCGGACTGTCTTATTCAAGACAGAGTCGGTATACCTTCGTTCAACGTATCGTTTTCGGGCAGCGGTGGTCAGACGTCTCCGGTCTCTGCTCATCATCCACACGCACGGCCCAGCATTCGCAATCGTACTGGAAAACTGGTCGGACCAACGCCCGGTAAATGCGGATCATTGTGGGGATGGAAATATTGCGTCCGGTCCGTAGACATTTTCCGAGGATTGCGAAAACCCTTCGTCCAACATATGTTCGAATTATTATGGGTAACAATCGGGAGATGGCTACCAAAATATCCGTTACCTAGAAATTATACCTTTACCAGTGGACTCAAACGCCTTCAGGCTATATCAGCGGTTGCATGCCTACTTTCACGCACTACTTGGACTTTCACCGACGGCCTTACATGGGCTGGCCGAACGAACATCGCAGGAGGTACCATGGACGATAGTCGCTGTTACCCAACCTTCCCCATCGTTACACATCTACACCTGAATATACGGCATATATTCGCATTATGGCAGTTTATTACTAAACAAAATCACGTTTAAATAGGATAAGTCTGCACAATATGGGACAGGAACAGTTCGCAGACAGCTGTCAAAGACATGGCATTGAGGCCAAACCAAAGACGATACTGTACTTCGTCTATGTGAGCCCACACAGCTCGACCTCATACAGGACTTCCCTCGTGGAGTTTCCTTTTCAGTGTACTCCAGTATGCCTCAATGACATTGGTGTGCCGTCCGGTGGTAGGGTCCTTAAAGTTCTTTGAGTGGTTAACATAGAAATGTAGATAACCTTCTGAGGGAAGACGATTATACGCCTTCCACTCGTCCGTTACCACAATACTGCCTTTGCCTAGCCATTTTATAATAACGGAACGGAGAGCGGGCCAACTTCGATCATTCACCTGTCCAAACAAGGCTTGTTGTCGGCTAGTATTGTACATCCCGACCAGCCACCACACATAAAACCCTATAACCACCTGTCCCGTAAAACAGGCCGCTTTTGTTAGGCGGATTTTCTTTAGTGCCATCTTCTGATTTTTACCTTATTATGTACACCTTGCTTTATCACTTTTTTAGAAACTTAATCCCGACGTATTTTTATCTGTCCACCTCTCCAAACTAACGACCGTTAAACCTCCCAGGCGTTTCTCACACCGGTCAGGAATGTAGCTCGAAAACACTGGCTTTCCCACTGTTTATAAATAGACCGACGGAGTTAGTGCTCACATCCATCCACGATCACATCCTGTACATAATAATGACTTTACTCTAGAAGGACGACGTCGTCAGCATAGTCGAGATCAGTTGGCTGGCCCCGGGAACAAAATTTACGCTTTAGAGACTGAATAAACCTCCTCCGGCAATCCAGTCAGTAGTGTAATTGAACAGGACTGGCGCCGGAGTGCAACCTTTGTGGAACGTCAGCCTAAGTATGGAACGGTTAAGGGGGATTACTCTGAACCAGAGCCCTCCAAGTGACAGACCGGTGTCACGTCTTGCTCACCATGGTCCTTTTCGCGGGCTTATTATTCGACTGCATCATCCGCCGCATAAACTCACGGTGAACGGGACCGGGTACTGTGGCGAATTCAATAAATTAAACAGTTGCCGGTCTTTAGTAGCCATGGCTTAGTTGGAAAATGGGCCGAAATATGAGTATTTGACCTATACGTCCATGTTCGTCTCAGAGCGTATGGTGGCTGGTTCTCGTTCTAGTCTCACGCATGCCAAAGCCACCCATGAATGACAGTGGCGAGAAATACTGCGGAAACGTCGATGTGACCCATGTTCTGCTTGTTCTCACATCTTGTCTTATTCTTCTGCACAAAGACAGGCCCACAGATGGCCGAGTATTCAGCATTCAGAACTGACCTCTGCTCCCCACGCTTGTTAAGTCACCCCATGGAGTTAGGGCACCGGGTGTTGATACAACATCAGTCGACTTTGACGAGTTCTGCCGTCCTTTTGGGCGCCTTGTTCTTGTTCAACCTCAGTACAGGCTAGAAACGTATAAAAGACCGCTGCAGTGATGGATTGATAATCCAAGTTGGGGTGCCAGATGCACTCACGCCAGCACTCGACTCTGGTCAGTTTGTCAGTACCAAACTCGGCATGTTGACCAACCGTCTTTGGAGACGGTGTCTATCGTGTGCCCCACAGCAGGGTGGGCGCAGGGGCGATGACTTGTGCGTGTGTTAATTTAAAGTAATAGTGGACTTGCGCTGCATCCGCTGCACTCTTCCCGGACCCGGTACCAAGACAGAGTCAAGAAGACTGGAGGAGGGAGAGGGCGTAGGTGGTTGGCACGGCGAAAAGTCGCGCCTAGCCCATACCACCACATCCCCTGGTCCACAGCAGACACTTGGCCAGGATTTTATACAACAAGAAAAAGCGGAGGCGGCTTGAATCCCAATTGGCACGTCTGCTCCTGGGCGTGCCACCACACGCCCCCATTTGGGCGTTTGTTATGGGTACGCATTCCCAATAACTCCTGTCGAACTCAGACCTATCCCCATTGGCGGTCCAGCGCATCTACCGCGTGGCCCGTTTGAAGGGCAAAAATACCGCGAACAGAGTGATCATCAATGCTGATGGCTTGCCACTAACTTGTGAAAACATTTGCGCGTTGATCTGCTGTAGTGAACCCGGCTACGAAAATTTAATCTGACCAGACTGTAGTTGGTGTGTACGATCATCGTCCGAATGAGAATTTAGCAGGCGTTTGCAGTGATGCTGGAGGCACTTTTTGGTGACAACCAGCCGACTCAACATTGTCTTCACTTCTTGTACCGATGGTGAAGTCCAAATCGGCCAGTAAGGTGAGTGAATAGTCGTCTAGCCCGATTTCGGCCATTCGATACCCTGGTGTCAATCAGCAGATCACGACAAGGGAGTCTTTCATTAAGCTCTTGCTACCGATTTTGACGTGCTGATGGAGACGACAAGGATACCAGTATAGTGTCTCTTTAGTTGTTCGTAAGCTAAATGGTCATTGACTGGTTACCATGGCACCCACACGCCACACCTATCAGGAGAGTTGCGTGGGCTACTGTGATCGAGGACGAAGTAGGCTTGATCCTTGAAATATAGATTCCTCTAGAGCCGAATTCGGGTATTTTGATCTCATGTATGCAATATACATTCCTGTGACTACTGACGAAAAATGCGCGTCGTCAGACACGGGTATCAGGGCCGAGAACTTTCGCAATAAGGGATCGTGCAAAACTTAATGGTCCAGCTGGTTCTCAACAGCCGTCCAGGCCACTTCTTCGAAGTCATCTCCCATAGCGTTTTAACCCAAGGACCTGATCACGAGGTAATATTGACAGGCAGGCTTATTTCTTTGGTAGGAAATAAACGTGGCTAAGTCGCATTGATGAAACGAGGAGGGCGAAGTACCCTTCGTGGACTGTACTATGACTTCCTTCGTAGACGACAGAGACCCTTGTGGTTTTCTTTTTCCTGCAGCTTTTAGATAAAGCGTCACGTTTGGCTCACGGAACAATCTAACAATTGACTTATGCTTCGTCTCTTGGCCTAGAAAGTGTGGAAATCTGATACTTATGGGAACAAGCACGACATACCCTAAAAGACCGTTTTTGTGTTGTCCTTGCGGATTCGTGGGGCGAGCCCCGGCTAGTTTTCCTTTTCATCCAAATGCTCGAAATTGAAAACTGTTGGACCGCAATTAAAGATAAATAGCTGCTAGGAAGCGGACTGGTGGGTTGGAAGCATTAAACCGTGCTAAACAACCCCTGGACTTTCGCAGTTCTCACAACTTGCAACCTTTGACTGTTTATTTGACTTCGTTGCACAATATGGCCTACTATATAATCACAAGTAGATGAGTTTGGTATACCAATTATGTATTCCGTAACACTTCGTCGCTCCGTTCAGGCGATTCGGTGAAGTGGTCGGTCGACTTCAATTCTAGAGTACGTCTTCGGGCGTTTTAGACGGCACTTCCTCGTTTTTAATGTATGAATTAACGTCCTCTTTTTGACTGACAACTTTGCAGAACAATAGAGACTTTTGAAACAGTGATGAGAACCCCATTCTTTTTTTGACAGGCCTGAGTCTCATGGACGTATCGTTCATCGAGCATGTCGGATTGAAGAACTAAGTATGTACGCTCCGTGTTGTTAGGAACCGCCAGTCTAGGGTTCTCGCAAGTCAGGACGGGGCTCACCTACTTCGTCCTTTAATCATTTATATTTAGGAATATTTCCGATCGTGGTCGACAGGATGTGAGCCCTTGGTACAACTGGTAGAGCACGCTACTCAGGTTCCCATCTCAAACTTTCCCGACTTACGTCTGAGATATGAGTAACTGACGACGACAAACAACCTATAAATTGCCATTCCAGTCTTCCTAGTCATTGTTGCTAAAACTTACCAACTGATATCTTGCAACCGTCTGTAAAACAGTAGGCCAAAGCTTACTTGATATCTTTGTGGTTCAGTGCGTGAAGTTTCATTGCGTCTTGTTTCAGGACTTTGTAAGGTCAGCGTGTTCCAGTTCCGACTCAGCTTAGATCTTATAACCCTTATACAAAGTACGGCGTCTCGGAATACGGCAGTACCTTTACTTATGATGGCTTTTCATTTTGGTTTTGCAAATGCTTTTGGACGCTATTTTTAGATTCCATGGGGTTCAAATACCCACAGCAAATACTAGCAGGCCTTTTGTGACCTATTGCTATGCTTACATTTAGTTAAGTGCCAGGAATTCACCCGCCTTTTCAGCAACTATACATCATTGCACGTCAGTGCTAAGTTTAGGCTTATCCGATCTTTTTATTAGCTGACTTGACCTTTGATTTGCAGCCACTAAGTTCTCTTCTGAGTTAGGACGGATCTGACATACAATACCTGTTCTATCTCATAAGATGTTAGTCGAGATCCTGAAGTGTATTTTCGCTTAGAAGGGGTTAACTAGGTGGGATTGTAACATTGGTGTTTTAATCTCATCAAGACACTGACCTTTGAATTCGCTTCATTACGGCCACAAAAAAATCTCACTAGCCGAAAACTGGTGCCTTCAGTAGTGTTATTTTTCCGATTACATTCGATGTCCCTGTAACTTCAAATATATTTTAAGAAGACACCCCTAAAATATTTCTTTTTGTATTAATCATATAGAAACCATGTTCTCACACATTATACTTGAAAAGGGCATCTTTTGATTTTTGAAAAAAAAACCTTTTCATTTTCCGGGTAGTCTTGGACCAGACCTGCAGTTTCACTTGCGCTGGGTGTGTCCAAACCACATGCTACATACGTCCCGTGTAAGGAAAACATACAGTAGATGTGCTACATCATGAAATGTTGACGAAAATTCTGAAATTTGCCTTCGGTTAGAAAAGATTGCTTAGATGGAATTGTAGTATTTATTATCATGCAGCATAATCCAGAGATATTTCACTCGAGCCAAGATGCCGGCATCTTGGTGGGCCTAGTCCCGATTGCCTGAAAAAGTTGAATTCGGTAAAAAAATTACTGCATGGGTAGTATGTACTTCCCATTGATTTTCCATACCTTTATAAATTCGACTGTATTTTATAGGGAACATGCACAGGTATATTATTTTTTGTAGTCATTTGGCACCTAATGTCCTCCAAATATTATACTTCAATAAAGTGTATCCCCCAGTTTTAAAAGATTTGAAATTATGCGATTTTTGAAGACCGTGAAATGCCCATTTACGCAGCATTCTAGTATATATGCCAGCTATTGCGTATTTCCCTGGGTGAAGAAAAATTTTTGTCCCCACTTTATTTGGCTTCATTTAGAAGCTTGGTCCGTACCAGGTTCAAGGTGACTCCGTCACTCACCCAGGATGTCTGCGAATGCCAATATAGAAGCTAGTTTGGCAATTTGGCAGGGATGTTCTCCGCAGACATTCAGTTCTAGTTAAACGGTGCGGGTGTATGTGTGACACATCGTACTTAGTCAGCAAAAAAGACAGCTATCTACTCAGAGTAGGTTCACCTCGTTTAAACCCACTGAGTGTCCACGTAAAACTCATCATGCAATCCATGTACGTCATGGCCTGGGTACAATTAGCATCCGACATTAGGCCGGGGCAACAGTGCACCCGAGCCTCCTACCAACCTTTGGAATTCAGGGCCTAGTCAGCAAAAACCACACGGACTGGAATCTGATTTTATTAACCATCTATGGTCCTACCCGAGAAATCAATGTGACTCGACACAGCGAAGACGATTTCCTACGGAGTATATTTTTGTCAGGTGGTTTTTAGATTTATGTCTCCTTTGTTCCGAGGACACCTTGAATATTCCGTCAAAGTTAAGCCTTCGGTTGAATTACTAGACATCGTTGAGTCTTGATTTGTTTTTCCTCCGCCGACTGGCTTACCTCACACACCTCCCGCTCCCTTTTCAATCTGTCATGTGCATATGTATGTATGTGTCTCTCTGCGGTCCTGCCACCAAAACTGGCCGCGCTGTAGATGCGCTGGACCAAAACGGAGGCTACAGTAGATTCTAGCAGGTTTTATTGCGAATGAACACCCATAACAATGCCAACGTTTCGGGTGCGGTGGCAAGCCCAGTTGCTGGCTCACGCCGTGCAAACTGAGATCCCCTGTCGCCCGCCCATTTTGTTCTTGGTTAAAATCGTGGTCAAGTGTTTGTTGTGGACCAGAGGGTGCGTGGATACGCCTAGGTGCAGATCCGGCCGTGCTAACCACCTGAGTCTTCTCCCACCTCCGGTCTTCTTGACTATGTCCTAACACCGGATCCAGGTGGAGAAGGAGGAGAGTGCAGTGGATGCTGCGCAAGTCTGCATTCACTATAGACTAACTCGCCCGCAAGTCACCGCGCCTGCTCTCACCCTATTGTGGAGCTTACGGTGGACATTGTCGGTCCTGATGGTCGAACTGTCGTCTTTGAAGTTATAAGCCTAGCAACTTTCCCTTAAGGCTCATATCTAACTCTGAGAACATCTTCCCAACGCTGCGGCAGTATACGTCCGCTTTGGTAGGTAGACCTTGCAGTTCCAGCTACTGAAATCATTTTTCCTGGTTAGGCCTTGCATCTCCCCTGTCTGTCATTTAAGTGGGTTGGCGCTTGATTTGGCAAAACGACCAGCGATCATGCATGTCGGGAATTCAGAGCGCACAGTGAGTGGTGACCTTCATGTCCCCCGACGAGATTAAGGTCATTTTGATAGCACGCTTGCCACAGCTGACGGCCGTCGGCCCGCAGTGTCCTCTGCAATCCTTATCAGAAAAAAAAGACTGAACAGTTAGTAAAACTACTTGAAACATTTTTTTAACGGGTGTGAAGTGGCGCCTCCTAGGGGTTTAAAGGCATTTTCACCTTGGTCTTTTTCTATCTGGAACCTGGATTATCAGAAAAAAACATCGGACTAGGTAGCTGTCTCTTAACTCTAGTTCAAGTCGTGAAAATTAGGCCATTAACAGAAAGCATGCGGATGCCTAAATGCCTGCCTTTCCAGAACGCTCTTTCGATCATCCCTCTCTAGCTCTGTTCACGTTGTTTCTTTTTCAACTTAAGGAATCTAGAGATTTTTATGGTTCAGGCGGCCCCCATTTTTTCCATACTTTGTAAATATCCTTAATTATCCGACTTTATTTTATCCCCTTTAATTAGGGTATAAAACTAAGTTCTAAGTGAAGCCGACGTCCAGCACAGTCTCCCTCTGTTCCCGTTATGTAGTCTTTTATTTCGTCTTCCATTGTCCTTTCTAACAGGACCTCAAAAAGTTTCCGTAGACATAGTTAGTGACTTCAGGATAATTTTTATTCTTAAAAGCCAACTGCGAATTGCGTAGACATCTATAATCTGTCACATATGTTGAACGGAATTTTTCGGCGAAAACTTCTTCTGAAATTTTCTCGCAAATCACGCTTGATTGTCCGATCTTCATTTTCTGTGACTGTGCCATAGTATCGTTGTCATTTACCAGTCCGGCCCGATCACAAGGTGTCTAACTCCAGAGCTTCTTATCGGTTTTTCCACAAAAATAATAAGCACTCTGAAGGTCGTCAGATTAGCTTTCTTACCGTGCCATTCATTTTGTATGTGGTGAAGGGTTCGAATCAAAAAGAGGTAGGAGTGAAGGCGAAATCCATGTAACAAGTCTATTGGCAGATTGACCTGTCGAACTGATGTATAAGCTATCTTTTGTCAAAGCGCTTATTGCATGCAGAAATCGGACAGAATTTGAGATTAACTACCTAGTTGGCCAAACTTCGGCCGACAACGCTTTACCATCGTAAACTAGCATCGAGTCCGCAAGCCCGCCTATAAGCCTCAGACAACGATAACCCGTGCTAATCGAAGAACTGAAATGGGCGGCTTTGACGTACAGTAGATGTGATAACTCATGAAATCTCACGAGTTGCCACAAAAATCCCTACAACGCAAAATTCACCCAAATTACGTTCCCCAAAGTCTTACAACAGTAAAAAAAAACGACCGTTCTTAAAAAGAAGGCATAGTTGCATTTATACATTAGCAGTTACGAATTAATTTTCACTTAAAATGGCCATATTACAAATCCGCTTAATTAGAGTTAACTACAAGGGTGTGCAAGGAGGGAGGGCGCACGAAATGGAGAAAAAAATAATGAAAAATTATAACAAGTACAAAAAATCAGTACTTTGTTGATTGTCCATTTGCATTTAACGCAGGGGAAAGTCTCTCAGACATGGAGATGGCCATATTGCCTCTAGTGGATTGTCTAATGTGATTATCTATCGAATAATCATGCTTTTCCTACATTTAAAATATCGTCTTTGCCTTGTACCAATTTCCTTTTATTGTGCGAAAGGATTTTCGCTGGAATTGAGATCCAGGCTGTTGCTTGGGCTAAAAACTCGACGGAGGCCACATGCGGAGAGGCAGGCTGTTGTCCTAAAAGATTACGGTTGAAAGCGTTATCAGATCCATACTTCTTTAAAGCAGTAGACGGGGGGGGGACATTGTCGTGTAAAAATATGACATCCATTTAGCGTCGATGGATGTCTTTGTAGCCGAAGACATCCTTCACAATGTTGACGAACACCTTGTTATTGATGGTGTCTGTAGTCGACCGCCAGACTGGACGCATTCCGAATTTAATAGCCATCCAAACCATTAGCTGCTGACAGTTCTTGAAGGTTGTCTTCGGGGTAGTGTGCTCTTTTGGAAAGCTCTTTCCACATATGACCATCCGGGTCAGCTTCTTAGACTTGTCTAAAAATTGGACCTCATCGCAGAAGTAAATGCGCCTCCAAAATGAGGACCAGTAAGCGGTATATTTCTTAGCAAATAAAAAAAACGTTCTCTAATAAGTATTCTACTTAAAAACGGTTTGATCATGGCCTTTTGTTGATGAATTTTCCCACATACTTTTCCTAGTTATTTTCATAGAGGACATTGCAGATGTTCCCTGTGAATGGTCTATATGGGTAACGATACTTTTAATGTATGACAAATAAAACCATTGTCTTGGTTACTTGCGGAACCTTTTGGTCCATCCTGCTTATTTCTGGTCACGGTTCTAACTTATCATTCGCCACAGAGTAACCTTGCTAATTTTGAAAACACTTGCTAATGACTCACTCGACAACCCATTCGCTGCCAATTTTCGTATCTTTTCGTAGTCGACTGCTGACATAAATTGTCTGGGCATCTTTATCGCTCGGCGTGTAACAAAAAAGTGACAGCATATCACGGTACACAATATACATTTGTTTATGCCTAGTAATTCTCGGCGTGGTAAAACAAACTACTGTCAAGCAAGTTTATTACTGAATTTTCTGACAGGAAACGCCACAGATTTGTAAGACAGAATTTTATAAGCTGAATTCACCCCGTTTTTCTTGAAAACAATGCAATCTCTCCTACTCGCCCTCACCTGATTTTCATGGAAGCAAGATTCAGTTTTCTGTTCCCAGAAAAGATTTATTTCGTACTTTTCCTGTTTTTATTAGTCTTCGTTTACAGCACAGTGGGCATAAACATGAGGTTTTTATCTCCGAATTTCACTGGCGTAGGAAGTTATCTGGATATCAATAAAGGCCAGATTTAGTCCAAATTTGACCCGTTTGCCCTTAATAAAATGAGTAAAAATGAATCCCTCTTCAGTAAATGGCTTTCTGTGTCTCAAATCAATTCAATAAACACAACTAACAACATCAAATGTGTAACATACTTCTCACTCAAATTCCGATCACGACATTTCATGAGGTATACCATCTGTAATTGCGTGGAAGCCAACCCCTGACTACCAGCTTTTGGCACAATATCTCGTTTGAAAATATATGCGTATTCACTAAGTTTGTTCAAAAAACTGTTTGCTGCGTATCCACCGTCTAGTAAAATCCTTACGGAAGCAGAACGGCATCACCGACATCTGGCGCTCGAACTCGCGACCTGTCAGTTAGAAGTCCAACGTCTCTAGCCACTAAGCCATGGCCCGTTGTCCTGTCGGTTGCGATCGGGAATATACCATTGTATAACTGGCTGACGACGGCTAATAAGCCAGAAACGGCTATTCTTGTCTCCCTTGTCTTTGTCGGTAATAACCTTCAGCCTATATCATGCGCCGCTGTGCTGCTGCTGGTTGGGTTCGAGAGGGAGCCCTAAGGCACAACGGGACGAGTTCCGTATAAACAATCGGTGAGCGCCCCTCTACCCCTTCCTGAAGCCTTCGCTCTCCCGAAAAACAATCACAAATGTGATTATGAGTCGCTCGTGGTCTAATTTGCCTGTCCGCCTCTAGCACGCACACCGCGCCTCCGAACGGTTATCTCGTCGCTGTATTCCTCGCGTGTGGGGAAGCTCTCAGTCTGCACCCCAATCACGACAGGTCCCATCCTCCTTTTGACCTCCAAAAGAGCTAAATGAGTCGTTCTGCTGACTTTTGTTTCCTCGTGGCCCCACTGGTGGCGTCATTGATTCATCCATCGATCGGCGCTCGCTGTTTCAATTGTTCACGTTGAGGTACACGTTCGTAACCGCACACCCGACGGCGTGTTCCTGCAGCGGTTACTTTCTGAGATTTGGGACGCAACTTGTCTCTGACGAGCTTGTGCACGCAATGGCTGCGTGCACAGTGGGTCGTTCAGTGTGCGGTGAGCACGCGGCGAGTTTGTGCTCCTTGGAGTTTGCTAGTAGTTATCCCTAGTACTCACGCACCCACCCGCCTCGCCCTAAACTGGATTTTGCCGCTCGCTTGGTTTAAAAATGTGTAGGTTACAGTCTAAGACATACTCATCTGTGTCTGTTCTTTTTTAATCGCACCAGCGCCTCCCAATAAAGCTTCCAAACACGTACATCTGAAACCGCTAGATTTCCTTACTATCAAATGATTTCTGGCTTTTCTAACCAAGACAAGCATAATCCATCTCCCAAAGTGAACATTGCCGACATTTATGCCCCAACTGTTAGATGCGACTTTAAATTGGTCTGACTTATTTCATTATTGCCAGTCTCGTCGACTCTACTACGTCTAAAAATACTAAGAACTGCATTATTAGTGGAAGGAGGCTCGGTGGACTGTTAGAAGGAAATGTCAGACATTTGTAGCCAAAAGCAGGTTCTGCCGACATCTGGTAATTGCGTTTGGGTTCTTGGAACACTTTCGTGTACGTCGATCATTGGTTCAACGCAGAAAATCCACCCTTTTCGGCACGCTGTCATCTGGGTATTCGAGTTATCGTTGCTTTGCTCGGCAGACCTCCAAGCACCGACTCCGAATGCATTCATGCCCGAACATGGCTGTCGCCCATAAGGTAACGTGTCTTTGTGAAAGCTCAACTATCGTGGCCGACGATGTCCACCGTGTGCTCCACGATAGGGTGAAAGCAGGCACGGTGACTTGTGGGCAATTTAGTCTATAGTGAATGTGGACTTTCGCAGCATCTACTGCACTCTCCTCCCCTATCTGGATCCGGTGCTAGGACATAGTCAAGAAGACCGGAGGTGGGATAGGGCTCGGGTGGCCGGCACGGTCGGACCTGCGCCTGGACATATCACCACACTCCCTGTTCCACAACAGGTACTTGACCATGAACAAAATGGGCGGACGGCAGGGGATCTCAGTTTGCACGGCGTGAGCCGGCAACTGGCCTTGCCACCGCACCCGGGACGTTTGCATTTGTTATGGGTGTGCATTCCCGATAAAGACTGCTAGAATCTACTGTGGCCTCCGTGTTGGTCCAGCGCATCTACCGCGTGGCCCGTTTT
The DNA here is from genome assembly GCA_902702965.1 of Spirometra erinaceieuropaei. Taxonomy (NCBI): domain Eukaryota; kingdom Metazoa; phylum Platyhelminthes; class Cestoda; order Diphyllobothriidea; family Diphyllobothriidae; genus Spirometra; species Spirometra erinaceieuropaei. Next base: position 128,558 of record CACRXP010000163.1, read on the forward strand.
GGGCGCCCACGCATTCACAGACGTTTGTGTACGTCATTTTGCTCTCAAAAAGCTACTGTTCTACTGGAAATTTTCTTAAAATGTCTGACTTTGCTTTTCCGGTGTTGGCACCTGTTCTCGTTTCTAGTCGGATGGAAATTTGAATTTCCTGTGCTTACGCTTACCAGGAGTTTATTGACGTCCAAGTCTGACGATGGGTTACGATCTTCTGCCAAATCCATAGTTTACTGCAATTCAGCCAGACCCGCTCAGCGGTTTCTCTTTTTTGAAATTATCATTCAAGCGTCCGTACTTGTTAACCATTGAAAGACCGCTTTTCCTTTATTTGCCTTCTCTCTGGGCTTCTCTTTTGTCGTGACAACTTAGGCCGTGGACGGACCATAACCACTGCAACCTTCAGGCCCAGCCCTGACTAGAAAGAGAAGAATGTGGACGCCAGTAGAGGAAACATTGTGCAGAATGAATGGATAATCGCTTGGAGCAAGTTGGCGGCCGGACGAGGGCACACTTCCGACGCCGCAAGAGCAAGCGTCCGAGCGCCCAGATCGAAGGCATGTCCGAGTCAGTCTTGAAGCCGGTTCAAATAGCTGTGATTGGCCGAGAACCAGACTCCAATGGTACGCATGGGAAGCGCGGCGTTTCGGCTGTCGTTCTAAACTGCCAATACGGGAGGAAGTTCAAGTACTTCAAGTGCTACCTGAACTAGAACATCCCTGTCTTTTAACGGTCTCTAAGGACAGTTGAGCTTTTTACCCACTTCTACTGTGGACTTTGGAAGGGAATAAAAAGGACCGATCAGTTTAGCTAATTTCCTGCGACTTTTCAGAGTAGGTCACGGTGCCCTCCTCGTATTGCAGGTGACCTTGTGCCACATTCCAGGGACGTCTAGGGTTGAGGGTAGTTTGGAGTAAGGCTTAGTGGTAGGGTTAGGACACGGAGGTCGTTACCCACGGAATTTAACGCGGAACCACCTGTATTACGGCAGCTTCCTGTTCCCGTGTCTTCCTCCCTTTCGGTTGTGATTTAAAGTGCTTACGACATCGTCTATCGTTCGTTTTTATAAGGCCCGCATGCAGAATTAAGTATGACTCCGCCGAATTTTAAATCTGTATGCAGTTTTGTCCGATTTCTAGGCTTAAACAAAGTTTGGTCTGAAACAGTGATTACCGCTAAGTCAGGTTTCTACTTGGTTAGTTTCTTCGTACTGGTGCTGGTATTTTCGCTCGTTCTTTTGCTTTTGGATGACTTTTAGGGCGCACAAAAATTATTCGGCGGTTTTTTCTTGATATTTTGGCATGCCATTTATCTAGAGCCGGAGTGCCACTTTAGTGGGTTGTAGGCTGTCCCGCCGCCATGACTGCGAACTAAAAACTTAAAATCGTACCTCCGGGTATGCTCCTGATAAACGGTTAAATAAGTGCACACTTTTTGCAAATTTTAAAACGTTGATACAACGTTGTCGATTCTGCAGGCTGTCTGCTCATTGTGCAATAATTTACCGTACTAACAACACAGGTATTAGCTAAAAGCCCAGACACGCGTGTTTCGCCGATCTTGTGCCGCTGCCTGACGCAGCTGCGAGGGGTTCGGCTCGTCAGTGGGTCCCCCAGCTTTCCCCGTGTGTTTTCTGGTATATGAACTCCAGTTTCAACTTGCCTTGCTTAATTTCCGAGGAAATTAATGCGCGAACTTGGAGTACCTCTTTCGAAACAGGCCTTTTCAGGCACGGTCCGAAATTTGATATGAATATTTGAGCTGAAATCCATCAGCTACTGCGGAATAACCGCTTAATATTCACAAACCGCCAACGGGCAGCCAGTAGTATGGCACTGTGCAATAATTTACCGTACTAACAACACAGGTATTAGCTAAAAGCTCATTATTACCCATAATTTACTGAGCCTAGGCTGGTATTCCATTAGCGGAGAGCTTCATCCGTAAGTCTAGAGGCAGCCACATAGGAATGGATTTGATCACTGTATCCTGTATCAATGCTGGTCGCTATGCGACTGTTTGCGAAAGTGCCAGTCATGTCCGATAAGTGGATTGCTGAACGCCCTCCCCCCCCCACCACCACCACGGGCGTTTTCGTTTGCCCTCAGAACTAGGGCTCTAGAATCCTCGGATTAAATCCCTTTAGTTCCTGTCTTTGGTTGACACGGGGCAACGAATAACAATAAATAAGTTACTCCAGTTTTTGTAAATGACACCTCTAAAGCAGTTCTCTCTGTTTGACGACTCAGTCACAATTTCTCATCATTACCATCAAAACGTCAACTTTTCGGTTTCCATGTTTTGATAGGATTTTCTCGGCCTCCAGACGACGTGAAACACCACTATTGTTTCTCATCCGCATTCACTAACGTCGTTTTATCCGAGTAAGGAGAGGAAGACTGCGCACTGGAATCTTTTGTTTACTTTTCTGAGCTTTCGAACTCATTCTGGAATCAATCGTCAGAGATGACAGCAGCAACGTAACAAGTAACAATGGTAGGGAGTGTTAACCAATCAACAACTAGTGCTGCCGGTCTTGAGGGGATTGTTCTGGACTCTGTATGTCGGCACCAGATCAATACACCGATTGAGTCATCCTGCACGAGTTCGAAGGCTCGAAAAAAAATAAACAAATGGCTCCGGTACTCAACCAGTCTCTTTTGTAATTACTCATATATACACCTTGAACTCGAGCATTCTCATCCATTTATTATTTTATTCCTCCAACATACTGACAGCCTGCGGGGAGACCTTTTTCTAGCCTGCATGCCGTCACCAGCCAACCTTACCCCGATTCCAGGTGGGTACCTGGTATTTGAAACCACCTAAGTCAACTGGTAATCGGACATTTTTGAGTCCTGGACCTTAAGCCATCAGGACCACAAACCCCATATCCCGGCGGCTGTAATTGGGAATATTTAAGGTTACCCGGAAGTGACGTTTCACCGATCTGGATGCGATTTGCCTTTAAGCCCCCCTCTCTGACCCTTCGTAGGCAGTTGCACAGCAACAAGTACGCACTAATAGAGAAGTGTTGTCCACAAAGAGTGGGGAAATTGGAATGATAGCTGTAGAATTCTTGGCAAATTGAGTCAAACGTATAAGCCAAAACAGATTTCGGTGTATATACGGTACTGTTGATGGAATAAGGTGCAGTGAGTGACCGATTTCATGAAATGTTGGCTGAAATTCTGAAATGTATTTTCGATTAGGAAGGATTACTTAAGCGCAGTTGTAATACTGATTATCTTGCGGCAGAATCCTATATTTCGTACTCGGCAGAATGTCGGCGTTTGAATACACTGCTTTTCAGACTCCCGTAGAAACCGTCCTCGGTAAAAGTGGCTACTTAAGTAGCAGGTATTTTTCTCATTGATTTTCGATGGTCTTACAAGTTCAAATATATTTTATAGAAACCCTCGGCAAAAATGTGTTTTTCAGTCGTTTGATAGAACACCACGTCATCTTTATATTTTCCACTCGAATGAGTATAATTAGGTTTTAAAAAAGTTTCTAATAATGAGGTTTTTTAAGACCGCGCAATGCCCATTCATATAGCATCGTACCTGTCCGTTTACGACAGCTCCTCATGAAATGTACAACGTAATCCGCATCCATTGCAAAATTTTATGAACTCTATATGATATCTTTTTAAACACATAGAAGATTATGTCGTTTTCGTTACGCGGAGCTCATGCCCCTTGTAGACTGAAATCACTAAGCGCTAATGGAACGACTGACCAGGCTCCAAATTATTCAGCAATTATAAAACTTGTTTAAAACCTAATTATACTCCTTCTTCTAGCATAACATATAAAGATGACGTAATCCTCTATTAAATGAGTGAAAGAAAGGATATTTTTGTTCGTGGTTTCTATAAAATGTATTTGAATTTGCACGACCATCGAAAATCAATGAGAAAAACACATGCTATTTAAGTAGCCACTTTTTACCGAGGACGGGTTCTCAGGGAGTCTGAACAGCAGTGCATTCAAAGCTGACATCCTGCCAAGTCCGAAATATTATAGGATTCTGCCGCAAGATAATCATTATTACAACCGCGCATACGTAATCCTTCCTAACCGAAAACACATTTCAGAATTTCAGCCAATATTTAATGAGATCGGTCACTTGCTGTAATAGTAAAAAAACGTACAAACCTCAACAATGGATGCCCTAGACAAAGAATTCCTTTGTTACTGTTCTAGCAAATCGAATTCCCAACTCAAGGTCAGAATACAAAACTAGTTATTTAAAAGAACGCCGATCACGCTCGAAAGAGGGTTACAAAAAGGGGGGAAGGGGAATGTCAACAGGGGCCAAATGTGGAGGCACTTGCGAGGAGGGCGTGGAGACTTCCAAGCTTTGACCAGCTGGATACAACAATAGCCATTTGGGACTTGGCATCCACCAACTACACCCTAGACTAGGTCAAAGGCAGTTATCACAGTCTTCCTCCTCTTTGTCGACACCTCTATCTTGTTGATTGTGTGTTTACCTCTAGGCTGGAGCAGAACGGTAAGACCACGTTGCCTTCTACATTTGGATCGGTTAAATCGCACTTCCGCAAGACCTGCCATCTCCTTACATTCACCTTGAAGAACATGCAAATGCAGCTACTCTGGGTGAAAGCAAGTCCGTTTTTTGACATGTTAACACGAAGCTCCCATCCTTCCAGTGATTGTTTATTAAGGCGCCAAAACCATATCCTAATCAGTCCTTGAATAATTGTTGCATCATCTACAGCAAATTCTGCCGTCTGAGGCGACCGTAAGGACCGAAAGTTGGGTTGGGCGGCCACTTACGAAATATGCACATATGCAACGAACTTTCTCGTCTATTCTGTCCTTTGAAAGTTGCCTGAATAACTTTTGCTTTCAACTTACGTGGACGTATGCGAAAGACTTTACTCTCAATCGTGTCTTGATTAGTCCGGTGCGTTTCCTGGAGTCTCGTAGTCCCACTTACTCTTGCCAAGGCAGCCCCTATTTAACTTGAAATGGCTCAGCAAGTTCATACATATGGGCCTTTGAATTCGTACCAAAGAGCGCCAGTGCCGTCCTTCTTTTCAACTTATATCCCTCATGCCCTTTTCCCCGGTGGCACACTGAGATGTTGCGAGCCATAACTATGAGTCGCTTTGCGAGTTTACGGTGTAGTCCGCGTCAGCCCTCTAGAATTCTACGACCTCCAGTTCCCAGTCTATTCGAAGAAGTATTTCTAGGCTCTTGATTCTGCACATATTGTCAAAATAGCCTGCTCGCAGTAATACAAGGATATAAATTACCGGCAAAATCGGGGTGTTTTTGAACGACATAGTTGTTATCATTTGCACACACCTAATGTCGCCCTCATTGCCTTTTCCATCGTTGATACCGGGTAATCTGGAAATGTCCTCCTTATTAGGGTTTAAAAGCAGCGTGCCTTAAGCCCACCAAAATGCCACTTTATGGGTCGAGTTCCATGAAATTCAATCTGACCCCGCATAAAGACGCGGGACCCTCTATATTTAATTGGGTATTTGCACCGGACACAGCGTGCCCAGCTGGTACACTCTCAATGCCTGCCTCCCTTACTACTCAATCCACTGGTTCCTCTGAAACCTCATCATTAACCACGTTCGGAAACGGACTGCAACCTCAAGATAATAGTGACCTCTTCCAGACTTCTGCGGTTTTATTGGCGTCTTCCGGATTCCTCTGTCCGCTTGTCCAAACCATTGCAGCTGGAGGACCCTCTTACAAATAAAATATTTATTTACCTAAGTGGGGTTTCAAAACCATGGCCAGCGCGGATAACGGCGGAAGGACTACCAATTTAAAACACCACAGAGTTCATTCACGTAGGAATGACTGCGTCGCACATTAATGGATAATGTTTATTTTCAAACATATGTTTCTCCCCTTTTGTACAGGTCAATGTGGAAAAGAATCCACCAACTGGAGTTGGAAAAGGAACGGAGTTTGGCTCAGAAAAAGCTCGGCAGCGCCGTCCGCAAGCAGGATAATGCTACCGACGATCCCGTCGCCACTTCCCACCCTTCCATTAAGAAGGAGGATGAAGGAACAGATGGTGAGACCGGTGATGAGGATACGGATGGCAGCGACCTTGAGGAGTTAGACAACTTCCGATGTAAATCGGGTGTCCGATAGCGCCACCGGAAGAGTCCGCAAAGTGTTATTGCACATTTCTTCTGCCTTCAGTGGCGCGTGTACAGTTGGTGGACCGTGGAGGGGGGGGGGTGTCTATTTACAAGAGAATATTGCACATTTTTTTCTCCATCTTCCCTCTGGCACCTCATCGGCCTTTCACACCACCAAACCGGGTGTCCTCAGGGCAACTGACGGGACCCGAGATGCCATTCCGTCGTTCGGTAGGTCTCAGCAAGTGGAGACGGCGTTCGCTGCTGGCTGCCGAAACTAGGCACTCGGTGAGCTTTATGAGGGAGCCCCCGTTAGCCGAGAAACTGCTCATCAGCTCGGGTTTAGCCATTCGCCAGCCGGGGTTCTCAGCGGTGATAATTAGGATTCCGTCCTTGAAAGAGAACATCAGGGATATGAATGAAGGGACATTTTATTATGCAGAGTTTTTGACGAACGGTTTCAATTATGTGGATGAAATACTCTCTTAACTTTGGTTGATCACGATGTGGTCAGGTGAGCTGTTGTCAGCTCTGGTGCCGGGCTGAAGCTTTAGGTGCAGTTTTGGTCTGCTGATGTGGCCGCACTATATCAGCGTCCGTTTGACAATCGACCTTTAGCAGACCATGTGACGCTGCTGGTTAGTTCGTTAGGCTTGTGCGATCAGATTTCGGAGTTTGTAGTAAAATAGGATCCTAGTGTAAGAACTGAGAATGACTTCGATCTGTGGACTATGTGCGCCGGCTCCGACTCTTGCTGACAATGGAAGTTAAGTGTGCTCGCGTGGCCGTCACCAACGCTTCTAACTTCAGAGAACCTTAGTGTCAGACTGCCTTTACAGTACCGGTTCAAGTTCTGCTTTTCCTCTTGTCAACGAGTCCGCCCGTGCACCAACCTAGTTGGCGCATCTGTAGGTGTGTAAGTCCACTGCATAAAGTTTGCCTGCATGTATGAGTATTTCTGCCCATTGCCTGGCACCACAACTCACCTTATCAAGGAGTTTGCGTATTCTTTCAATGCGCCGGAGGGTGGGAGAGAAATCTATGGCGAGGCTGATGGAGAATTGGTCGGTCGAAGTTTTAACACGCTCGATGAGGTATTCCTCGTAAACGGACTCGTCCCATTCCACCATATGGGGCTTTGAGGAAGTGGCCTTGTTACTGTAGAGTCGCGTAATCTGTAAGTTCGAAAGGAAAGAATTCAATAGAAAAGGGACGACAGGCCGAATAATTGCAATTAAATCCTTTGGTGTGTGCGTGGATGGCCCAGATTCTGGACGAATCCCAAACCAACCGACTTCCCAAACAATGCCTGAGACTTCGTTTAAGCTTGCCGATCGATAAGTATTGTCGATTAACCTAACTTAACTCCCGTGTGATTAATTAGGATGTGAGGACTCAAGTGCACTGGATCTAACATTTAAATGCAGGCTGCGATGCTATGGCGCGCATGCCACTGGCCTGCCTTTTTTAATCGCTTCTGGGGTTGGGTGGAAAGTTGGGCACATTTGGCTGCAGAATCGCTGTCAACCATCCCTTACCACCACTAGCGCCACCTATAGGACACTCCGTGCGAGCTATTATATGGAGTGGGGAGGAGCAGCTGAATGATCTACGGTTGCATTTTGTATGCACCTAGAAGTTTCTACCAGACAAACTACCAGGAGACAATGTTAAATGCATTACGTACGTTATTAGTAGCCACTATTATGTGTTCAAGTAGTTCTGTTCGGTTGCCCAGTGAGGCCAGGCAGGGCTCCAATTCTCCCAGTCGACCGCAAAGGAGAATCATTTTGGTGCGTTCCCCTAAAATGAAGGCAAAAGCCGGTTGCACATGATTGTGTAGACGGGTCTGCACTCTAAGTACGCTATCTGGGAACTTTAAGATAAAAAGCCTCTCTGTCTGCTGTAGCAGAACAGCAACCTGGAAACTGGGCTGCTTCGCCTGGTTTTTCTTCTAAATACTAAGAAATTTCTGCTGTGCACTCAATAAACTTCTGAAATGCACTTAGAGGGAGCTGTGTATGGTAATGCAAGGCTTTAATTTCCCTGTTGAAAGTTATCTATTGCAAGTAGTAAAAAATCTACACTCACTGGAACACTAATGGGAATTATTGTCATATGATAAGTGAATAAATCTGTGTAACATTTCATACTGATTCACTGCAGCTTACCTGGTGCGCAATCCATCTTTTCGGACGAAACGCAGGCGTCCTCAGCGGCTGAAGGAAACAGAATCATTTAGTGGCATGTTAAACAGAGCGGAATCCTGTAGTGACTATAATAACTCCAATTTGACCTAACTAAACTTTCTCCCACTCAGAGCAGTCGCGTGTTCTCGCCAAGCTTCAAAACCGATCCCTCATCTACGGCGGTCGTTAACCAAATAATATTGACCAGCTTCTCCCAAAGCCCTCATTTCCGGATGGATTTGGACTGGTAAATGTTTAGGAACACTGGTTAACTACCAAAGCTATTAAGTTGATATCAGTTGTGTCGTTGTAAAGATGACTCCATAATACGCATAAAATTTGCTTATCTGAATGACCTAGTGAACACTTTTCGGGCATTTGAGTTAATCGGACTTCAACCTCTTTAGCTTCCTAATGCTATAACATGTAAATGCAACAGACAGATAGTGTAGGGCTAAGTGTCGAGGGACACCACATACCTTTTTCTTCAGAAAGACATGAGATAATTTTTTCGCAAATAAATGCAAGTTCTTCCGAGTTGTGTCTTATAGGCTCGTGTGGGAATCCAGGCATCGCGGCCATGGCTTGCTCACAGATCATCTTTGTTCGATTTACCACGGATGGATATGAATCGCCTTTCTGGCTGTGTAGTTTATATTGATGAGCGATGTAGCCTTGAGTGGCTCGTGGCACCCAATTAAAGGCACACACTCTTCACTTATCGCCGCGACGCGCCTCCTATTGGGTCCCGCGCGCTCACCGCACTAGGCCGTCTCAAGGTCAGTCGATGGCCATGACGTACGATGACAAACGATAATAGTTGGAAGTGTCATGCAACCCGAATAGGGCTGCACGCGGTGAGCCGAGGATGCGTGCACTTTGGGTTTGCGTGATTACCTTCACTCAATGCGTGAACACTGCGTGCCTACAGCACAGGCTCGCGACAACATCGGGCGTGCTCAGTTAGCGGCGTAATCATATGGCGCATAACACAGATGTGTGTGTATGTGCAGTCTGTTCTAACATTGGACAACACCCACCAAAAGCAGCAGTGTCTGAATAATATTGTTCAGCGGCGCCTGCACTAGTCTCTACATAAACTCATCAGTCACCCTCAAAGGTTTCGAGGTCAGCATAAGTTGGAGGAATAGGTGTGAGGGCTGGGCCGCGAGTTCTATTCGGGCTTTTTCTAACGGCTTAGATCCAGGATTTTTAAGCTGATCGGACACAAGATATCAAGTGCACATTCGGTATTGGTTTTTGTCTCACCGATACAGTGACGGTTTTTGTACGAGTATACATCTCGATGCTGGTCTCAACAGCATTGCGTGCTGAGTGTGAAACGTTGAACAGGAGACAGCTGGGCAGCACCTGGTGCCTGCCGGTGCATAGGGCATAAACTACGTATGCTGGACGCCAGCCAAGGTTCCACAAAGATTTACAATGTTATTATGTCAGTTTCAAAGGTTTGTAATCGACTTATTCCAAGGCTGCCCCATTGGAGTTTGCGACATCATTTCCCGTTAACCAATTGTTTGAAAGATGTGTACTCCACTTGGTTCTTGTACATCTTCGAAACCGCGATTGGCGAGCAAAAAATCCCACATGATACACAGTCTGAGATACATTCAGCGATATTCTCAACCTTTTAGGGCGTACACATGCGTTCACTCTTTGAGTTTTCTATCGATGTACATAGATAAACGCAGGTAAACGCGCAACTTTTTCTATTAGGTATTGGCGAACAGGCATTGAATTGGTTCAACTTTTAACTGGCAGAGGTGGGATTTCTGACACTCAAGTCTTCTGTATGCAAAATATTCTTAAGGTATCACAGGAAAGTGTTACTGGCCGGAAACCGCTGACGTTTCAGAAGAGAAGTTATCACAAACGGTACCAAACGTCCTGAAGAAGGAGACACGATCGCTCTTCGCTTCCACTAGTACCAAACGTCGCCTGACTAGCATCATTTTTCCTTCTTCTGAGATAGGATTAGAATGACCAGTCGCCCGTTATATCAAGTTTCACAACCTATCGTTCATTGTTCATGCCATAAACGATGGAGATCATCGTTATCTCGGCGCGACATGATTGTGACCTTCGCAGCATCTACTTAGTTCTCCTCAGACTCATTGTATACTAATGGTGGGTCGAAGTCAAAACGAATGGAGCTGGGAGTGGACGCAGCGGTCGGGAGATATAAAACACTGACGACGGTATACAGAGGGACCCCACTTAACTGTCAGTTTACTGTGGATCGTGCTATACGTGATTTGTGGTAAAGGGAGTTTTATGGGTGGGGCAGCACGTTGGACAGCAAACTGACAACATAAAAGAAGACAAAAAAATTGCCCGAATTTATATCTGAAGTCTTATCCTACGCTATTGTACGACAACGGAAATAAGGTTAGTAATTAAACAATAAACAAAAATCATTTTCACAAAATAACGGATTTTGAGTTAAGGTATGAGGTCGTGGGAAGTATTAGTTGTTGTCAGGGTAGTTTCTGTAACAGCCTGCAAATTTATGCCAAGACAAAACCCCATATGACACGATCCACAGTCTACTGGCAGTTAAGTGGGGTCCTTCTCTATACCGTTGCCAAAACACTTGCATACGCGTACCGCCGCATTCCATGCGAGTCATGTTGTGAGGGAACCATTGTATCCTGTCTGTTAGCCTTCAATGGACCCGATAACTTTCTATACTATGGACACAAACTCGTCGCGATAGTTTGAAACGGGTTTTAAAGCCCATAATAGGCTAATTAAGCAACCGGCCGCTTCCCTTTCTTATGTGATAGTTGCCAGTCCGAACAAAACCTCCTGGATATGGGATCGGCTGCAGCGGTCATTTTGATACAAAGCTGCCCTCTAGTGTGTGTCACGCATAGGCTCTGTCTCGCAAAAGTTTGGATGCCACCAAGGCCATAGTTAGATGGAATCAATGGGGTTTGACCTCGTTCCAAAGGAGGAACGCCAGTTGGCAACCTTTCCAGCACCGACTGTGAGCGCATCGTAATAGTTTCAACAACGTCATATTCATTACAGTTGGGAATGAGTCAAACTTCCATTAGGATGTCTGACTGTTGGCCTCACCGCTTTCCACTGCATGTATGTACCAGCGACCTGTCAAAACCTAACAACCGATCAATGATAAGATTCCAAGCTGCTGTTGGCGTGACGTAAAGCCTGCGCCTAACGTGTGTCAGAGGCATACAGATGGATGTGATAGTCTGCCAATTAATAGCGGCTTTGAAATATGCTATGCTAAGATTGATGCCTATGCTATGAGTGTGCAGATACTAACGGATAGGGCTTTGTAGTGACTGGATGTGCAAGTCAGATGTCTAGCTGGGCACTACACTAAGGAGAGTGCCCCGAGCAATACGACTTTAAATAGCTAAGATTTCGTACTAGTTTTATAGAGCCATGAATACAAAACGATAGACGACTCTACAAATGAAGATTTGCTGCCTTCCTCCGACTTCCAAAAGCCGTCAGTTTCCCTACATGCAAGAACAAGTTCAGAAAATTATTGCCGATTTTCAGCGCAACCATGTTTTGCGCGTGAGGTTGCGTTTGGATGACGTGGAGGCAAAATCCGTGTGAGGCTCAGGTAGACGGGCTATTGTAGCTGTCAGACTGTGCGCAATCCTATCATCAGCTGGTTGACTGGCTCGAACAATCGATGGGTGCGTGGGAGGGTGGCGGGAGAGTGAGTTCAGCGTTGGTGACCCTCTCTTTCCTAATACCACATCAGAGCTTTCCTTACCATAACCACATCTGACCCACGTGAATGTAGGAGGACGAGCTAAAGTCAGGGGTCGGAATTCTGCCAAGTGGCGGGGTGACCTGATCCTCGTGGCCAGTGCAACGTGCATGCGGCATAACTGGCTGGGGGATTGGGAATCAGGCCGCGGTGGCACTTTCTCAATGTAGCCTCTGTGGCATTCTCGAGCCGTCCGCATGAAAAACTGGTTCCTGCTGTGCGCCAGATCGTGTGTGGCGCGCGTAGACGGATTAGTTGATCATGCCGTCCACTGCGACTGAACCCGCCCTCGGTCATTCTAATTCCACTTTGCCGGAGGGCAAGAGAGCAGAGTGTGGCAGACTCCTTACAAGTCTGCCTCACTATAAGCTAACGCGTGTTCAAGCCGTCGGCTTGCGCCCAGCTTGGGGATCACATGGTGCATATCGCATTCGACGATAGAACTCTAAAGTACGACGAGCTAGCACGTGATGCGATTGTGTGCTCGTGGTGCAGTCAGGCTGGCACTGTTTTTACGTCCCTGGCGGTTGCATCTCGGTAGGTACGAGGGTTTCCAAAAAGTTCTATCCAGCTCTTGAGCGGTCGCTAAGTGTGGAACCATGGTGGAAGGCTTGGACTCCTGCGTCGTTATACTTTGGCATTCCGGCTCTCAGTATTTATCACTTCTACTTTTTCAACTGTAATCACCATACTTCGACGGTTGCCACCCCAGTTTGTAGTCTTTGGCAACATAGAGGAATGAAGTTATCCAGGCCTTGGATGTGTTAAGGAGTCAGGGTAATCAAACCTTAATAGTAATGTTAGGCCTTCTTATGATAGCAGGATATTCCACTATACAAATTTCCAGAAAAAGTTTTGGAGCACTAAGTACCGAGAAAGGGAAGCCAAGAGTGGTAACTACGGCATCATGAAAGTTAATGGACATAAGTGACTGCGAAATTATTGGTAAACTCAACAATTCAGTCTGATCTATATTCGTTAACTTAACAGCTCGGATATACGACTTTTATCCCCCGGGGAATTGATAGGAAGGCTGGCCCTGGAGTTTTGCTTTAAATGTGTTGTTTTTTCATCAGTTTAGTTTCAAAGAAATCTGTTCTTGTTTGTTATTCCTTTGCACATTGCATTACATACATATTCACGTTCCTTATAAAAGAAGCCAACACACCTACCCCTGCCTGCGACCAGGCAATTAAAGAGCTTTTGGCAAATTCACTGCGATCTGCCTTCCCAATATCATGGTAAGCCTGCGAACGTGTTGAATTCTCGTTGAAAGCCAGCGCGAGACGTGGTGAATCTAACAGGAAACAAGAAATCCAGTTTTGGACCTTCACAAAGGATTAGGCTAATCCGTCTGCTCTGATTGTGGGATTGTATGCGGTCGCACTGGCAGGACAACTGGCCGGTGGCTCGATGGTAGAGCGCTGGACTACTTAATGCCCAATGGGCAAAGAGCGCTGGTTCGAATCCCAGGTCCTAAGTCCCAAGACTACCGACTGACCATGGAGAGTGGGATGGTCATTTCTGATTGGATAGTAGAGTGTTGGACTTGATAACTCTGGAGGACCAAAGCATGCGACCCAAAACACGGGTCCTGCAAACCTCGGCTTGGGTAAGGCTGGTTGACGACGACTAACAAGCAAGAATTGGCTGTCCGTTTCTTCCTTGCCGTTGTCGGCATTCCGTTTTGCATATGTTACTGGTCGCTATGCGACTGCCCGCGAGGATTCTAGACTAAGTCCCACGGCCCAAAGGGACAGGTATCTCCCTAACCTCGCAGAGTGGTCAAGCTCAATCCCCAGTGACCACATATTGCAAGGATTCGAGCCCTGGCTACCCGACGACGGCAAATAAAACACAAACAACCATTTTCCACCAATTTTAATAAACTTCAGCGAATGTATGTATGCCAAACCTCCTCATAGGACCCGTTTTTTGGAATCTGTACAAGATATATCCTGCCGGACGCGTCCTTTTTCCAAAAACTTCCTCGCTCATGTAAAAAAACCCTACGGCCTATGTTTCTTCCTTGAAAATAACAACCGTTAGCCTGGAGAAACGAGACGTGAGTGACTTTTCAATTCCGAATGATTTTGTTGCGAAATGCTTAAATGACTTTCGAGAAAAGACTTACAATTCCGTCATACTGCATCCGACATCAAAAGTCAAGATATTTTGCCGTCCTCATGACACCAAAATAGTTTGTCCAACAATAGAGTCTGAGGATTCCTTTGTCTGGACTTAAAATTAGTCAAGAACCCCATTGCACAGAAATCGACTGACACGCTTTTCCGAATGAGTAGGGTGAACTTGTCAGAGGTCCCAGGAGATTTTGCAGTTCCTTTGCAGATGACATCTAACAGGAAAATGAGGATACGGAGAAGTTTGGAGAAACAGCTGGTCATTGAAAGGGCAAAGCGTCCATGCATGTAGTTGCATTAAATAAAACGGCCTGCAAGACTTTGGTAATAACAGAACTGGCTGTGGTCGCACACACACACTATCAAGTCCGCAGGACAACTTTAAGGGCGTGGCTCGTGACGCGCGCAGTGGCGCAGAACTTCTGAGAGCTTATCGTTTGATCTCAGTCGCCGACCACGCCCTCGGATCCGAAACTGCGGCAGGTCTAGATACAAAGGCCTCAAGTTGACGGTGTGTGTTTCTTTGGGCATAGGTTAGCAGTACGGACAAGGAGACCATAGGCCGCTGTTTCATGTTCAGTCCCAGTCACTCCTTTCTCATCCCGAAGGCTTATCCACCTGAGTTGAATTTATGATTCCCGAGCACAAACAACTCCCTGAGATCATCCAACTGCATATGCTGATTTGTATGGTGGGAAGTATTCTGAAGGATTTACTCCGATTCCGCGCATCAGGTTACTCGAAAACTACACAAAGTGGCATGGAAACTGGATTTTATGCGCCAGAAAACACATGGGAAACGCTGGGAGGGGTACATTGACGAGTCAAGTCCCTCGTTGCTGCATCCTACAGCGGCACAAGATCGGTGAAGCACCTCTTTCTGGGCTTTTAGCTAGTACCTGTGCTATTTGTTTGGTAGACCATTTGGCGTTCATATACTACTGACTGCCCGGTGAGAGTTTGTGAATAATAAGCGGTCATTTCACACTAACTGATGGATCCCAGATCGAATATCCGTATTCAAACTCTCGAACCGAGCCTAAACAGCCTTGTTTCGAAGGATTTACCCCAAGTTTGCGCATTAATTCCCCTGGAACCCAAAACATGGCAGTGTTACATTTATTCCAATAAAATGCAGCCCGGGAGCCGGCCGTGTGTGTAGCACGCGCAGATAGGCTGTTGAGTCTAGATCATTTTTAATCTACCTGACTCGGACAGGCCATTGATGCGTGGGTGAGCAATGGGTGAGTAAGGCCTGTACTCGGGAATTCATTCTCTCAGCCGTAGGTCCCTTTTACTGTGGTTTTTGCGGCATTCTTACCTATGTGAAACACAGGCCTCCTCTGTATATAGCCAGCTGCATGTAGAGTGGGGAGGAGGTCGTGTATGTGTGCGGTACGAGGATCGAATGAGCTCACACAGATTTCCGCTCGTCTTCATTGTGTTTCGCAGTCGGAGCGAAATACAAATGAGAGTAGATCGTGAGACGCATGTCTGCTTCACTAATAAACACATTCACAAGTACGTTGCAGCTGCTGCTGGAACCACCTTGAGAGGAAGCGGTCGACGTCATCGCTTGCGGCAGTCGACCTAGCGCACCTACTTTTTCCATAGACTTTGTGTGCGTGTGTGTGTTTATAAACGGGTACGTGACCCTGTGAACTGTCGCCCTGCGTTTTAGATGCAAGTTAACTGAAGCCAGCACCCTAACACCATGAACATGTGGGCGGTCTCGCCTTAGCTAGTCCTCTGCCTATGGTTTATCCAGTTGTTTTGATCGATATTATCCTTGCGACACACCCCGGCTCAGTTAAGAACGCATCTTAACTAATTCTCTGCAAACTGTGAAGGGTACGTAGTGGGACGCAGCCACACGACCAACAGTGTGGCTAGTGTTATACGTGCGTGAGCCGCAGTCATCACCCTACCCACAGACCATCGACACCGCTCAGAGTGTAACACCCTACTAATTTTCGTGCACGGAGACAAGAAAGCTGGCGTTACGACGAAGCAAATTTCTCCTAACAGCTTTAAGTCTAACTTTCTCGTTAAGGCCTCAGCTTCGGGTAGTTGAAATTAGCTCTGTTTTAAGCCTGTGAGCCACAAAATAATGAACTAATCTCCAGCGGAAGTGCAACATATTTTGATACCCGCTTCTGACACTTTTTCAGCTGCCGAATTCACTCAGGTGGCCAACCGCCTGATGGAGATGCACGTCTTCGATAAGCTCTCACTTTCCGCACTTTCAACCTCACCAGATTCGCCTGCGTCTCTTATCTCAAACTCGGGGTCACAGGCCTCCCTTCGGCGTCAAGCAGGTATCTATCCATCCTTGAGTGCACCGACGCCATCCAGCCGGCAAGTACAACAGACTTCGTCGTCTCGACGAATTTTAGGAGGATCAACGGCACTAAGCATCAGCATAAGTGCGTTTGGCACATTATTCCAGTTTAGAGTACGAAACATGTCTATAGTTATTTGGTATGTTTATGTATGTGAGTAGCTTCTATTCTGGCGGACCCATTGGGGTTCCCTTTATTTGCTCGCATATGGCCCTTTCGAAGGCACAGAGTGTCTTGAGACAGTGCTTCACGAGCTGTATGAAACCCTAAATTGTAGACTTGTCATTTTTTTCATCATACCTTTGGCGGGAATTTACTAGGAGGAGTTGGGCGCCTCAAAGAGAGGGGAATGAAGAGTGCAGCCGGTTGAAGTGGTAAAGGGGCTTCCGCTTGTGCACGGGATCTCCGAAGCTGTGGATGGATACATTGTGTCACCGAGAATAGGAGTTTCCCATATGCCTGTGTAAACGGTCCGCCGGAAAGTGTTGTGTCCGAAGGACCCAATTGCTAACTAGTAGAAGTCGGTCACTATCTACCGACTTTTTGCTGTCTTAAGGAACACATTTGCATCGGAGAAACCGACTTAAGTCGCAAGCGCAGATGCATGAGCATCAGTTGATCGATCGAAGGTTGGAGCCAGATTCGGAGATAGCAGCCCAATCCGCGCGGACTAGACATGCCTTCATATCGGATGGGCCAAGACGATGATCGGACACCAAGGTTCTTTCAGTAAACCTGGAGGCCCACTGACTGCTCACTCAACCGCCGCATAAGCTTCCCTACCCCTTCTGATAATAGGATCTAGCTGACGGGAGATGGCGAAGGCGTGAAACAGTTGAAGCCGCCAGTTATCGTCCGCGCCAACGACAGCGGGGTAACACAAGTCACGGTGGAACGGTGGACCGATTCCCACCCACAGTGAGCGTTGGAGACTTACACATTGGGCAAACTGGACTATACAATGAAAGCGGCGCACCGGACGCCGCAGTATCCGAAGTTGGATGACTGACCTCGCCAGTGGAAACGTCAGATCAAAATAAGTCTCCCCAATGAACGCCTCTGCTTTATTTGACTTTCTCTACTGTACCAGGGTTTGGCGGCTGCTGGAGTGATGGACGACTGCACAAGATAAGCTTCAGGTGTAGATAAACTGTCCGGAAACCAGAGTTTTAACTAAAGTCGGTTATCATGTGACACGAGTACGTGAGATTCCAACCTCCTCTGCGTCAGCTCCTGAACCGAGGCACTTTCTGCTTCAAAAATACCATGAAAGTTACGACTGATTGAATATATGGGAATAGAATTCAAGACGTCAGGGACAACAAATACGCGCTAACGATTATTCATAATCAGGCCAGTGCGTTAATAAAAGTTCCGACAGAACAGCAGAAATTAACAAATAATCAATTAGCAATAAAAATGGGGAAGCTGTGGCAATCTAGACATACCAGAAAATGGGAAGGGGATAGTGGTCTAGATCTGTTAGGCGACAGGGGAGAAGGAGTGTGTCAGTGGGTTCTGTTTATGTTTTTTTTGATGTAACACTTGGTAGGAAGCGAGGGAGTACATGTGGGGCTCGGCGTGGCCCAGGGCAGATGAAGGGCTTGAACGAATACCTTTTGGGAGCAAAAGTCTGAGCTGGTTAACCGTATGACCATCGCCTCCTTCGTCGTAAGCATCCACCGACGCAGAGTTCAAATGAGAGTAGTTAATCGTTGTTCTAACAACAAGTGTTTTCTCGATCATCCTCGCTATTGATCGGAGCTCATTCTGTTGCCACTATCCTGCGCGGGTAACAGGGAGTGGGAAGGGTTTCAGCTTCCTTTTTACAATCCTGACACCAGTTTACGCGGCTCTTGGTTGCTTTTTAATGCATAAAGTTTGACAGGGTTTTCAGAGGCCGTTACACGGGGCCAATCATTGAGGCCTCAAAAGGCAGCTCCTTGCACCCCAGTCATCGAAAATAAATAGAATTGGTGAACTTGTATGGTCCTTTATGCAGGGTGACCTATGCAAGGAACGTACCCATGTCATCTGTAACGCAAAAACTCGCTGTCTCACTAATAAGTTACAGTAAAAATAAGAATTGAACAGCCCCTCGGCCTGGGTCATGGTCCCACCCTTGGGAACCTACTAACGCTGTTGCATTAAGCAAGTCAGAGTGTGAATATCCGTGATTTATGGCAAAAATTAATGTTGCGCAAATGCAAACACGGGGTTTCAATGATTGACTGTTTACGTCTGCCAAACAACTGTCCTGTAAGCTGATCGAATACACTGATGCATTCCCCATGGGGACTTGCTAATCTGCATTTTAGGAAGCATTTTACAAAGGCGCCGAATCAATCCTAAAGTCTCACTGAAGGGCGTTTGCTGAACTCTCGCAGCTGTAATGCAAAATAGGAGCGTGTTCGTTTTGACTTGAACCTTAGGCCTACAACGCAAACAGGGGATCATACGGAGCAACCGAGAAAGGTGACTAAAATGAATACTGGAGACTGTGACGACAAATTCTGCTTTATTTCCCCCTGCCGCCTCTATAGATATATGGAATCCATCAAAGCTCACCCGTTTTTGGGTTTCAGCTAAAATCTAAGCTGTTAGTCAAAAAGTTCTTGGCTACTCGTACTTTAGAATGTGTCTGCTGTGTCTACTTGCATAAATGAAACTATTATTGGCTGTTACGGACTGAAATTACTAGAGTCCTTCTTCCCCTATTATTAAGAGTAGAGAATGTAAGCAGCCCTATCCAGAAAAGGCGTCGCCAATGAATTTCACTTCAGATTACGGCTCAGACTATCGTCGGGGGAGAGGGTGTATGTAGCTGCTGCCTACTTTGTTGGCTGCGGGATATGCATGAAATTTTGAACTTCTGCATCATTATTCCACTATACCGTATTTTTCCCACAAATCGCCATAGGAATTAGTTTCCGATGTTCACTGTTGGTGTAGGAACAGTTCCCTGGGACTCCAGGGTAACCTTTGATCGCAAATCGGGGAGGATTTAGCCAGCAACCACGCGTGCTCAAGCCTGGGACGGAAAATGTGCTTTTTACCATAGGGGGCTCTGTCAGACATGAGAATATGAACCCTCCCCCGTACTACAGGTTGACTCGAGCTAAATTCCGAGGACGCCTATTTCCGTATCCTTACTTTAAACCCAACCCTAATCCTTGTGACCCCAATCTCAACCCTAGTCCCCTCCCTGAAACTTAGGGCGGTAAGATCGCAGTTGGTAGCCAGACATTATACGTTGATACTGTCGACGTACGTACTTGTTATCAGTGGGTGTGCTTACCTTGTCTAGGGGACTTGTTATCAGTAGGTGTGCTCCTACTTAGTTAGGCAGGTCGCCCGTTTCGGTCAGGCTGTTGGGTTTAGTGAGGGTTAGGGTTAGGCATAGGTTAAGTTTTAGGATTAGGGTTTGCGTTTTAGGGTCAGGTTTCAGTGTTAGGGTTAGGGTTAAGGTTAAGGTTAAGTTCAGGCTTAGGGTTAGCTTAAGGTTAGGATTAGGGTTAGGCTTAAGGTCAGGGTTAGGGTTTGTCTTGAGGTTACGGTTAGGGTTAAGGTTAGGGTTATGGGTAGGTTTTGGGTTAGCGTTGGCTTTTAGGATTTTGGTTACGTTTTGGTTTTTAGCCTTAGGGTTAGGCTTTACGGCTGCGGTCAGGGTTGGATGTTAAGGTTAAGCGTAGGGTTGTAATTTCTGCCATTATTCCACCTACTTTAAACTTTCCACCACTTTCCCCGGTACCTTTACTGTTACCCAGAATCTGCAGCATTCCTCTACCAGCCCTTTCATTTACCCCACTCATATAACTCCCTTTCCCACCATTCCCGTACGACAGGGACCTGGCTCTCCGCGTCCCTATTCCTGGCTACCAACTACGATCTAACCTGTAATACGGGTGGGGGTCCACATTCTCGTGCCCAGCCGTAACTTCTTCCTAGCAGATTCTAGAACATCGGTAGTCAGGCTAGACCGTATTGCAAACTATGCTTAGGACATTTTAAAGACTCATTCATACGGCCCGTCTGAAGTGATACTGTCTGGCGAATAGATGAGGCTGTGTTGGTTAGGTACTACGATGCTAAGTGGGATTAACTCTCTATTAAAAATAAAAAAGCCTCACCCACGGGGTGAGTTCTGATGGTTTATTTCTACCGCAGAACGACTCAGTCGATTACTGTAGTTGGTTCTTTTGCGGAATATGACTTCGTAGGAGGAGATGGACTCTCCGATATTCCTATGGAACGCTACCAGTTGAAGTGATGCAGGTGTTTTTGTGCAATTTTCGTTTTTTTTGAGACCTGACTGGGTTTTTGTAATTTATTGAGGGCGGGCGGGGAGGGAGGAGGCGGCGAAGGTTTGAAGGATTCTGATAAACCACTTAACACACCTACTTCCTGTTTCCGGTGTTTGTGTGTGTGTGCGCGCGCTTGTGTGAATAAGTTGCAAGTACATCCAGATCTCATGCGGCCACACCTGTGACCAGCCCCAAAGTCGTCGTCGTCAGACCGAAGTAGGTGGCGTCCACGTGCGCATGTGTGTGTGGCAATCGCTGGAGGGTTCTGTGCGAAGCCAGGTGCCCTGTTGGAGGACGGAGGGCTTCGTCGCGTCTGCGTACACATGCACTCAGACCACTTCGAACCTCTTGACGTAGCCACACCTATCGTAGACCGCGAGAATCGACCGTGCGTCACCTGTCTGTCCAGGGCCGCGAGTGTGTGATAAGCTTTACTTCCTAAAACACCCCCCTTCCTGACTGTCGAAGCCTTTGAATTATTGTACTAACCAACAGTCTCTGTCAGATCCGTTGTGGTTAAGTCACGTGTCGCAAGACGTGGACAACCCTTGGCGCTAGCATCAATTTCTTTGGGATGTATGACCCTTCTGTTCATAGAATGTCTCCGTTTTGTTCGATAGGTTTTCCTGAGGATTCCAAAACGGTAGATGAAGCGTTGCCGAAAACTCCGCACTGGGAACTATTCACTTTTAGAACTTGCTCTTGATTTGAAGGTCGGTTGCACTATAGAAATTCCTGGCTGATATCTGACTGTTTTCTTTAATTCTAATGCCTGTTAGATTTTTTATTTGTGTCCAGACAGCATACAAAAAAGACGTATCGCGAGTTCAACCTCTACGGCCATGAAAAAAGATACGAGCAAAGTTCTATCGCTGTCAAACATAAGCCGGCCCTTGCCATAATCCTCCATAATAACTTACCTCTGCCCTTTTGTGTGCAGAGAGCTAGACGGCAGGCTGCAGGTCCAAATTATTCTCATTCATAAAGGAAACTTGACCTCTGAAGAATGTTCAGCATAACCGCTTCATGAAAATGGACTCTGATGGAGCAGCCTATATGACTCAGCATTTCTGGCTGTTAGTTCTTATTGGTAGGACACGGGAAAACAGGCGGTGGTATAACTTTAACTCTTGTAATCCCAATCCTAACCCTAACCGTAATCCTCCCAACCCTAACTATAACCTTAGCTCCCTGGAATCTAGTGCGTGGGCACCCGTAATAGAGCGAGGGAGTCCTTGTTCCCGTGTCACACCCTGCTGTTAAAAATCATTTGAGTTCCGCGGCGATACCGACGTAAACATTAAAAAAGTCAGATTTGACAAACATACGTTTTTGGTTAGTCATCGTAAGTCTCGTACGGTGGTATAAGTAATTTACAGCAAAACAACTATTACTGGAAACAATCAGTGAATGGTTGCCATGGGAAGAGGATTGAGGACTTTTAGCATGTAATAAACCATGTTGAAGTTATAGTCAATTTCTTCCAGGAGCGCGTACAGGGCGGAAAAGGGGGGAGAATCTGCCGATAAGTTATGCTTATGTTCCAACGCTGCACGCGACATTGTAGGAAGAGAGCACGAACATGTGCGGCTCAGCTTGGGCCAGGGCAACTCGAGGGCCTGTCGTACTTTTTGTGACAGAGGCGCCCTCCACCCTTGTATTTACTACTTGGAGCCTTTCAATGGTAGTTTAGTGATCGGAAATGCTGATCATACTGTTTTCGATGAGACTTCGTCAATGTTCATCGTGCTCTGGAGCGCCCTCACACGATTCTGAGCATGCATAGAGTTCTGTAGATGAAGAATTGAATTCCGTCGAATGTATTTTAACGCTTTAACTCGTTATTAAATAGTAAATATTTTAGAATTGTGTGAATTATACTGCCCCTTTACGGATAAAAATGCGCTTTTGAGTCTAAGTTCCTCTTCAAATGCATCAGATAATTGATCTGATCGGCCCCACTTCTACATGTTTAACCTAGCTAGCATATTGTTGACCAGTTCCACAAGGCGTAGTAACGCTTTTTTCGGCTACAGTAAGTAAATCGACCCAACTTAGCAATAATGCTTCATTGAAAATAAATCTTTGCAGAAAACATCAGTATCCGTGCGGGGCCGCCCTAGAAGGACACAAGTAAATATTTATGTTGGTAAAGACCACACTACCAACGTTTTGACGTGATTTTAACAACTTTCCCAAGCACTGTCTGAGGCAGCTGTTTCTGAGTTATAGAGAGGACATCGAAGAGGCTGGTATCGGCTCGAAATGATGGCTCGTGGACCTAAACTGACCTCTTGTGTGATCAGTGGGTCTGAAACTCCGAGCTAAGCGTGACATTGATGCAAAATCCCTGAAATAA
>CACRXP010000163.1:151868-180185 GCA_902702965.1 Spirometra erinaceieuropaei
AGACCTCCTAAGGTACAACGGAACGAGTGAGTTCCTTAGAAACTATCGGTGAGCGCCCTCTACCATTACAAATGTATATGCACTTATGGGTTCTTCAGTTTTGCTTAAAAGTTTTCGTTTCTTCACGCAGGTTGAACTCAGGAAGCCCTACATGTTTGACATACTGACAGCAGACGTATTGGGAAAATCCGTCGCTTGCGTGTTTCGCCGATCTTCTGTCGTTGCATGAGGCAGCTGAGAGGGTTTCTGTTTATCGGTAGGCCCCTCAGCGCTCTATATGTGCTTCCTTGTATATAAAACCCAGGGTAGCAGTCGAGCCGTGAGAACAGTCCCTCTGCTTGTTTGGCTCACAGAGCTCTGTCTCACACTTGTACTGAATAAAAAAGCACCTTACAGGTGCAGTTGTAAGCGGGGGTAAAAAAGGCCTGTCATTTCACAAAACCACTGTGAATTCTACAATATGCACACCTGGAGTAACCAGATAACTGTACCCTGACTGCTCCCAATGAAGCTGCTTTCCTGTCCGCTAAAGAACTTTCTGTGCATTGAGATCCATTTGACGATGGAAGGGAAAGCTTTGTCCATAGGGCTCAAAGAACCCTCCGGTACGCTAAGTTCTCATATGCGGTCGCCCCTTAGATTCAAGAGTACCATGGTGTTCGAGATCTGATATACTACTCATACGCCCATACCGTTTATGATTCTCCTAGCGGCGCCGTATACAGCAGGTACTGTATTTGTCTCGCTGCTTGCTGCTGCACCATTCACATATCTGAGATGCTGGCAGATCACTTTTCTCTTCTTCATCTAGGTATCTTCTGTGCTGTACATCAAAACCGCTCGTTGAAATCGTAGTCAGGCGGACGACTCCTTGTTGCACATTATACGGTTGGAACTGAAGAAGAGCTGTCCTATCTCCAACGCTCAGCGATAAATGGGTTGTAGTTAAATGCCGTGCGCGGAAGTCGGCTGTCCAGGGCAAAATCGACTGGTTAAGGTTGAATCTCAGACTGTGATTATAATCAAGTAAATAATTTCAGAAATTACTCAGTGCAGGACTTGGAGTTAAATCTCCGGGACATGACTTTTTAGGGTCAAGACCGAAATTTCAATGAACATTTGAGTCGAAGACAAACCAGAAACCGCTAGAGAAGGCTGGGGGCCCCACTGAAGAGTCGAACCCCTCGCAGCTGTGTCACGCAGCGGCCAAATATCAGCAAAACACGTGTCTGGGCTTTTAGCAAGTATCTATGTCGGGAGTATGGTATAAAACCTTTACCATATGTGATTATAATGCCCCAGAGTTTCGAATTAAGCAAACCACTTTGCCTAATTCTTAGTCCTGTCGTCTTCCATTTGGATTAAAATTTGTATTGCCTAAAAATAAACGACCTACTCCTCCGCTCTTGCACATCCGCCACAGTAATTCTGTCTGTTCAGAGTAGCAGATGGGAAGAGTCGACATTTGTTGGTGTTTACTTCTGTTCTTGGATTAAATGGTGCTATACGCAAGGCCACGTAGTTAGCTGCCACAGACCAAGGTCTTGAAACTATATAGCGGAAACCACAAAACACAAATAGACTGCTTCCTGCGCGATCACGTGCTCCAACGAAACTCCACGTGCACTTCCGAGAACATTATGAGGGCATCAAATAGATATACCGCTCATGACGCATATGATTTCGCATTTACACGCACATCGACGGCGGCACGTCGTGGCGTCAGTTTGTTTAGTCCAGACTCAGGTGACGCAAACGAACGAACTTCCTCCACTCCAGACACCGTCACCGTTGAAGATACAAAAATTATTCTGAATTCAAAAGGATCTACTTTGCCGATGGCTTTTTTTTGCGGTAGTCATGCGTGCATGGGAAAATTTGTCTTCGGCCCTCAGCCGGACCAACATGGCACCAGCATTCACAGGTAGACCGCGTTCTGCGGATCTGAGGTGGCTTCGTGCGGCCGTGAGTTCGAGCCTTGTTCGACCAACTGGACACTCTTTCCCCTACTGAAAGCTCGTAGAAGGCATTTTCCGGTTCAACAAGTTGGTAGATCAATGGCTCTACATTAGTCCATTGAACTACGTTCTTCATATCAAAGAGTTGTCTCTTATTGGTTACTTCCGGTCATGAACCGGTGTTATCAGCAAATGAATAGGTAAGGGAGACGGACGCTTAAAGAGAGATCGCGTGGACTCCTATTCTCGGTCTATCATCTTCAAGATCTGCTCGTGCCAAAATGGACTTTTCTCCTGGCTTTCTATGCCCCAAAACTGAAATCCAAAACCCAAAGCCCATAAAGTAGGATAAGGCCTTCCTGGAATCAAGGTACACCTGGAGGGAGGACATACAGTATTCAAATATGAGTTCAGGTTTCTCTAGAAGAACTTATCATTTTGCTTCCACAGTACTTGTTTACCCAATAACGTCTGCTTGTGCATATTGTCCCGCTCGTTATACATATAAGTAGGTGTCAAGGAATCGCTCTGTCCTGTGTCGCAGGATGTGTACGACGTTGAGACTTTGGACCAATCCGTTGGATTCGCCGTTTTTCGGTACCTAAAAAAGTATATTTGACTTCTAAAACACCCTTAACCTATTACTTCCACGCTTAAAGAGAAGAAACGTTTCCATTAGTAAGCAATTTTCGTGTCTGATCCTCCTTGTCTTCGTACTATGCGATTTTCCTCCCTGCCGCAAGGAACTGAATCTGAATATTTCCTGCCCATACAACGAAAACTTTTTCTGATAGCAAGTACAGAAAATTCGTAATGAACACTTCACATCGTCACCTACCTCCACTGAGTGCCAACTCACTTCACCCAGATCTACAAAGTCATATCCAAAGTCGGTCGGAGTCCTTTAATTGGCCTCCCTTCAGCAGAACAGAAGAATAGGAACGACCGCTCCTCATGCAGGTGACCTTAAGCTAAATTCCAGGATGGTTACCGTGTTGGTAAGAAGTAGAAGCGGTCGCTGGAACATGGGCTTTATCCGCCTGACGTCTCGGATTTTCACTTGAATCCATCATCAGAGACAGTGACAGAAACGGTTACCGTGTCTCAACCCTACCCTTAGGCCCAATTCTAACCTTGATCCTAACCATACCCTGATCCTATTTTCCCCGGAGTTTAACTTAGAACCACCTGCATTACGGAGAGTTTCTGTTCCTGTCCCCTATCGAGGCAGGGATGGAGGGCGTGTAAGCATCTCCACTCCAAAGTCATAGGGCTCTGGGTATAGAACTTTTATTAGGCACTTACGGTTCTGAGCCAGGGGAACCTAGTACAGACTGTATTTATGCTTCCCCCTAAGGTGAAATAATCGCTTTTTGCTTCGGATGAACTATCGGCAGTCTACGTATTTCTTCTTACTTCTTGTAGCAACTTTTGACAATATCGGGTGCATATCACAGTCTTCTTAAATATCCGACAACTGGACGGGTTAACATATGCTTGACAGCCGTGCGATTTTTACAGAGCTTAACTCAAAGCTACCCAGCGCGGCACGTTATGATTCGCCAACTCTGTGTGCGGGGATGAGATTGTTTACCATTTTTTTCAAAGTAGGTTGAATTTGACGAACGTGTCTATTGATTCTTTCATAGAAGGAGTAGCGGTTGTCTGCTGACAAGTGATCATCAACTTTTCCCATCAATAATCGACCTAGAAACGCTCTCAAAGAGGCACCATTGCAAGGCCTAAGAAAAACCGCTTTACACACGAGCTGTGAAGCCATTAACCCACTTGCCGAGGAAATTCCGTTGAAAGTCCATCTCTCATATGGTATCAATGCTAACAAAACCTGCCACGTAGGAAGGGGTCTTAATCCTCTTAGTCTAGCCTCCCCCTCGGTCACGGTGGTCTTCTAAGTTTGTGTAAGAGCAAGGAAGCTAAAGTGAGCCTTATTCTTTAAATATCATTTCGAAATTTTTAGTAAGAACGTTCTTCGATCGTCATGGCAAGGACATAAATAAATAACTGTTGAGAAAAAAATTACCGACAGGAGACGTCACGCCTATGGCAGACAGCGCTCATCAATCGCACTACGGAACCCACTCATTCCGTTGTGCCTTGGGATTCGATCTACAAAGCCGCAGATAGTCGCACAGCAACTAGCACTAGATGCGGAGAATGAGATTGCCGACAAATACAAGGGAGACTGAGGTGACCATTTCTTGATAATAAGCTAGACATGTGCACTCCAGTCGCCCTTGTCTTTGTCGGTAATCTCAAATAGCATGACAGTTCTGGTAGCGCGGCTAATCTCAGTTTCATTTCTTGTCAGACATCGAGCCAAAGAGGGCACGATTGGTCCTTGCTATGCCAACATACGTCAGGAGGACAGTCGCAGCAGAGGGTCTGTAACGGCTTCCGATGATAGGATCGAGCGGTCATCTGAAACTTTAGGTCAATAAACTTATTATTCCATCGATCGCATCTTCTTTTGCTGAAATGCTTCCTGGAACTCGTCTAATCGTTTCTATGGACTAGACTGCTCTTTGATATGCTGGCCAACGGCTGTATGATCAGCACGCTTAACATAAAAGCGGTCAGTGGATGATCTTAGACCATCCATGTGAAATGAAACGAGGTGAGGAAATAAAAGTGAATCCTGATGCGATCCAAAGCAGCTAGGAAGAAGGATGGACTGCCGATTTCCAGACTGGGCAAACTGACTGGGGAAAGAAAAATAACCTGTAATCAGGGAAGACAACTCAGCGGACAGAGTCCCAGTTGAATGTTTTCTCACAGAGAAGGTGGCGAAGCATGCCGATGAGGGCAGAGAAGTAATCAAGAAGGGTGTTTGCATATGCAAAGCAGTCGTCGTTTAGATCTTTTGGAGTCTACTTGGCCACAAATGCGACGGCGTCTATGGGACTGCGTCTGGTTTCAAGTATAAACTGTAGGGGGTCTGAAAAAATTAAGAAAAATGGGACGATGATGGCTGAGACAACTCGTCCAGTGAGCTTCAGAAATGCGGAAGAACACGCAAGTGGAAGAAGCGACTTAGCATTTCGATTATCCCACTTCTGGCATAGAAGTGAGTCTGACAGCGCATCAGACATCAACCATTTTAGATTTCCTGAAAGGCGAGCTGAAAGAGGTAGCATCTATGTAAAAAAGTGTTTAGGAAGAAATGGTGAGACACCTTCCGGTCCAGCAGCTGTTAAGACACGGATGTCATAAAAATGTTTTTTCATCCCCACTACGAACACAAAACAGGAGGTGCTCACTGGAGGCGAAAATTCGCCTGAGGAAAACTTATTGTCATTGGTGGCAAAGTTGAAATTCTGGGTTTAATGAGTCTAAGGTATCGTCAGCATATACCAGCATGGTTCTTTGAGACAGTTAAGATTCTTCTAAGATGTTGAAGAAGAGGAAAGGAGCTGACCAAGTAGAAGGTCCTTTATCCTGATAATACTTCCTTTTATTAGCACATTAAATACGTAGGGACTTTCACGAAAGCCTGATGCACGGAGTATTTCCATATGATGTCATGGAAGCTGTAACTAGGGGGCAAAAATGTCGTCCTATCATAACTGCTTCGCCATAACAGAAGACACCAAAAATTCTACTATAAATTATTTCAAGATAATTAAAACACGAGCGCTTTGAGATTGGAGGCAAGACTAACTATGTAGTTCTGAGGCAAGCGAATGTTTTGGAGGAGACGCGTCAAGAAACGTAATTTCCCACCCACACATGTTTAATACTGCCCGCATAGATATAGAGTAGACTTTTGGAAGACCTAGTGTGATGAAATGCTCTGAGGCAAACTGTGGAATCTCCTTTTTAACAGGAAAAAGATAAGGGTTTTGGTCCAGAGAAGCGCTTGCAGAGAGCTTATTATACTAAAAACGTTGGACTCGAGGACGAAATTAAACAAGTGTCTCTTTCTTTTGACTGTATGCGGCCAATTATATTGTTTTATTTTTCGGGATTTGAACTCTGACCTTAATTTTTGAGCCTAGAAGCTGCCCGTTCGATTAAATCCAAATGGTTGAGCAAGGACCAGGATTCGACCGCAAAGTAACTTCAGGAACTAGTCTGTGATGAGCCAGCGTTGACTGTAGTTGGTCTATAACCTGCGGAGTTTCACCGATTTTATTTTGACCGCCAGTAATGGCCTTACCTGCCGAGTTGCATGTGACTGGGTAGAAATTGTTGTCCAGATGAGACACACCCTCTATTTAAAAAAATCTCGGTAAAATGCCTTCAGTAAAACCACTTTCACTTGCGATCAAAATAAAAACCACATCCAGACAGTAAACACCAATTTTTCATGGATTCCCTTTGTCCTCTGATTAGTCTGAGGGCTATGGGACGACCTTAAAATATGTTTAAAACATCGTACTTTCGACACGAATATCAAATTCACCATACAGATTTAGAAGGCGACTAACAGTAGTTGAACACAGTCAGATTGTTCAGAAAGTCACACCTCAGTGTGCTGATACTCCATTCGAAAAGGTATCCTTATGAGTAGCAGATTCAACTGATGAAGACATCTGTCTGTTCATAGCCCTGTGTCCACTCAGACTTTAAAAGTAACCATTGTGTAGCTGCATAGTTTGCATCCAGGTCTACCCATGGCCGCCAGCGTCTCAAACATTAAAGAAAATTTGTACGACTGCCCACTACTATAACATTGTAGTACTTATTTTGGAGTTCAGTTTAGATGGGAACTACGTATGCGGACTTCTCAGAGGTCCCACTTTTACAAAATCAGTCAACAATATTTTGAAGATTCATATCTGTGTGCCCTACATCAATAATGAGTAAGTCTGCTTCGTTTTGTTTGGTCTGGACGGCTCTTGTAACGCATATATTGGTGATATTTACAAATTTCGACTACCCGGGACAAGAAAGCCTCAAATAACCGCCTTTAGCTTAATCGAAAACTCCAGAAATCCCTGTCCCAAAGTACAGACCAAAAAGACCTGGGGTTTTAGGCAAAATAACCCCTTCAACACTCCCATTTAATGATTGGCGACGCGATCATCGATCGTGCACCACTATTTGAACAAAGCATCAAGGTAGCACGGAACCTTCGCATTCTCTCCTGTTATGGGGTCGGTTCGACAAGCAATACTCGCACTCTGTCAAGTAGCACGGATGAAATTTTACTAGCAAAATTTCCTTCAATCGCAACACTGTGAGATGTCAGCGGTAGGCGACATGCCGACCCCCGTGCACACACACAAACGCAGGGTTTGCCAAACGAAACAGACCATCCTGTAATGTACTTTTGAAGTCCATCTACTTTTTTATTACTGTCTGTCTAGCGAGCGCCTGATGATGCAATGGGCGCCTTTTCGTCATCGACAACCACACCTTCACCTTACCCGCTAGTGTCGTGCTTAGCAGTTCTCTCGGACATATTTGTATGGACGGAGTCTGAGGTTCCTCCGGCCTGGAGTCGGTAGCGGGATAACCAACGTCTGGACGATCGTGATCACATGCATATGAGATCGTAATCCACCTTTGTGAATAGAGGTGACTTTACGATCAACTGCTGCAAACTTTGTGAACTGTAGTCTGATTTCGTCTACAACGTCGTACCATATCTGCACAAAAATTTGAGCGAATATCGATGTGCTTGCTAATATTTCTGTTCGTTTTTTTCAACGACTTAGCTAAGGGGACTCTTTATTACTCATTCTCTTGCTTCCTTTTCCTCCTTTTCTTTTCGACCTCTTTCCCCCTCTCAGCGAACTGAATCTCAACGCGGGAATGACAACCTTTTTCTCTTCTAAACTCAAAACACATTACATCAAATCTTGAAATATCGGAAACCGTCAGTGACAAAAACAAGGGATACTGGAATGAGCCCTTTCGGCTTATTTGCTCCAGGACCACACTGTTAGAATAAATCACCCCTTTTCCACTGTGTTTCATTTTCATATGTTGTTAAATGTGCTTTGCATAGGTGATATTACCTAAGTGGGGTTCGGACGCTGAGAAATGTTAATAAAAAGTTTAAAAGAATTAATGCGTGATAGCATGCTGAGTTTTACTTAGGAACCTGTTCAGGCATCCCGAACAAATGCACTGACAAAACCACTGCTTAAGTAGCTTTTTTGACGCTTGTTTAATTCCAAGCATGTGTCCAGGGCAGATCAAAAACCGTTCCGATCTTACACACATGACTAATGTTATTGTGTTTTCCTAAAAACTGACATTTAAATTGCAAAACAGTTTGAACTTAAAGCAGCTCTGTAATTAATTAACATTTTGAAATAAAGTCTGCATTTTACTAGTTCTGTGGTTTCAAAACTACATGATGAAATGTTAATGTAACCTGTTCTTTTTATGTCTCCACTAGGAGACCTGACACAAATGTGCTATAAAAGTAAATTTAGATCACGTCGCACACTTTTTAAACAACCTAACGAAAACCGCTGATCGTAGATTGGAGGGAGACTCGGTCGACCATAGAAGAATGGTTCACAATTCATAATGTTACTTGATGTTTTAGCATATTAGAATAATTGCTTCAACCCACTTGTGAAAAACTCGGCAGCTTCGGTGAGATTCGGACCCACGATAGCGAGGATGAGGTTTGAGTATAGTCAACACTTAAGCCACCTGGACTAGGAGACCCCACGGGCGACCGTAGGTTTAATCACACTTGGGTCAAGTTACCCACCTAGCCTACTGCGACGTATGACATCCACCAAGTCTGATATAGTAAACTGACTGGACAAGCGGGATTTCCCGATTAATAAATCTAAAATCCACTAGGTGACGCTCAGGAGTTATGAATAAATGTATTCAAACGCTGAAACTCAGTAGAAATAATACTCTGCTGAAGAATGCAGTCCTTACGGAGTATGATTTATGTTGTTAACTAAAAAGATCATCCACCGATATCAAGCATGCTGTCTAGTGGGGACACGGGTATAAGCACACTTCCCCACAGTCGGTGGCCTTGTGTTAAATTCCAGGGGTGTCCACTCCCGCCTCCTAACTTTTATCAACTCAAACCTTGACCCCAACCCCCCTCTTGAATTTAGCACAGGACCGCTTTTATTACGGGGGGTCCTTATAACCGTGCCCTACTGTGTAAATCAACTTAGGATCATTTTTCGTGCTAGTTTTTATTGTGATTTCACCACATAAATATTTCCCCTCTGAGAAGATGTCTGAGGATTTCAGCCAACAATTTGAACAACCGGCAAAGCATACTACTGAAGTTTAGGAAGCCGGAGACCGTGTACTGAAAGCTGAGGTCAGGCGATCAGCGGTTAGCGTTTTTGGCGTTGACTCATGAGATTTTCGATGCAGACCTTTTTCCATACGCTTGGAAGGGCAGTTTTTATTGTTACAAAACGAGGCTTGAAAATTCAGTCAAAGTAATTTTACATTAGGTCTGTCAATTGCATACATGATATTAAACTCCGAAAATTGAGGGGTAGATCATTCTGAGATTTAAGATGCTTTACAACGCTCCCAGAACATTGAGAAATGACGAGCAGGCTCTCTCCATATTCGCAGTTTTTAAACGTAAGAAAAGTCATTTGCTTGCAAATTATGGGAGAAAGCCTGACGATACGGGTGTTCATGGGACTCCCAAATTCGCAATAAAGTGCCTTTAAAATTTCGCACTCACAGGCGTTTGAACCCAATCCTGCCTTCTGTAGATAGGACCAAACAGCGAAATATAAATTTTTGACTTGTTTCGAAGGCCCCATGCCAAAGAAAAAAACGAGCCGTACGACAGATCAATTGAAATTTCCCCTTAGTCATTTGAAAGCTTCCCCTTGCAGTCATAGTGCTTGGGGACTAAATAATTGTGAACTGAGCTTAAAAATCCCTTTTAAAAAAACTTTCGACCAAACAAGAGGGCAGAGACAAAGTCGAGTACTGGATCTACCAGACATGCGTGGCTATTGCCGGGTTCTGTCGCTAGCTTTTGGATTTACGTGAGATTAGTCACGGCGCCTTGCCGAAAGTCTACCAGTGTTCTGCCGAGAAAGTCATTCCACATGGCCACAAGACATGGTCCATGTGCTCTGAAGGCATCAGTGCCCTGAAGGTTTTGATCGCTAATTCCTGCACCCCTTTCTTCCATTCGTCCGTCTCACCACGCCAATGACGAACGACTACACGGTCAGCGAAAGACACAGTCGATTAGTTGCGTTATCCCTACTTACCGACTCTGATGGCTCGGACATGCGTCACGCGTGTCTGGAGGTAAAGTCGTTGGTGATTACATATCGCTTCAACCTGGTCCTAATCGGTGACAGTTGCAAGATGATTAACTGAAGACGCGGGAGGGTATGATGAGAGCTGATCTCAAGCGCATTTATTGTCTCTGGTCATCGGTTTCCAGATGTCGGCCGCTGAGTGATTGCGATGGAGGGCGATCATTCGTGACTCCACTAGGTTGCATGATGCGGTTAACTGGGTTGGTTATGCTGAATCCCTTTAAAATAACAAATAAATAATTCAGGACAGGCAACCGCAGCGACAGTAAACTAAGCAATGAAACTGATATGGCCAACGAATTGTGCGTATTTTATTAAAGAATACTTTGTATTATCCGGCTCCGAAGCTAACCGTAGGTTGCAAATCCACTCAAAAACGTAACTAAACTAGAATTCTAAGTGCACGTTGTATCGATGATAGGCATATTTGAGTGCCTCCTGTTCGGGATATCTGTACAGTCAGCATCAATATAACTCATTAAAGTAGGGGAAATACGACAGGAAGGAAAAGACGAATTCCCACCGAAGTTCAACACGGACGTTCTTGCTTTCTACAGCTAATCTAACAATTTATGAAGCAGCTCCGTACTTAGATTGCGTCACAGAGCTCCCATGGAGCTGCGAGTAACTCTGGGCTAAAACACCGAAAAATCACACTGCCCACACATGTACCCGCCACGCATCGATGGTGTCTGTCTCCCTGACATTTCGTTCGTCGTAAGCGACGTCTACCACCACCCACGACGGAGCGTTGTGGAAATCTGAGCTTGGGTTGTGTTGCGACGAAGGAACCCTTGTAAAGCGTCTACAGCAGTCCATCTGTTTCCCCCGCCCTCGCTACCCTACCCTGACATTAGTCGTGTTCCAGGGGTAAGACACGATCAAGTTGGCTAGGGATTAGATCAGACTTCAGATGACACTTCGACTATCGATACCGACGATGTCCGCCGCGTGCCCTACAGCAGGATGGGCGCAGGGGCGGTGACTTGCGCGTGAATCAACTTATAGCAGACTAACGTCGCATCTGCCGCACTCTGCCCTCTTTCCTCACCTAAGCTCCGTCCATGACGTAGGCAGGAAAAATGAAGGCAGGAGAGATTGCAGGTGTCTGGCACCGCGAAAACCCACACCTAGGCGTACCATCACACTCCCTGGTCCACAACGGACAGTGACCAGGATTTCATAAAACGAGAAAAGGGATACCGGCCAGGATCTCCTGCTGGCGCAGTGTGATGCTGTACCCAGGCGTGCCAAAACGGTTCCCCTCCCATATGGGGCATTTTTTATGGTTGCGCATTCCCAAAAACAACCGTCGTGCCATGGTCATGCTCCTTGTTGGCCCAGCGCTTCTACCATGCGTGGCTCCTTTAAAGAGCACCAGATGTCAGACATTAATGGCTTGTCTGAGTCAGGCCGACAGAGTAGGATCAGGCGCAGTGGATGACGCGGTGTCAAGTCGCCATCTATCCCATGCGTTCCAAGTGCCGATCCTACACTCCACATAATCAATCATCAAAAGTGGCACAGTTCGCAGGTTATTGACATAAACACACCGTCGAATACGACGCGTCACCCGTCATGCGGTCATTGGCGAACTGGACCGCATGCATGTCGCATAAGTGATGTGTGACAGGTTGCTGATGGCTGTCGTGAATGCGCGTGTGACCGAGTAGGTCCACCTGTACGCTAAGTGCGTCTGCGTACGCAGGTCTTCATGCATGCGCACATGACTGAACATGCGGTGACCGAATGCCCTGGGCCATTATTGACAGGTAAGGCGTGATGGACAGGTATATGTCAGGGTCCCAGTTACCTGTTCGTCGGTCGCGCATTGTGGGGCAGACGATAGACCATGCCTGTGCATGACTGGTAAGTACGTTGCAGCGGGGGAGCTTGGGATTGTGTCTGCAGAGGTGATGGTAGCGCTGCTGGTGGTAGCCATGAGGTCAAAGAGACC
Source organism: Spirometra erinaceieuropaei (assembly GCA_902702965.1). NCBI lineage: Eukaryota > Metazoa > Platyhelminthes > Cestoda > Diphyllobothriidea > Diphyllobothriidae > Spirometra > Spirometra erinaceieuropaei. The sequence continues at coordinate 164,039 of CACRXP010000163.1, forward strand.
TTCTGGCTTGGGGGTGCGTTGGTCATGGCAGCACTGCGGTGAAAATCGCCTTCTCATATGCAAGTGTGACTAAGTAGGACAGTGTGTTATTTGAATCTCACTGGCAAGGTGTGACTGATAGGTATGTGTCAGTTATCCTGACACCGGTTAATCGATTGCGACTCAATGGACTCGCAAGCTAACGTCCAGACCAATGAGAGATTCGAAAGCCCGGTCGTAAGGATGACAGGCCGGAAGTAAGTTTAAATCGCAGGTAAAATAAACGATGGGGGTGAGATTGGCAGGATAGGAGGAGTGCCCTCGGCGGTGATAGTGGTTGTGGTGGTGATGGTGGTGGTGGAATTAGTGTTCTATGAGACGGAAGGTGCGATGGTGGTGTTGACACTACACCGATTCCAGATATGTCTGATAATACTGATCCACGACCTGGCCGTTCGTTGACAATGTGGGCACGCTGGGAGGAGTGGGGTGACTGCAACATTGATAGGTGGTGCCCTCGGGTTGCGTGTCCTCCCCCCTCCTCGCTTTGTTCCAATCTATTCGCTGGAATTCGTATATTGCTGCTGCTGTTGCAATTCTTACAGCAGTGCGTTAGGCCTATCAGTTTTGTGCGAGGCCTTCTCCAATCACAGGCTGAATTTACAGGCGTTTGAATGAGATGATCAAGGGGTCACAGCACCGACAGTTTTATCCACCTTCTCTGTTAGCATCCTTTTCGACGTCCCCATAAGGCAATTGCTGATGCGGGTCCCCGTCATCCATCTTCATATCGTGAGTCGCCCATCGAAAGTATAACTGTCTCATCACAACGTATATACTGAGAGTGTCCGTTCATTACGGGATTTGGGAGTTTGGGATGCTTACCTGCCACTTCACCTTCCGTCTGTTTCCCCGCGACAGGTATAAATGATTTAGCTAACTTGCCTGGATTTTCTGGTTTGCCCCATAAAAGAGCTTAGTGAGGACAACAGTCCCATGCATTCTCAAATTTGTGCTAAGGAGGATGCCACGGCAGATACAGACAGAGTACTGAACCCTACTGAGATCCTAATTGGCTGTGGAGATCAATCGGCGATGCCGTTGTCTATGCCGATACTCCTAGACATTGTAATCTTCAGGTCATGATGTGAGATGGATTGATATGAAGATTTCCACTGGTTTTATGGGGCCATCAGTTGTTCCTCGGTGAGGTGTGACCATTGTCTTCAGTGTACTGATAATCAGTCCGAGGCTTGTACGCTCGGAGACGAAGAGGTCCACAGTTCGCTGTATATCCTCCTTCATCGTGACGTTTAGCGTGCAGACATCCGCGAACAATAGATTTATGTCACTGGCCGCAGAGACTCCCCATGATGAATTCATGCATCAGGTATTGGCCTGTTGGTTGTCGTTTTGGTAGGCAATATCGCGCCCCTTGATAGCCCTCACCTCAGACGTTCATGAGCATATCTCTCAGACACGTATAATAATCTTTTGGAAGTTTCACCTGAGGAACCTTTGTTATGATTTTACTGTCTCCAAATTCTCTGTTTTGATCGCCTTCTCAGCATCCGGCATGACCCACTAATTTGACATTAATTCAAGGGCTTTAGGAAATCACCCACACGCGCCTGGAGGAACACGAGCGCGCCGCGTGTCCGACGTTTGTCAAGGCGCCCGGGTTGCTCAGCGATTTACCCACCGGAGGAGCATCAAACGCCCAAGGAAGAAGACGTTTACTTCGACAATACTAATCATCAAGCGAGACCAATAATAAGCAATCAAATGTAAGAATTGTTTATTTTTATCGCTGTAACGTAGGCGATTTTAGTAAGAGTCGGCTCAATGCAAGTACACCTGGGATCAAGCCAGGCCAACTTATAACTGTTTCGAGGGAAAATTACTAAAAGACGCAGAGCAGATACTTCATTCTTGTGTATTTGGACTATATAAGCGGTCAGTTTACAAGGGCTTTTGCTTATAAGGAAAAAGACATCGGAAATGACATTTCGTCAAGGGAATGTGACAGACGTGCAGTTTTGTGTGTTTTTAATTGGGTTTACTGTGTCCACTTTGGGTGAGTCTGGATATAAAAAGCATTCACTAAATTATCGTTTACGGTAGGCCTACTCAATCCCTACGTACTTTGATTCGGGAATAGATGTAAACAAAAGACGAGTTTTATTGACGTCAATGGATTTCATGGTCGTCTCAGAATTGGGACCTGTTGCTTATGTACTTGAAGCACGAACAACTTGGTTAAAACGCATTTCCTTTGTTCGTCATACCTGTTTTGCGACAACAGGTTCCATGTGAGAAACAGTAAAACAAAATACTTTGACGTCAGTGAATCTCTCCGTTGAAAAAATGCACGCAATTCCAGCGCCCTAAAAAATAAATTTAGCTGTGTAGGGCTGTTATGTGCATGACATTGAACTGATACATTTCTCTTAACAGGTAATGGGGAGAAGTTCCGCAGCTTGTTAACGGAAGTAATTCGATATATCTGTTCCGGTGAGCCCTTCCTCCTTTTCAAACTATCATTCCAGATCTCTCAACTTGACCCGTCTGAAAATATACATTATTACGAGAGCTATCGTCCGCCCTGTTCTTCTCGATCAGAATTTCGCAAGCGATGGATACTTTAGTCTTAAGACCGATTGAAAGCATTTATGAATGTCCCTTTTCACACTGTTGCTTCTTTATCCGCAAAAAGGACATATATATATATATATGAGTGAAAAAGAAAACTGTTCGAGCGCCGGAACATTTTGTTTATTGTCCTGAGCTTTCGAACATGTATATATACGTCTTAATCTCCTGCTTTCAATTTTTCCGTATAAAATCCAAAATCGTTCCACCCCAACGTCCTTCTTCAAATATTCAGGACTTCTAGTAAGTCTACTTCAATTAATACCCAAAGTTTATCTGGTAAGCTTGTCGCACTTCCACAAATGGCCTCTAGACCGACCCTCAGCAATATTGCCAACGCTTTTACTCCAATATAGGTAATTTGGCTGGGCACGAGAGTGAGTACCCAGCCCGTATTACAGGTGGCCTTATGCTAGATTCCGGGTGGGTGGATACCTATCCCCGGATCCCATCTTTAGCCCTAACGCTAACGCCAACCCTAAACCTAACCCTCCTAGCACTAATCCTAATATTGACACCAACCCTAGCAAACCTGTAATTTAGCTCAAGGTCACTTTCAATACGGGTGCTTATTGTCGTGCCCTACTGTCGATTTGCCTGAGAAACTAACCCGTTGAAGGCATGACGGGACGAGAATGTCCCATAACCCGATCACTGGACGTAATTCCAATACAGTTAATTTAACCGATCGCAACGGACAGGACAACGGGCCCGTGGATCAGTGACCAATGATCGTGGGTTCGAATCTGCGGTTCTCCGAATATGGGGTTGGGTATGGATGGCTGATGAGGACGGATAAGCCAGAAATGGCTATTTCAATCTCGCGGTGCGCTGTTTTGGGGTTATTTCTGTCCTACACCGCAGTCGAATACTGAAGAGGAAACAAATCTAAAAATATGAGAACTGTTTGAAGAGAAGCATTGTGGCAAACTAAACCGTTGGTAGATAAGAAGCTAATGAGAACTGCTGTTACAACTAACATTTGACAGACTTATTCATCAGTATCTACTTTCCTAACGATGCAATTCCATAACGATATGACCTGATAACCAGAAACAATCATAGAAACTACAAAACAAAGGACACCGTGAAACATAAGTCAAGTCGCCTGCAAAAATGAATAAAACAGTTGGTTCACTAGTACACTCCCCTATCTTTCCCGCATGCCCTAATAAATGGACACTTTTTCAAGACACCTGCTACCACTCAAAGCTCAACCTTTTGCAGGATAGCGGAGAAAAGCAAACTTTGATTTACGAACTGACGTCGCCCCCATTTTCGTCGAGACCGTAAATCTTCCCCGGTGTTAATTTTGCCTCATTGAGCGAAAAAGTATAAATACGGACAGACACGTGCATGGGAATGAAGGCAAAGATAGCCCAACTAACGCTAACTACAGCAAAGTCCACATACCGCTTGACGGAATGAAAACCCTCCTTGTTCTTTTTACTGCCGTCTGTCTGTTCGCCGGTGTCTGTTGGTCGGAGGAGGCAGTTAAAACCAGCCCTGGTCCTTCCCCGCTGACGGTAATCCCCGAAGAGAAGGCCAGTTCTGACACCACCGCTACTACTCTTGTTGCTGATACTACTGATGCTGCTAGTACTGCCGATGCTGCCCTTGCCACTTCGTCAGTTAACGCCGTCACCGAGAGCTCTGCCACCACCCTCACTACGAGTTCCACGGTGGCCAGCGAGGCAGGTTTTGGCTTTGATGATGATGACGATGATGCCGAAGGATGGGTTGTTGTTAGCGCAGAAGAGCTGAACAGACTCATGGACGAGATCGAGGCTGAAGGCAGACAGAAGAGCGCTCGGAGGAACAACGTCCAAGAGCAAGTTGCAACACCAAGTCAATAATCACATCATTGGACCTCCTGCCCCACCCCCTCGCCTAAATTGTTCTGTCATTTAATAAATTGTTAGGACCTGCTTTGTATTTGTATTGGTCTTGATAAATAATATTTTATGCTTTTACCTTATCATCGGATTGGTAGACTATTTCATTCGTTGACGTATTTACAGTAGGCGGGCTAACTCATGAAATGTCAACCGAAATTTCGAAATGTGTTTTGGTTTCGAAAAGACGTAAGTAGGGTCGTAAAATTAGTCAGCCTGCAACACAATTCTATAATATTTCAGTTATCTCAGGATGCCGGTTTTCGAATGAACTTCTTTGCGGTTGTATACAAGAACTATACTCTGGAAAAAGTGACTATCTAAATAGCATTCACTTTTCTCTTTGGTTTTCGATGCCCCTAAAAGTGAAATTATATTTCATGGGAAACATGCATGAAAATATTCATTCTGTTTGCTCATTCGGCGAACAACTACGTCTTCTTCCAATCCTATACTCGAAGGAAGGGTATAAGTCGGTTTGCAAAAACTTTTCCAATTCCCGAATAATTTTGAACACGCTCCACCGTCACACTTGGAGTCAGGGTTTCCAAACCACAAGCCGTATATTTTCCGCGTACAGAAAATCACACATTTCTTTACGGTAATAAAGGGGGACTATATAGGGTTCATAAAATTATGCAGTGGATTTAATCCATAGTTTTAACTTTACAGACCACATATTACGATATATGAACGGCGGTTTCATGGTATTTAAAATTCCTGCAATTGGAAGCTTTTTCAAAACCGAATTATGTCCCTATTTCGAGTATAAAATTAGAAGAAGACGTAATCTTCTACCGAACGAGCAAAAGAATGAATATTTTTATGCATGTTTTCCATGAAATATAATTGGACGTTTAGGGGCATCGAAAATCAATGAGAAACATTCATGCTACATAAGTAGTCATTTTTACAGAGTCTAGTTTTTGCATGCAGCCGGGAGGAAGTTCATTCAAAAGCCGGCATCCTGAGGTAACTGATATATTATCGAATTATTTTGCGGGCTGACTAGTTTTACAACCCTACTTAATTAATCTTTTAGAACCGGAAACGCATTTCGAAATTTCGGTTGACATTTCATGTGTTAACCCACCTACTGTAGCAGCTTGCTGGTCGACTACCTTGTCTATAGCACGACTGCTGTGAGACTACCTAGAGGGCTCTAGACCGAGCCCCTAAGCACAACCGGACTAGCAGGTTCCGCAACGTGATCGCTGCGCGTCCTTTACCGTGGCTAGAGCGTTGAATCTTTAACTAACAGAACGCAGTTCAGTGCCTCGAGCTTAGGTGTGGCTGGCTGATTACGGCCAATAAATGATAAATGGCCATTCCAGTTTCGCCTCTTTTCGTCTTAATCAGTAATGCTACTTAGATAGTAATTTCGGCTAGATTGCAGTTTGTAGCCAGGAATGAGGAAGCGGACGGTTACATTAACCCTAACCCTACCGCAACCCTAAATGTTAACCGTCAACCCTAACGGCAACCCTAACCCTAACCGAAATGCTAAACGTAACCGTAGCCCTTAGACATAGCCGTAACTGAAAAACATAACCGTAACACTGAAACCTAATCGTACGCCTAAACCCTAACCGTAACCCGAAAACCTAAGCCTAAAGGCATAACTCTAACCAGAAAATCGGAAACCATTAACCGGTACCCTAATCCTAACCCCACACGTAAAACGGAAGCCAAATGGGTCAGATGTGATTATGGAGCCCCACAAAATAGCCCCAGTAAACAACCCCCTCCCCCCATCTGTAATACGGGTCCTGACTACCAACTGCGATCTAGCCGTAATTTCTACTGGGCGCGGCTCTTACAGGCAGTCGTAAAGAGGTGCATTCAAAAGTCAATATCATCATGAGTCCGAAATACCTACCGCATGATAATCAGTATTGAAATCTCACCTAAGTAATCCTTGCTAATCGAGAACGCATTTCAGAATTTCGGCTAACATTTCTTGAGATAGGGTACTGACTGTAGGTCCGTTGTTGCGAAGAAAACTATGTACACCGCACCAACTGTGTCTCCAATACCGATACCTTCTGCTATCTCGGGTAATTTGTTTTAGAATGAATCTAAAACGTCTGGCTCATGGTTCCTGGCGCGTCAGTCGAGTCTCCTCGTTCTTAGCCGATTTCCATAACTCTTCTTCTCGTGCGCATTCGTCATACCTGTTATTTATGGTTTTCCGCAGACTTCGGGACGGGGTCTATAGGTTTTTTTCACATCGACTGCAATCCGGCTAAGAAGCCTTGCAGACGTAGAATGAAAAACATCCGAGACGAAAGTGCATTTATTGCAGACTAACAGATGTTCATTTACTCAACTTAAATACAGTACTCAATGGACGCTAAGACATGCATCCTCGTGTCTCCGCTGCAGATTATTGCGGAAGGAATCAAGCCTCACAAGACGTGCTTATTTTAAGAGTCTTCAGTAGCCTTTTGATATTCTTCCTCAACAAAAATCAGGAGAACGAGTCACATAATTGCGCACAATGTTCGACTGGCAAGCTCCATCATAGTACCGCACACGACTTGTCCACTAGTTGGTAACCCGACACTGCTGTGGAGTCGAAGCCCAGAAGCTGTCAAGCCCCATCCTTATCGCTTTCTGAAGCCAACCTTCTTTGCGCTCGACCGCAAAACCTTTTGAACACGGGGAGATTGGACTATTTTATCTTAAAGCGCAGTGCCTCCCTGATAGTTAGAGAAGTAACAGTTGTTTTTATATATTTCCAGGCTCTTAGATTATTTGTACTCCCAGTGATTACTTGGCAAGAAAAGCCCATGACTCACGATCATAAATCATAAGTCACTCGAAACTACATTACTTAGATACTGCTTGGTCGAGAAAGTACTGTGTTTACTCAAAAGCGAATTTTCACAGTGGTTCGTCTGTCCAACAACGTATGTAATCTTACACAGTACCCGGTTTGTATGAGGTACAGGATAAATATGCTCTAGGGCATCATCGAAGGAGTTCCTCCCTTCAGCAAAGCAGCCTCCAAATATCTGAGCTTCTTTCTTAATGTCGGTAACAGAGGAAAGTTTTTTGCCGGTTTGTTTGGAGCACAATAACATCTATATTATCATCGAATCTTATCATAACGACTTATCATTAGTCCTTTCAACCTATGTCAATATTCTTTTGAGTGACCTCTTCTAAGCACATACTGTAAAGCTGTCAATTTTTTCCTGATTCACTCTTTTAGAGGACATTTTATGTGGTGAGTAGACACAACTTTTTATAATTGCAGGTTGTAGAAGTATTAAATTCATTTAGTCAGAAAACACATGCCTTGTAACGGGCTTGAATCGGCTGGCCCGTAGGCAGAGCCAGACCAGTATTCGAAAGGGAACGGATAGGTAATTCGATCACGTCCCAGGGTACGCATTTTTCGGATAGTTTAGTCTCATATCTATACAGCCTGAAGTAATAGGATTTATTCATACGCATAGGAGAATGGAAATTACTTTGCCTTTTCAACAGACTATAGTCCGTGAATAACTTTGCCTCGTCTAGATTTAATTGCAGAGCCTTTTGAATGTTTTTAGAACAGTTTACTCTTTAAGAAATGATCCAGCCTTTTTCGTAGAGTACATAGTCATTATTGGAAGTTTGTAGAGAATACCACTAGCAATGAAAGTGCTATGGGTATTGTGAGTACGTCTAGGTTATGGAAAAAAACGGATAGATCACGTAAGCCGCGTGTTCACTCGGACAAAGGTGGAGGGCTGCCGTTGCAGAAGGCCGCTTTGACACGAATGATCATCATTCAGTTCTGTAAAGTGCACTTATATTTTGCCGGTCTATCCGGATGCCTTGAAAAATAAGTAAAGCACTTTTTCAAATTATATGCTGGCCTATAAAAAACCTTTCAATGGTCACTTGCAGGCATTCTCTGTAGTCGTCTGAAACATTCCGTAGGTTCAGTTTATGTCTTAGCATTCACACTTAAACATCCAAGAAAAAACATGCACGTTGGTTAACCATGGCGAGATCAACTTCATGATAAATACAGTATGTGGTCTGATAGGGGAAACGGTATGACGGAAATTGGGATGGTCCTTTTAGGGCCATTAAAACGTTGTGAATTTTATTTATTCGGCCACCTCATTCCAGTAAATGTACTTTTTCACGCAGACAGATTTTATGAACTTCTAAAAATTTAGTTTACTCCTCTGACACGATCGTTTGCGTTTTCGGCATTTCCGCTTTTTTAGAAAATTTCTATTTCTAGCCAACGGGAAACAGTGATTCAGATATTTCATTTGGGCTTTCATTTGACTGATTGTCGTTTATTATTAATTTGGTGTCATTGTGGATGCTCAGATTGACAAGCTCCCGATCTACTAAATACTTTTCGTTAATTTGGGCGCATTTCATAAGATCGCCTTCTGCACTATACGCTGATTCAAGCTTAGATAACACCCGCACTGCTGTGTAGTACGTAGTTACTTCCCCAGCAGCCCCAATCTTCCAAACACAAAAAGTCCATACAGAATGTGAGTATTTACAGCCTCTCGTGAAATTAGGATGCGAACAAAAGATGAGAAGGCAGAAAAATCAGAAATATACACAGTAATGAGCGTGGGAGGAAGTCTACCGAATGCGGGCTATGTGTATTTACATAGTTTTGACAGGGCTGGAAGGGGGAGGTTCCGCTGTGAAGGCGGGTTGTTGTGGTCCGATTTCTGGTTCCTGCAGAAGTACCAATATCAAAAGTACTAAGCGACACGCAGACCAGTCAGACTGTGCTGCTCTGCTGCGCTGGGCGTCTGCGTCCGTGCTCCGTGGTCTTCCTGTTCACTGGATTTTGTGTCCGCCTGCGAGTACTTGGTCAGTGCAAGCATTGGCCTATCGCTGTAGCAACCCTGCGGCTTGGTGAAGGCCTGGTTGTCTACTGCAGACGTGGCCATTAGCTCCCATGTTTTTCGGCCGGCCTCCTCAGAGCTGTCTGACCAGGTGCGTTTGCGGGCCCTAGGGTGGAAAGACTCAGTTGCGTTGACCACCAGAGGAGGTGACGGTGGTGGAGTCTGAACTGGAGACGGTGAGGACTGCGCAAGACTCGTGGCGGAGAATTCTGCCGCTGAGGACAGTTTGCTACGCTGATGTGAGCCATCCCTACAGCCACAGGAGGAGGCCGAGGATTCGTGGTTCTCATCCGGTAGCTGCATGACCCAGTCGTTTTTCTGTGAGGCCTGATCATCGTCCGAGACGGAGGCGGCGGTTACTGCTGCTCCTGCAGCTGCAGCAGAATTCTCCTCATCCTGTTCGTACCCGAACCCGTCGCTGGTACTTTCGAGTATGTAAACGCCCTCCTCGTCCTCCCCCTCACTTCTGCCTTCCTGCCAGTCCTCTTCTTCCTCCTTTTCACTGCCATGGTTGGAGCTCAAGAAGGGTGCGCTCTTCCCACCCTCTTCATGGTCATCTTCCTTGGAACCCCTTCGACCACCTTTTTCCTGCTTTTGTGCTCTGCACGCGACTTCCTTCAGACCAGTTAAGGAGTCAGGTATCGAGTCCAGAGTCTCGGGATCCGCCATTTCGGCCTTCTTCTGTTGCCCAGCTGAGGAAGCTGATTGCCCTCGAAGGAGGGCTGTTTCATCGGACCTTCCTTCTTCTGTTGCCTCAAATGAGCCGTAGAGGGAGAGGACAGGCGGGTTTAGGACCACGTTTGGCATAGGATTTCTCCGAACAATGGTGTAGCCTGCGAGTAAATAGGGATGCATTAAGGTTGCAGGATACCATATTAACAGCACAGGTACTAGCTAAAAGCTCAAACACGTGTTTTGCCGATAGTCTGCCGCTACATAACACAGCTTCGAGGGGTTTGGCTCCTCAGCGGGTCCCCCAGCATTCTCCGTGTGCTTTCGGGTAGATACTCTAATTTAGTATTTGTTTCTTTTTTAATTTCTAAGAAATTAACTGCTGACTTGGAGTAAATCAGTTTGAACCAAGGTCTGTAGGCCTAGACCGAAATTTGATGTTTGATGTCCATCAACCACAGCGGGATAGCCGCGTAATATTCATTAACTGCCGACAAGCAGCTAGTAGTGTATATTGGGTCTTACTGTATTAGCAGAGGTAAGTAGGCAAACTTTTGGGCGAATACATCGTTATTAGTGACCTAGGGGGCTCATTATTACAAATGGATGTAATTCCTTGTGTAAGCAGTACCACGCCCCATTTTTATTAGTGGGAGTTACCCTGTACGCGAAGTTGCGTCGTATCCAACATAGTCTAATACCAGCAAGCATGTACTTGTTAGTCTTGTAAAAATTGGAACGAAATGAAGGCTAAACAAAAGAGTGCAGGCCTCCCAATAAGTTAAATCATGCGTTTACCGGCCCAATTTCTTCCGGGCAGAGAGGGTGTTAATGTGTAAATATGCAGTGAAGGCGTCTTGGAGAGCTATGTTGAAGACATTGTATTTTTAAACTTGCACAACGAATGACGTAAATTGCGCAAAAAACCCAATCCGTAATGCTGGGCAGCTTGAAGTTTTCTGGGCATGTTAATAAGTTAGGGTTGGAACTACGCTCCAGAAGGAGAGATTTAGGGCAAACATGGGACATCTTTATTTCCAACAGACTTTAACACAATAATGACTTTTGAGTTCTTTTATTGTTGACCAACAATAGTACAAAATATTAGCTTGCTCACTCTCTAGTCTCTGGAAGATCTGGCCATACCGATTGTTGTTTATAAGGATATATTTTGGATTCTTAGATCGATTAATGGCTGAGGTTTATGGTTCAGGCAGCTTTCGTTAAAATACGTTGTTTATTTCTGAAGAAGCTGTCTCTCAAAAATGTCTAAAATCTGTTCCGAAGGCAATTTAAATTTGCTGTTGTTGCTCCTGTTATTTTGGTCCTCATTTTATTGCGTTTTCAGACAAAAGTGACTAAATGCTGGCCAAAGGCTTCCAGAACCTAGGCAGGATTTTCCATGGTCGTATTATAATGTCCCCGACACTAATGGCACGTTCTTTACTCAATTCCTTGCGTCAGAATCTTCATAGCTTTCCCTCAACCTCAATGGGGAGAAGAGGACTCCCTGGTATGTCCTCACGACCCATGCAGGCGCTTGCGCTCTCTCTACTGCGTCCTCAAAAATCCCACGCCTCCCATATAGCCATGTATAAGATGCGTTTTTACGTAGACAGTGTGTCGTAACTTTAGAAAGCATCCGATCTACAATGCGGCCCTTATGGAAAATTCACACTAGTTGTCCCTTTTTATGTGAGTGGTAGTTTAACCTTCATAATACGTGCCACTGCAAGTCTACAGATGAAAATCTGTAGTCTGCTGCTCTTCTTCGCTCAACTGTCGGTCAAATACTGCTTGTGGGAGAAACGATGATCCTGCTAGTCCTTGTTGCTTTCGGCTCTAAGATCATACCTGAGTTAAATACATTTCCTGCCTTTTCCTTCCTGTTCACAATGTGAGTAGGACACTGAAATAGGCGGTCCTCACATTAGTAGTGGGGTTGCGCTATATTCCGGGGGAAAGGAGAGTTTAGTGTTAGGGTTAGGACACTGAATTAGGTACCCCTGTGGAAGTTAGCGTAAGGCCCCCTTGTTGGATTGGTGAGTACTTACACCCGTCTTACCAAGTGTATTCCCACCCGCCGGAAACCTGCCAACTATGCCCCGTAACAGGGCTGCTTTTCGAGGCCGACTGGACAACTCGGTAGGCCTCTCTGACCTAGATTCAAAGGGAGGACTGTCGGTGCTTTTAATTATTTCTCTCACTTTATCTGGGCAGGGCAATTGCCATTAAACAGTACCAAACAAGGATGGACATCACTTCTAGAGAATATGGGAGTTCTTACCGCTGCCGTCGTCAACGATGGTCGCATTGTCCGGGAGCTTCTTTCCGGCGTGGGCCATGTGCAGACGGGGGTTAGGATTGGCCGAGTGTCGATTTCGACTCCTTCTGGAGCTAAACCACATGTTGCAGCCCTTGATGGTGCATTTGTGCATTTCTCGAAGGTGGACAGCACTGTAGTGGATCTTGAGAGCTCCTGAAATGTCGCATTGTGGCACACTGAGTTTGGTCGAAGCAATTAAGGCTGAAGGTTCAGCGAATCGGGAAATTCCCATGTGCTCCCCGCATGTTTATACTGGAATAAGCAATATTTTAAGGAAAATTGTGCCTCAGCCAGAATCCGGAAGCAGTCTTTCTTGTTACTAGGTGCATATCCCGAGGGTTAGAGTAGCCGCATATTGCATGCAGTGCGTTCGGACAGTGTACGCAGAGATAAGTTTGCACGCAAAGTACGCGTCAGTTTTCCGCTACTGAGAAGAGCGCTGGTGAGAGAAAGCACCTAATCACAACCGCGCGATATTTGTCAACTTTGGATTCCTTCAAAATCTGATGAGACCTTTCTATTACGATGAAGTTAAGGGTCTCCTAACGATATGCGCTAGTCTTCTGGACGACTTTTCATGTCCGTCTTCTTGATATTCCTCCTCTACTTTGCACTGGCATGTATCACGCGAAAACGGGTGAGCTGGGAAAGAAATGCGTCAAATAATGTCGTGCCTAGGGCGTCGGTTGAAATCCGCTCTTCTATCAGGGGAATCAGTTTTTCAGTGTTGTTATTTCTTCATAAAGCTAAATTAACCGGATGGTACTCTCTGCTTGTCGAGGGATTTTTTCACTGGGTCGATTTCCTTTATTCGTATTGTTATGGGAGACGTGGCGAGTGCTCGTAGAAAAAATCCTTCATTAACGATAGTCACTTGAGTTAATTATACTCATTTTAAAATACATCTTTATCATCCTCGACGTAGAAACTTGTGATGGTTTATGTCTGATTCTTTTAACTCTGGAAATAGTCCGCGTGAAAGTTGCACTATCCATGGACACTCCTTTTTACGCTCATTGTCTTCCTGAGTGGGCTATTTTTGGCATACAGTGTTCCATCCTCGATCTCGAGGGTTACGTCCCTGCAACCCCCCCCCCCGCCGAAAAGTGAAAGTCCGTGAAGTAAAAACAATATGTTTTATAGCTGGTTTTATATATTTTAAGTCCTTATAAACATCTCTTACACCGTTATGCAGCGTAAACTCCTTAGATTCTGCAGCGGTAACGTCCAATGTATGAAATCACCGGGTTAAACCAATAGAGGAAGCATGTGCCCAGAAATAAAAAGGCCCATTGTCCGCAGAAGTCAGTGAACCAGAGAAAAATCTACCCTACTTAATTAATCTTTTCGAAACGAAAACGCATTTCAGAATCTCGCTTGATATTTCATGAGTTAGCCTACCTACTGTACTTGCATATAAATTCCGCGGTAGGATATAGCCGCGGAAGTCGAAGCGCGATGTGGGGGGGGGAGGAATTACTGTACTTATCGGGTTTCAAAAGATGACCCCGGTTAGAGACGTGAGCCCGCAGGCAACTTACCCTTGTCACAGAACGACTTTTTGCAGGTGGTGCAGAGCACGCGTTTTTTGCTTCGGTTTGCCATGCTGAGACTAAGCGGGGGTCCTCGGGCAGCCGGAGTCTTCGCGAGACCCTCCTGTCCGCTTTTGCGGAAGGACCTGCCGCAGTAGGCAAGGGGAAGGTCAGATACTTCAATGGGTCTTTTAACCGTGGAACGTCGAAGGCCGCCAACTGTACTATCACGTGTCTTGAACGAGGTCATGCTTTTGCCGTACTCCGCCGACTTGGCGCCGGTATGCATGCCGGAGGTGCTGGTGGGACCCACACGGCGAGGCAGTCCCGATCGATCGGAGGCGTCTTTTGGTGTATACCTCTCCCTATTGCTGACATTCGCTCCTTCAGGGATGGGTTTCCCTTCGTGGGTGGTCGTGTCGTCAGTCCTCCAGGGGTTAAAAATGCCTGAAAATATTGAGACAGAAAAAGTTGGCACTTCTGTTGGGTCTGCGGCTGCTGCAACGCTATTCTGACAGATTTGGTTTCAGTGTCAATGGGTTTTTTTATCAGCTGATATGCTCTTGTTATTCCTCTTAACAGCTATCCTTCAGGCTGCGGCCCGGCAAGTGAGGAGAACTTGCCGGCTCAAACATTCAGAACGAATCACTATAAGTGGGGGAGAATAATTTCGGGGAGAGATTGTTATTTTGCGATTATTTGGTGCACCTGGGTGTAACGATTGGAAGCTTATTCATGTAATGCTATAAAGGCACGCAAACAAAGCTAGGCTCTCCTTCAGCATCTAAGTAGATTTAAGCCGCTTTCTCAAGGCCTTTAGTTTACTACTGTCAGAAAGCTTCTCTTGCGAACCGAGTTCTGAATACCAAACGTCACGCCTTCTACAAAAGTGTATAAGGCCTGACTATCGGGGTGATGGCACCACGTCAAGTGGGATAGGCATCCTCTATGATCTCTGACCAACGAACTATACCCACTCGTGTTCGCTTTAATTCCTTTGAAGACTGTTTGTATCTGAGTTCTTTCCGTTAGAGAACCATCGTTACTTTGCTTCCTAGGTCAGAATGACTTGAGACTGACCAGGGAAGTTAGCTTGCATGCTTTTCAGGCGTTGACCGAGAACCTTGGGCGTCCAGATTAGATTTGCGTTTGTAGATCATCGCATCAATTCGACCGTCACGAACGACTATGCCCACCGTGTGTCTCATAACGCGGAGGGCGCAGGGGCAATGACTTGCGCGGGAATTAGTTTATAGTGGCAACAGACTTGCGCAGTATCTGCCGCACTCTCTCCTCCCTCACACATTTGGACCCTGTGGCAAGACAGAGTCAGGGTGACCGGAGGTGCTCTTGGGCGCGCTGGCTGAAAAATGCTAAACAACCCGTCTACGTATGCTGCCGCAATGAACCGGGTTTTCACAGAAACATGGTGTGGGGGGTCGGATCCAATCTCAGGGGGAGTGCCATACTGCCCACGGTAGGGAGAATCTCAGTCCTGCGAGGACAAAGTTATCTCCGTATTTGGCAACCTTCAATATCAGGACTTTTTAGCGCGTAGTGATAGGTTAAAAGCGCGTCAACTTGTTTACAATGAGGAATACGCTTAAGTGTTGTGGGGATGTCGCAATAATATTAGGCTCTCATGAACGCTGGGTGAGTCGCCCGAAAATATGCACGAGACCCCTGTCCGTCGGCCGAAGTGGTATTCTGGTAAGGACGGGAATCCATTGAATGATGGCCTCAAGTCCATCCTGCCTTACTATTAATTATACTTCTATCGCCTACTAGTTGCATTCTTGTTGCATTGCGTCAGCAGACCCCTTCGGGATTCTGGACGCACAAGACTCCTCCTCATTCTCCTGACTGGACTCCGGGTGACAGAACATAATTTAGGGTTTGTCAACTATTGTGCGACTGACGGCGAAATGTCTGATTGAAGAAGCGGACTTTTCTGAGAGGAGTACTCCAACAGCTCCCCCTCCACTGATGTCGCGCCAGCGGGCATCCTCAGTTATTGTCCAGAAGTGAGTACGCTTAGTGTTTACAGATGGAGGCACAAAAATCTCACTCGCGGAAGGATCGTTTAGTGTGGTTGGCTGTGCACACATGCCCACGTCGTGAGCAACCTAGGTAAGGCCGACCGCCTCTCAGTCTCGCCTCCTCTCCCTCTAGTCACAGTCCTGGTTTGTTTCTTTTCTCGGTCGCAAATCT
>CACRXP010000163.1:190948-207857 GCA_902702965.1 Spirometra erinaceieuropaei
GTGGTTAGAGCGTTGGCTGTACTAAAGCCTTCCCCCTTACTGCGTGGGTTCGAATCCCACCGAGGCGCCGAGTTTTTCACAGTTGGGTCAATATGAATATATGTATAGTCTAGTTTATTCTAAAAGAGTAATATCCTTATGCCTAAGGGTAAGAGAAGATGAGCTTCCCACTTTCTTCCCTTGTCCACACACTAGTGGACTGTCCGAGCATTTCCGCCAGCTGGGCGCAATGCCCGACGTGGTGGGGAAGCCTCCGTCTACAGCCGCCGAACGCACCGATGACTACTTGAGGACGTAGGCAGACTAACCACGGCTCAGCCACCGCGTGTCACTAACTAATGTTGATTTTTTTGACTCAGTTCAACGGGTACTATTCTGGTGAGGGAAGGGGGGGGTGGCTATAGACCAGTCCTACTGAAAAATCAGATCTTAACGCCCATTGTCTCACGAGTTCAATCTGGGGACCGCCTACTATTGGCATCAGGTAGATCATGTTGTTGAAACATATCCAGGCTTCAAATTAAGTCGTGATCTTAAATTTCATGCCCAGGAGTAAACTTCTTCCACCGCCGTCGCTTAGATCCAGTGACCAGTTGCGCAAATGGGTAATCAGGGGTGAGTTAAATACCCCACCGAACAGCAGCGGAAAATCGGTGGGAGAAGTGTCTAGGTTTTGCATTGGTTACTACGAGTTTCAGAGGTGACTAAAGAGAATTCCCTTTTAAAACGTTAAATCTTGTCGTATTGTTCGAGCTTATCTTCACCCGTCCTTTACTAGATCTCAGGTAAGCAGCAGGGAAATATGAAATTGGCATAATCCAGTACTGACTTGCATAGGGGCCGTAAGAAGAGACCTGCAAACCTCCAAGCCGCTGTAATCGACTTCGTAGAGGACTGACAGAACTCTTGACCGCCCCCCAACCACCCACGGCAGGCGCAAACCTTTTTTTATCCTCGCGCTTCAAGTCGCATTAAGGAGAGTAAAAAAGAGAAGGCAGGGCACACCGTCAAACCCGAAATAAACTGTTGCTTATTACCCGCAGTCGATGACTCTTCTCACCGTTAATGACCTTTGCCTGTTCAACCTCAGTCGGCCATCTCTCTATACTTCCTGCAGCACTAATAGCCCCTTTCTGCGGTACATGTGACGCAAAATTGTGTCCACTCCCGCCCCCCATCGCTCCCTTGGCCCCAGAAAGGCTTCAGTAGCTGGTGGCGGTGGTGTTGGGACGAGGTCGAAGGGATGGGGGGCGGTAGGGGAGCAGAAGAAGCGGGAGACAAACAGGGATAAACGAAGAGGCAGAAATAAGGCGGAGGGGAACAGGCGTGGAATATGGTGGGAAAGGAGACCGTGGACCTTACGCACGGTCAGGCGCGGAGGGACTTTTACTGGTTCAGGAATTCCCATCGGGAGACAGGGTTCCTAGGGCGGAGGAATCTTCAGGAAAAAAGTGAAGTAGGCTGAAAGTTAGCCTACATGAGCACAAGTTGAAGTGCGAAACGACTGCTCCGCCCAAATATATAAGTGGTAAAGTGAACTGATTCTATTCGACAGACGAGAATGCGCTAATGAGTGACCTTAGTTTCCTACCGGATGTTAACATAACTAAAGACTGATTCCAGCTCAGGCATGTCATACGACGAATCTGACGGCGAATCTTACGGGTTAACCGGTCGCAACTCAAACAGGTAAGCGTACGCTTACCAAATGATCAGAGTACCAGTAATATGCAGTCAGTGACTAATCCTATTAGACATTAATCGAAATGCTGAAATGCCTTTTCCGTTAGGAAAGATTACCTAAGTGAGGATGTAGGATCGACTATAGTACAGCGTAATCTCAAGATATTTCAGTCATGCCATGATGCTCCCTTGTGAACGCACTTCTTTCCGGTCATCTGCAAACATCGCACCCAGTAAAAATGGCTACTTATGCGATATGAACTTCTTCCATTGATTTTCGATGCTCTCGTAAATTCAAATACATTTGATAGAATATACCAAAAAATATCCCTTGAACTCATTTGGTGGCAAATCACGTCTTCTTCGAATATTATACTCGAACAAAGTGTATATTTGGGTTAAACAAGTTTACCAATTCCCGAATAATTCTGAACCCGATCTTCCGTCGCAATTGCGTATGGGATTTATAGTCTAAAAGTTGCATACTGTCCATGTAAGGAGAATCATAAATTCCTATAAGCCATTAAGAAGATAGCATATAGGGCTCGCAAAATTTTTCAGCGGGTGTGTATCATGCAGACTTCATAAGGAGCTCGAATAAAATAACGGACACGATGCTATTTACTGGACATTTCGAGGTCCTAAAAATTTCATAATTACAAACTTTTTTTAAACCAGACGATGCCCCTTTTTCAAGTATACAGTTTGAAAAGGCGCGACTTGTTTAAAAAATTACTACCAGGAGTGCTATTTTGTTCATGCCTTCTATGAAATATATCGGAATTCGTAAAGGTATCGAAAACCAATATAACATATTACATAGCATAAGTAGTCATCTTTTACGGAATATGATTTATGCAGGTGGTCTGAAAAAAATACATTCAGAAGTCGGCATTCTGGCGTAACTGAAATATCTTGGAATTGGGCTACAGGATAATTAATATTTAACCCCCGCTTAAATAATCTTTCATAATCGAAAACACGTCTCAGAATTTCGATTAACATATCATAAGACTGTTCTCGGACTGTAAGGCCTAGCAAAGATGTATGTCAAAGTGCTTTAAATATACGTATGAGAAAATCCAAAAATTAACAATGCGAGACGACAGACGCTGTACCCTGGTTGCATGTCATCGGAGCGCCTTTGGCTTGTCACAGATAATTTTACCGCAGGGACCCAAATACGCTAACTAACAATGGATGCAGCCCATAAACCCGCCTAACATCCATCCATGAAGGTCTGCCTTTGGTTGTCTAGCTTGACTGGACACTGAATTGTTATTCGACCTTGAACATAAAATGCTCAAAAAATGATGAACCAACCATGTTTGAAAAATACCAGAAACACAATAAACCTCTTTCAGTGAGTCATTGCTCCGCAGATACGTAATGCAGAATTGGAAATAATAATTTTGTCGAAGAGGAGCACTTCTGACAGATGCTCGAAATTCTGTCAGAGGAATAGCATATTAAGTTCTCTTTGTCAGGTAACTTGAAATCCCCCTTGGTAGCCCTCCTTTTGCTAAACCTGACAAAGCAAAAGACAACGAGCGCTCTTTGAAAGCTCCAATTATAGAAAACGGTGTGAACAGCGTCCTGGACCAGTAGTTCGCATAATAAGCATCGCTTCCGACTTAGGCATCTGAATAGGTACCCATCTTTGGTCGCAAAGATTGAAGCCTGAAGGTGAATGATCAGTATGTTTTTCGGTTTGATGACATTGTTCCTAGCTGAGAGGTTCACTAGTCGACAGAGAACTAGCAAGACGACATCCCTTTAAAGGGCATCCGTGTCGGCGCACCTGGTCGGTCACGACGGTCGAACGGTCGTGTGTGTGGACCAAATGCCATATACGGAATGACATTAGCGACAAAGAAAAGAGAGATTGGAATGGCCATTTCTGGCTTGTTAACCGTAATCAGTCAGCCATACCGGACCGCAGGTTTGCAACCTCTGAGATTAGAACCCGCGTTCCGCTAGTTAGAAGTCTGACGCTCTAACCATTGGACCACGGGCTCGTTATCCTGTAGGCTGCGATCGTGTATACCAACTATGACAGAAGGACGCTCACCTATCGCGTTACAGTACATGCTCCCACTCTTGTGCCTGCGGGGCTCTAAATTGAACCTCAATGACGCAACGGGACGAGTATGCCCCATAGCGGTATCGGCGAGCGTCCTTCTACAACAACCAACTCCATAGTCCCGTTATTCCATTTCACGATCGTTTGTATTCGGGCGGTTATCCGTGCACAGTACAACTTGTTTCTCGCTGTAGCTGTCACTGCCGGACACGGGTGGGCCGTAGGTAGGAAATACAGATGCACACACACACAACTAAGACCTCATTGCCGGTACGGTCATCACCGCGGGCAGCGGTGTCTGCAGAGTCGTCCCATGCATGTGGCCGCAGCACCAGTAGCAGTTGTCACAGCCCATTAACGAAAAAACTCCCCTTAGCGTTGTCCTCCCCGGAGAGGGGGCTTGTGCTTCGGAGAGTGCAAATGGTCTGTGTGTGTATATACGCACTATCTTTCTGCCGCGCTGTCAACTGCCACCGTTGCAGGGCCTTGAACGGAGTGCGAATGAGCTCCGTCCATGGTGGGGGTGCAGCGAACCCATGATTGCTGTCTTCTGCATGCGTGTGTGTGTGTGTGTGCGTGCAAGCTGGCTTGACACCAGGGTACTGCAGCAGGATTCTGCTGGCGCGCACATAAGTGCATCTACGGCGATCCGATGAACAACGGTTGTATCAGCAACAGAGCCGAGGACGTCGGTCCCGACTTGTGTACACACTCTGGGCCTGTTGACAAATGTCCGCCGGTTAACTGCTTCCACGGTCGTCGCGACTGTTCACGCGCCTGCTTGTGTTACATGGGCTGCTGTGGCTGCAGTGGGACCCTGTGGTTTTCAGTCATCCTTCCCCTGCCTCCTCCCCTCCCTCCCACCCCCACCCTGTCCCAGCGCCACCGTCAGCCTGCGAGAAAAAGAACTTTTGTTGCGGAGAAATGTCATTTCTACTAACAGCATGTACAACCAACTCCCGTGGCGACCGCAGATTAATAGAACATGAACATTGCAGATCACAGTAGGTTGCTGGAAGAGTACATCCTCCAGGCAACACCAAAGTGAAGAGTACGTCGGCGTTTCTCCCCACAGCCGTCTGCCCTACGGACGAAACGCTGTTCTGAACTGTCCACGTGGTTGTCATTTAAATTCGCGTGAGCGTGGCGTTCCCTGTGTTTTCCATGCTTCCGGGTGGAATACTTGAATTTTGATTTGGTTTAGAGCCACGTGTTAGGTGACAGAAACGGGAAAACCCTGCCCTTTGTCTAAATACCTACTACAAATAAAAGACCTCAGTGCAGGCTAACTGCGAAATAAGTAGTTTGTTGTGACTGACGAATAAGCATCCCAGGATCAGCAGGGACAAATGTATTTGGGCACTCGGGGCTGAGGCCGGCGGTCCTAAAAACTGACTACTATATTGTCTTAAACCAAAATGGAGCACAGTGCCTGTGATAAGCATTAGACAGAGGCTTCCGGGGGCCATCAAACACGCTCAGTCCCATCATCAGTCGGTCTGAATCGAGCGTGTTATTGGCATGTGATGCAGCAGGAATAGAGAGTAAGGACTAACAAGCTGGAATACGGCGCGTAATTTCATCATTGTAATGAATTCAACTCATTCTTACCTACTACTCCACTCCTACAGTTGGGACTTGGAAGGTTTTCAAGCCATAGGATAACTCGGTTCTCCATATAAATGAGAGCCAGGTTGTACTGGTTTCCATCTAATGCAGCAGTTGCCCTTGATTAGGTGTCAGATAATCCCACTTTTAAGTCTGGCTGACATATATATATATATATCAGAGGGGAGACGACAGAGTCTGGGGGGTAGATTGATACAGCACTGTTTCGGGCTTGTTTGCCTTCATTCAGCCAACCATAACCCTGACCACCAGCTGGTACCGGAAACACAAGCATGCGCACAGACGCACCTGGCGCAGCTGGTCCACCACGGGGGTCTACCAGATGGGTCATAAGCACTTCATCGAACCGAAGTTCATCAGTGCCTCGCCACCTGCCATTCTCTGTCGCTGCAGATCGGGTATTTATTCACTTAGGAATGGGCGCACACCGATTTATTGGCTTCCCGAAGCAAACAAGCTTCGTATGGCAGGTGGCAGGTGGCGAGGCACTGATGAAATTCAGTTCGATGAAGTGCTTATGACCCATCTGGTAGACCCCAGTGGTGGACCAGCTGCGCCAGGTGCGTCTGTGCGCATGCTTGTGTTTCCGGTACCAGCTGGTGGTAAGGGTTATGGTTGGCTGAATGAAGGCAAACAAGCCCGAAACAGTGCTGTATCAATCTACCACCCAGACTCTGTCGTCTCCCCTCTGCTATCATAGTTTGGCCGACTTCGGCCTGGTAGGTGGTTGCCTGTTCGTGACCCCTATCGCCCATACGAAGCTTGTTTGCTTCGGAGAGCCAATCCGGCATCTGGTAATGAGACCCAAGACCCCGCTGTCACCCGGTGAAACAACAAACGTGATTTATCGGATCCAATGCAGCTCCTGCGAGATGAACTACATTGGGGAGACCGGTAAACGACTCCAGACCCGTGTTAAAGAACACATGAGGGCCGTAAGGAGGATGGACCAGTTATCCCTGGTGGCAGAACACTGCGCAAACTCGGGACACACATTCGCTTTCCAGAGTGCCGAAATCCTAGGCCGAGGAAATGATCGCGTGACCAGGGAAACAATTGAGGCCTGGCACACCAGCACGAACTCCATCAACCGCTGTGTAGCGCTTCCCGAAGCCTACCAGGCCCTCCGGACGCAGCTCAGAGAACAGGCGAGCAAACGCGGGTTACGAGGAGAAAGGAACCCAATTACGGCCGGGTCCATGGGGGACACAAACGCAGCTGCACTTCAACTTGGATCTGGCGAAGGTGCGATCGTCACAACAGTCTCGACACCCACTTGTCCAGCCGGTGAGAAAACGGACGTTCGCAGTAACATAAACGGACCCAACGAAGGTGCCAGCGTCACTGCCACTTATCCGGCAGGTGAGAACACAGGCTGTCGCGGGGCCGTAAAGAAGATGGCCAGCCGAGGACGAGAACTAAGATCCATGCGAACACGTGCGATGACGGCTAGCGCCCGAACGTCGGCCCCCGACGAGAGGTAAACCCGTTGAAAGGAGACCATCACCACCTATAAATACTGTGAGGCGTGGTACAAAACTCACCTCCGACGATGGAATCTTGTTTGATTTTGAAACGTCAGGACAATACAATCATGGTTCCCGAGATCGCCTCTTCTTCTCATTATATATATATATGAAATGGAGCTGACAAAGACAAGGGAGACCGGAATGGCCATTTCTGGCTTATTAGCCGTCATCAGCCATATATATATATATATATATATATATATATATATTGAAAATAAGTAAGATTCTTTGGGAAGGGAATAAACTTTAATGAGTAAATTTTCGAATCTGGATCCCCAGCTCGTCGTCAGACTTTTGGGCAATGTACAAAAACAGTTAACTATTTAACCGTGTCAAACAAGTGATTCTATGGTTGGCCGAAGTCTGCGCCAATGCGCGTCAACGATTTCGTCATCCCTTCGGCATTGGCTGCGCTCGCTTCCATTTGTCCTTGAGAAATTTGTATGTGGCATCTAAATCGATATGCCGATTGATGCATGCCTCATCTGAGTGCATTGCTTCCAGGAATTCGCGGCCTTTCCTTATTGGGCAGGCGCCAACAATGCGGGTGTTCTCCCATGCAAATTTGTGTCCAGTGTCCAGTGTGTGCATAGCCACCTGGGATAAATGATCTCGTCTCCTCACCGCTAACTGATGCTCATGTAAGCGGGTAGAGACGGATTTCCCAGTTTGGCCACAATACACGGCATCACAACTGGAACATGGTATCATGTAGACAACACCTTTCCTATCAAGATAGCCAACCCTGTCCTTAGGGTGTACAAGCTGTGTACGCAAGGTGGTTGTAGGTTGGTGTGCTACGTGTATCTGATGCTTTTTCAGTTGTCTTTCGACAAGTTCAGACACATTTTTGATGTATGGGAGGGTCCGCCAGGTATAAGTTTTTGGTGCTTGGGTGGCCGCTGTTTTCGAAATACCTTTCTGTTTAAACTCATGTTTCATGCAATGATGCACAAAGTGGCGCGGGTAGCCGTTGTGGGAAAATAATTTGAAAAGGTATTTCACTTCTGCTTGATAACTTTCTTCATCAGAGCAGTGTGTTTTAGCTCGGTTTAGTAGGCTGTAGACAGTACTCCTCTTGTGAGTGATGGGGTGGTTACTCTCAAAGTGTAGGATGACCTCGGAGTATGCTTCTTTGCGATAAACTGAAGTCTGAAGGGATCCATCAGTTTTTCGGCATACGAGGGCATCTAGAAATGGGAGCTGTCCGTCAACCTCTGTTTCAAATGTGAACTGAATTCCTGGAAATGTGGAGTTAAGATTCATGTGAAGTTGGTCTAATTGGTTTCTCTTGACAATGACAAATGTGTCATCAACAAAGTACACAGCTTGTACACCCTAAGGACAGGGTTGGCTATCTTGATAGGAAAGGTGTTGTCTACATGATACCATGTTCCAGTTGTGATGCCGTGTATTGTGGCCAAACTGGGAAATCCGTCTCTACCCGCTTACATGAGCATCAGTTAGCGGTGAGGAGACGAGATCATTTATCCCAGGTGGCTATGCACACACTGGACACTGGACACAAATTTGCATGGGAGAACACCCGCATTGTTGGCGCCTGCCCAATAAGGAAAGGCCGCGAATTCCTGGAAGCAATGCACTCAGATGAGGCATGCATCAATCGGCATATCGATTTAGATGCCACATACAAATTTCTCAAGGACAAATGGAAGCGAGCGCAGCCAATGCCGAAGGGATGACGAAATCGTTGACGCGCATTGGCGCAGACTTCGGCCAACCATAGAATCACTTGTTTGACACGGTTAAATAGTTAACTGTTTTTGTACATTGCCCAAAAGTCTGACGACGAGCTGGGGATCCAGATTCGAAAATTTACTCATTAAAGTTTATTCCCTTCCCAAAGAATCTTACTTATTTTCAATAAAATTCCTTGGGATGCCCGTTTTCCAGCATATATATATATATATATATATATATATATGGAAATTCGGTTCTGACCCTAAAAAGTCATGTCCCGGAGATTTAACTCCAAGTCCTGCACTGAGTAATTTCTGAAATTATTCACTTGATATATATATGGGCCGTCGCGTGTGCAGCACCCGAAGGCGTGGATTCGGTCATTTCAGGTACTGTGACCGTGTCCGTCTGCGTTGCTTTTACCATTCTGTCCTCGTGGTCAGCAGTGTGTGTATGTGGGGGTGACCGACTGACGGACTGTCAATCATGGTAAATAGCTCCTACATAATGTGGGATCCGAGCCGACTGTTGTACTGGAGAGCATGCATCCCTCTCGTGTGTGTGAGACTTGCTTTTGGTGTCGACCCTGTCTTTCTACCGGGCCAGGTGAGTGAGGGATGAGATAGTTAGCAGATGCTGCGAACGTATGCTATTATATCACTATAAACTAACTGAGGAGTAAGTCGCTGTCCTGCACACGTCACGTTAGGGGGCACGCGGTGTACACCATCGTTCGAGATAGCCGAACTGTCGCAGACCACTTGGCGCTAAGGTCAGCACTGGAGCCTGTTGACAGCGGAATAACTATCAGGTAGAGGTTGGGTGCGGTGCGTACCAAAAAAATACCGCAGACCCTGTCGCAGACATAATGATAAGGTGATCTCCCTTGACGACCGAACATTAATCCAAGGGCCCAAGTGAGAACTACGGAACTAAACGAATTCCGTGCTTATCAGTGGAATGCACCCTCATGGTTCGTGATCCCCGATTACGCTTCTGTACCTGACGGAGAGTTTATGCAGGAGAACCGACACCTTCCCCTCAGCAGCCTCCAAAGAATGCTGAAGATGAAGTGACAGGCAAGGTACTAGATGGAACCAGTGTTCTCAGTATCTACGCCATGCTGAGGCAGATGTAATTTCGTTGGATAGGCCGCGTCATGAGGGTGGATGATGAGTGACTGCCCAAACGAGTACCCTTCCGTGATATGGTTCCGCGTGCTCGTAGGAAAGATGGGGAAAAGTGGAGATTCAAGAGCATCCTGAAGACCTCCCTCCAGCACCAGTCCTTAGATCTGGGAAGGTCTCACACACAATCGTCAGGCGTGCCATGCTGTCCTGAAGGTTGAAGCAGCCATCTTCGGTGCCAACCAAGCAGCGGCGGCTAGCGCACGCAAGACTCAAGTTCAGCGAACGAACGACGCAAACACCCAAACCCTGCCATCACATTGTCAACGAACATTCAGGACAGGGATTTTCCTTGTCAAGCAACACGACCTACACGCCTCCTACCCCAAAATACACAATCTGCACCACCACCACCACCACCACCACCGATTCGGACAATCCTCTCATACTTTCTCCTTCCACCAACAATGTGGATTCAGTAAGCACATGTCCACCATGCGTCCGACTGATCAGTCGCCTGTGAATGCAGTGCGCTGCAACCGGCGAGGACGTTCCAGGACCCCTAGTCTGCACTCGTTACACAGGCCCCACCTGCCCACTCTACCCCGGGACAATCAGACCTCGCACTGGCCTATTCGGCCTACGCACATCCACAAAAATCTTAAGTGAAGCAGCACGATCTGGTTTCCCCTTACATTACTTCATAGCACCTGCAAGCACAATCACAACTAGGTCACAACTGAGACTACTGCATCGCACGCGTTTAAGCAACACCTACCAGCAACAAATCACGCAACGCCTCCCGCAGCGTGCACGCGATGAAATGTGTTTAAGTCGGGTGAAGCGACGCATGTGACAGTCTGCAGTGTCACTCACGTGAGAAGCGGATCCCTTGGGTGTAGTCTGGTCCCTAGGCACTTGGGGGCCAGACTGCATGTAACACACGCAGACGAGCTGTTCTGATTGGTTAATCATTGAGGCCATTTTCATGGTCAGTTGGTCTGACTTTGACAGTCCAACGGCGTATGGGAGAGGAAAGACGGAGTTATGCCAGTGCTGGGAAGTGCATTATAATGCCAAATTAACCCCTTCCTCATTTTAATAAACCCGACGCGGTTGGATCACAGTAACTGCGCTTCTCACGGTTGATGATCTGGATGCACTTACTCCCTCCTAAACCGATCTTTCTGGCCTTCCTATCTATATGAACTGTGAGACTCATGAGTACACGCAGAGTAGAGATTAATCTGTGTTTGGCACGCGTAGAGGAGTTGTTTAGCCTTCTCGGCCACTGCGTCGGGGCCCACCTCCGGTCGTCTTGTCGTCAGAGCACGGCGGATGAAGGAGGAGGAGAGGGTGGAGCAGATATAGTGAACGTCCGCTTCACTATAGTCAAATTTACGTGCAGGTAACCCCTGAATCCACCGTACAGTGCAGACTTTGGCATCCAAGTGCGTGACGGTAGAACAATTACCTCTGAGACCATACGATACGTAGACTAGTTCAAGGGTCATGCTACAGTGGAGCAGACAACAGCCACTTTATGTGCCGCCTTTAGTAAATGCCCACTGGCTTGGACTGCGCACTACTTTTTGGAGCTTCTCGCAGACAGTTCTAGGCCACATCGGTTGACATTGTAACCGATCATGCAGTTGTCTTGACGTCTAGGAGTCCCAAACTTCCGGGACTTTAATCGTTAAATCCGCTACCCTGATTGCTCCGGGACAAAGGGAGAAAAACAATCTAAAAGCTATTCAGGTACTGAACATATAAGAAGGTTCGTGCTCATAGTTCCTTTCTACTTACTGGGACCACCGATGTACGATTTTAACCAAACTGTCCGGGATAACTCTCTGATTGTTGGGGCAATCGCTCCAAACACCGAACTCAACGTACTCGGCCCACACAGCCGCCGTCCAGTTTAGATCCACTCTTACGCTCAGGCACACTGCCTATTCAGCGGAGTCCCGTGCATGCTGTGGAACCCACGTCGTGCGTGGCACACGTAGACCGACCACTTTGTTTTGACAGTCACTGCGCCCCCGCATATCTCCGGTTGTCTTGGGGTTGTCTAGCAATTGGAGCCAGGTCAGTGATGGGGGGGGGGTCGCAGTATATGCCTCGCAAGTCATCGTTGATGCACACGCTGAATACTGTCGCTCGTGACGATAGAACTGCCCGTTTACAGAACGATGACGCGACAACAATAAGGACCTAGCAGGGGATTGCCCTTTAACGAAAGTCTGCAACGTTTTCAGTCGATATTAACAGACTGTGCATACGACCTGTTGCCCCATATTTGGCAACAGAGGCAGCCCGTAGATAGGGAAAGCGTCGTTATGCAAAAGATGACCGGAAAGGGAAGAGTCCACTGTAATAAGAACGACGAAGCTCTAGGCGACGCTTACCTTTCCGTAAATCGTCGCAGTTGTTTTTTCTCAACTACTTCGACTCGCACTGCAAACAAGTAGTCACTGGGGTGACTTTCTGTCAAGGGGATTTGTTTTGGCCAGCACTCCTTCCATCGCCTGAAATAGCCCAACTTCTAGGATTTGCGCACTGTCGTCTGTTTTGTGAATTCGATATTTGAATTTGACTCTGGATTTCCTATCGGCAATCAGACAACATGGTGTCTTATCACAGGGGTCACCATTACTGATTTAGGTGTACAGCCAGGGGACGAGAAAGGTGACCCTAGCGAGAGCCAAAGAAGGCCTCTTCTGTGATGTCATCTCCGGCTTCCCAATTTCCACCCCTGTGATAAAATGGAGTCCTCAGCACATCGTAGTCCGCTTATTCCAGATTTTGATAACATGATAACTTTGGAATACTGGTGAGCTCTTTGGCATAAATGCAATTTTCCGTTCCAGTTGGGAATGCGGACAACCGAACTGAACTCGAAAACAGACTTTCCCGTAAAGGAGATAATTTTCTCATCTTTCTCTTTTTGCTCACGACGGATCTCATGCGTTTGTTGACAGCTGCCGGCTACATTGGATTACACTTTCCGCCAAATTGCTGGCAGTAAGATGAAACAAGCATCAGATCAACCGGGAGGATTAGTCTTCATCGGATTCCATCATGACCACTGGGTTAATCGTAATACCAATTAACAGACGAAGGTGCGAGTAAGACAATATCGATTTTCGGAAATGGATTGCTTAACAATGTTTCCATAATCTTGATGTGTCCAACCTGACGGTCCTGATGCATTTCAAATTGCTCTTTTCATGTCGGACACTATGAACCTCCCAGAAGCGTTCGAAAAACTCTTTCGCTGGAACAACAATCCCTCAGAGCCCAGTTACAAGGTGTTTGACTAGCACAAAGACGGAATTAACTGGTATCGACGCTAAGGCGACTCAAATTAGCGTTAGTAATCCTGTCATTATTAGTTCGTGTGTGACTCGCTATAATGTTAAGGAGATCGCCAACTGATTGTCTGTCACCAGATGGGTGGGGTCCCCACTGATTTCGCAACCAGACTAGGGCACCAGCTAGCATCTGCCACGCTCACATAACAAATTACCATAGGTAAGGGTCATTTCGATTATTTCAGCCTCACTGGAGCATTTCGTCCTACAGGCACGTGCAAGCGGTAGGACATGGAAATGGGAAGTATGTTATTACCGACAAAGTCGAGGGAGGCTGGAATGGCCATTTCTGGCTTATTAGCCGTCGTCAGCCAGTCATACCCAATCCCGAAATATGGAACACCCGAGGCTCGGATTCACGACCTGTTGGTTAGAAGTCCAACCCCTCTAACCACTGGGCCACGGGCCCGTTGTCCTGTCGGTTTCGATGGAGAATATACAATGGTAGGGGGCGCTCACCAACCGTTCTTACGGAACTCCCTCGTTCCGTTGTGCCTTACGGGCTCCCTATATCTCTTTGTCGGTAATAGCATACTGTCTATATCAGGCGCCGCTGTGCGGCTGCTGGTTGGGCTCAAGAGAGAGCCCATAAAGCACAACGGAACGAATGAGTTCCGAAAGAATGATCGGTGAACGCCCCCTATCATGGGAATAGGTACCTGTACTGTAGGAGGGAGGGGGCTTCCACGTCCCATCATACGAGCGAACTCCATCGCTGCTAGGGCACGCGAAAGCATGCTTTGACGGTGAAGAAATGCTCTGTCTTTCATTTTAATTTGAATTAATTCAGCAGAAATGATTACTAACAGCTTCATGTGACAAAATCGCTACTGGCAGGGCAGAACGCATCCACCGGAGAAGGAAGCCCAAAAAGGGTCACGTGGGCGATGTGGGGCTGGCACTCCTGCATCCAACCCCCTGCAGGAAGTTCGATCTCCTCTCCCCCCCCCCCAGTCATCACTCACGTTTAATGACGATGTCACTCGGTTTGCGGTGTGTACAAAGGTTATTGGGGAGTGTCACACCGTGCGTGGGCAGTCGCATCTGGCGAACGTGCCTTTTTGGTCATCCGCGAGACAGTTAATGAGGGGTGCGCTCTGGTGACACTGAACACACAGCTACGTGACCCTCAAGGCATCGGCGTCTCGTCCTTCCCCGTCGAAAGAGGAATTCGCGCAGACGACACAGTCTGAGCTTGTCGGCATGCCGCACAAGGTGCCAAAGGAGTCTTGTCCACGGTTTCCCTTGACCTCTGTTCCTAAACTGACGACCGTTTTAAATTTAGCGCACTCATAGCATCCCAGTCGCACAAACCACAATAAATCGATGAAAAACTGTACAGTGACCGAGTCCCTTGACTCTTCTTATTAGGTAGGCATCCACAAGAATCCTCAGCAAGATGTGGTTATGCGGCCCCACCTAATGGACACAATACTGTTGCGGATGGGGTTAGGGGTTAGGATTAGGAGTTATGGTTAGAGGTTAAGGTTAACGGTTAGGGCAACTATTTCTCAACTACTCAAAGTAAGACCGCAGATTTCCCAATAGCATTTATTTTGTGTACAACTACTCGACCTCGTCGCCTGTGCGTTCCTCGGCCACACGTGTAAAAACCCCTCTAACCACCGGTCCCGTATTGGAGGTAGTTTGGGGTTTGTTTACTTCAGGTGGGACTACATAACCACACCTGAATAAGTCCTCTCAGAAGATTCCTAAGACCAGAAGAGCGATTAAGGTTCACGGACATAATTATGTAAGTTTCTGCAAAGGTTCCTGCTTCGAACAGTACTTACACCCCGAAAAACTGGAATCGAATTCTTTTCAGTTAATCTGCCTAGCTAATCTACAAGGCCTTAATTCTCAACGCCAATGCCAGCAGTTGGTCAGTTCAGAAATCCTAAACTAAACTCAGTAGAGGTCGCTGTTTTCCGAATCTCAATCCAAATCAAAAACTGATGGGGGAAAATCACACAGATGGAAAACGGCTGAAAGAATGGTAGAAGAAAAGAGAGTTTTGGTGGCCGTGGTGTTTGTGAACTAGGGGAGGAAACTGAAAATTTGCTAACACATTTCAGCATGTGGATCGCAGTGAAGAATAACGCAATTCACGCGAGTTTAAACCTTTTCCCTCAGCACTTCTACGAAGCCTATTGAAGTAATCGTCCACCTTTCGCAGGAAGTTTGAGTTCGCAGAGAAGGAGACAAGTTTCAATAGTGGTTCGCTTGTAATCGGCGGCATACCTGCGGCAGTCATAGCGCAAAAAATATGTTGGTGCCATTTATACCTCAAACCCTTGCTTTTTCAGTGTTGCTCAGTTTTTGAAACGAACGGTCATCATTTTCAGTTTGAGATTTGACAGCATGACAGGATAGTCGATGGAATTTTTCTTTTCACAATACACTTACATATGTAATTAGTCGATTAGGAAGCGTCATTCCCCTCAATCCAGCAGCCCTGTTCCGTCTGATAAGCTTCATTTTCCATGCGTAAACTTTTGTGTTAATTCAGTGACAAGTTCTTTTTTGAATCTTTCAGAGAAAAATTCGCCAACGGTAGGGTGAAGGACTCCAGCTACCTGTCCGTAGACTGTGGATCGCGGACTAATGTATGCACTTGCGAAATCTAGTTAAGTAGTTTTGGCTGACAATTGTACCCGAGGGCGGAGAGACAAAGACGGAGATCAGCTGGGCATGAATTGAGGGATAACATGAATGTCTGCCAGGGGATAGGCTCAGTTGTTCGATGATCGGGCACTCTTTCAAGATGAGGCGCCACGGAATGTCCAGCTGGATAGTGTATCTGCATAAATGCAGCATTTTGCTATGACAGGGCCCCCAACAGTCTTTAATAAAAAATTTATTATTATTACTAAAGACCGTATCGTTTTTGCCACCGACCGTCTTCCGTGTTTTCCTGCATCCCGCTAGCTTACCACCATTCCCTTATGATACGATCCACGGTATACCGACAGCTAATTGGGGTCTTTCACTCTACCATTGTCAAAAATTCTTCCCTAAATGACATGCCACTCAATGAAGTCAGGTGCGAATGGACATTCAACGAACACAAGGCTTTCGGGGGTCTATGGATGAAGAGGGTAAAAGAAGTAGGCTTTCCATACTGACTCAGGCATTTGCTACAATCAGTTAACAATAGATCTGATTTTCACAGACATCTAAACATAAACTCTCCTTTATTCTGATGCACCATCGTTCCGTCCCCCTTCTCCAGGTTCAAAAATAGACCGAGACCGCAATTTTCGAGTGTCTACCTCTGGAGTGCGCGCGCGCGCGTGCTAGTGTCGACAGACCATATCGATAAGATAGTTTTCACCTGTTTACGATTCCAAAAACCCCACACATCCTCTCGTCCAACTTGTGATTCCACTCCATCCCACCCTCTCTGATTATGCCTTTCGTCCCCTCTCTAGTTGTGTCCGGCGTCTTGGAAAGGTCAACACTGTGTGCCTTCACGGGCATGTGTGTGTGTGTGTGTGCACGCATGAATGGAGTGAAACCACTGCCACCGCCATGGCCGCCGCCTCTGCCTCATAAACAGCACCCGTAGGGGGGAAATGGTCAGCGAAATTCGGGACTATTAATGTCATGACATTTGGATTACCAGCAGCGGATAGGCGAGTGCGCACACTTGTCGACAGGCAGAAATCAGCCCCGATTCTCTGTGCGGTTTTGTCGACAGGAGGACAAATGTGCTAGCACGCTCTCTCACCGGACTACCGCCTCGGACACTGCCCGCGCGGATGCCCCCCCCCCCCCCCCCCC
>CACRXP010000163.1:225182-241494 GCA_902702965.1 Spirometra erinaceieuropaei
CTGGGCAGTCGACGAATGCATAGGTGAGGGAAAAGAGAATTAAGTCGACTCTGGGGAACCCATTCGCGCGACAGATCAGCCTATTCCTCATCCTAATAAACCGCTCTCGCCTTCAAATATCACAATGCGCTAAAAGTCGTGGCATGGAAGGAAGTCAAATTCAATGTCCCCTTCTTAATTTGGCATCTCTGGCACTTCCACCCAGAAGGGATCCAAGTCACACCCTCGTCCTGTGAAAAAATAGAACTAAATCGTGTGTGGCGTGCGCAGACGGGCAGTTTAGCCTTGTCAACCACCGCACCCAAATCAGCCTCCACCGTCCCGCCACCGAGGCCGGGTGAGTGAAAGAGAAAGGAGTGCGGCAGATGCTGCGCAAGTCTACTATCATTATGAAATAACCCAGAGCACACGGTCGAATCGACACTGTAATAGTAGTAGTGGTAGTAGTAGTAGTAGTGGTAGTAGTAGTAGTAGTAGCAATAGTAGTAGTAGTAGTAGTAGTAGTAGCAATAGTAGTAGTAGTAGTAGTAGCAATAGTAGTAGTAGTAGCAATAGTAGTAGCAATAGTAGTAGTAGTAGCAATAGTGGTAGTAGTAGCAATAGTAGTAGTAGCAATAGTAGTAGTAGTAGCAATAGTGGTAGTAGTAGCAATAGTAGTAGTAGCAATAGTAGTAGTAGTGGTAGTAGTAGTAGTAGTAGTAGTAGTAGAGATATTAGCACTGGTAGTATAAACAGGACTATTTCAGTTGCCCAGGTCTGCGACTTGGACACCAACGCCAAGCGCAGGATTGAAACTCGGAACTGTCGCTGCTTTGCCTATGTCAAACTGTCATTCCAGAGCGTGGCTTGTTTCTCGCAGAATGCTGTTGCAGGACGTCCGCTGTTGAGTCTTTAGCACTCAAGTGATCGAAATAGCGGAAGCCTTTCAAAACCTTCACCAGGAAGAACTGGTGATGAAGGCGGGCAAATTTTATGCCTAATAAATTATGCATTCGTGGACTCAAGTTGGACATATGCTCGTATTTGACACATGAACTCTTTGGCTCATATCAGAATAACTGCGTAAAATGCTAAAAAGCTCTGTCTAGGGTCAGATTTGGTTTTGTAACCCCACCAGAAGTAAACAAATCCCAGTCAACTGTAATAGGGGCCGCTGGTAATATGGGTTTTTACAAATTGAGTCGGAGAACGCACAGGGACGAGGTCAAGTAATTGTATGCAAAAGAAAAGCTATTGAGAATGCGCGGTTGTACTTTGAGTGGTTCAGAAATAGTTGCGCTAGCCCCTAACCCTAACCTCTAACTATAACTCCTAATCCTGAACCCTAACCCTAATCCCTGGCCCTAGCCCTCAATCCCGACCCCAACAGCATTGTATCCATCAGGTGGGGCCACTAAACCACATCTTACCCTGTCTGGTCTAGGAAATACTTTAGATCACCACAACACTACCCAAAACCACGGGGACAGGGTAAATTAACAACGGTAGAAGTGGCTCCAGTCAGGTTAAGCAAGTCAGTCTTTGTGCAGGCCTTACGCTTACCATGGTCAGGCCAATTAATCTGTTAACGGCAAGCAGTTTCTAGCGTGACGACTCTTTCCAACCACTTCCCCGTCAACATTAAGCATCACTATCCGACCCCGTTCATACCGAATGTTTCTAAATATTCTTCCATACTCTCCAAATTCCACTTACATGAAAAGATGAACATGACACGGCGTCCCTAATTACTCGCATGTTTAATTGATCGCGTTAACATAAAAGTGCACTGGTTTAATGCGAATTGATTCAAAACAAAACCAATGTTGCCCGAAATGTCTTCTGAATCCTGTTCTGGAGATTTCCGCAACTTCTCAACCTACTAACTGACTATGAAGGAACCATGAGGAAACTACCAGTTCAGCCCCTGATTACTTGGAAATCGAGCGATCACGCTTGCTAACCGAATATTTTGCCATCTTCATGGTGACTATTAGCATGAACCTTTGCGATATTTGCCTGCAGAATATAGTCCTTCAGAAAAAGGTGTCTCATTGGTTTCTAGAAGGTCCGTGCTTTTCGACAATCTTGGAACTACGTAGGGTCGAACACGGGAATAAGTACTCATGCCGTGCTGTAGCTGGCTTTGCACCGTGCCCTGCATTTAACAATAACCCTAACCCTCTTAACCCTAGCCCTAACAATAATACCAACCCCCAACTCTGATCCTAGTCCCCCTGGAATCTAGCGCACAACCACCTGTAATAGATTCGGAGCTATTTATTCCCGAAACCTACGCGACCCAGAGTTCTCGAAAATAAAATCCATCAGTTGAGGTTTAACAGCCTTATACATGCACATTCGTAACAAGTATCAATTTTCATGCTAAACAGAACAGGTCGAAGCCGTTGTGGTGATCTGTTCTGAAATGTGTCGATTCAAATTTTTGAAAACTCAATTACGGCAAAAATGCCTTCCCCTGGTTTTAGTGACCGCTTGCCCTCAGTAAATAGCCGGCTGTAAATGGACGATGTTCCGTCATTGCTTTGAAATCTATTTTTAATTAGCGCCCGATGTTCCCAATGTCTGGAAGGATAGTGGTTCCCAACTGACTTTGGAAGAAAGGAATTATGTCCGAAAATTTTCAGCTGATAGTCCAAACTCAGACATAGGAGTAAACTGGCTGGTATAAAACTACATCGGCAGAAGGTGGTCGAACGAACCCCTGGACAGAGATCCGCTCGCGAAACAAGGTCGGAGAACAAGTCCTGCTGGGCGGTCTAAAGTCATCCAAAAACGAAAAACTGGTGCGCAACCTGTCGTCACCTTTCGCGCACCTTCTGGTCTCGCCAGTGGACTGTGCCACCTGAGACTGAAAACTATGGTTCTGCGCACAATAAGACCCCTTCCTGTTCTGGTGTCTGGTTGGAAAGTCATATCTGCATTTACACGTCACTTATTATCAAACTGGCTAAGATAACCTCATACGCCGTAAGTACTCATGGTTTACATGCAAGGTTTGTATCAGTCAAGCAGTTGATTAGTATGCTTTAACAACGCATCTTAATTTGCTGTCCTGCCTTTGCCTACACATCTTAAGTCTACCTACTGACTTACATACAGTACGTGACCTGTCTCATGAAGTCTTATAACGAAAACTGCTGCGAGAATTTCTGGACGTCTTTAACGTTGCGCATTTTGTTCGCTCATCCAAATCCCTCAATGAAATGTCATTTCTTGTGCAGAATTTCTGCTTACGTAATTTGATCAAGTAAAATATCAATAAATTTTGGCGAAAATGGGCGTTGGAATATATTAGTGCAATTTCCTATGCTAATACATGTCCTAGACTCCGTTTACGCATCTGAGCGACTTTTTCATTGAAAGGATAGCAATTTACCTGCGAGAGTCTGAATAAACAGATTTAGCCTTGCAAAGACGCCAAAGCACACAGAGATCCGTCAACGGAGTGCAGTAATAACGCATTTCTTAAAGAGGTAACTTATAAAGGAAAGTTTTCTTATTGATCCAAGGCATATTCGTCGGTGACTTTGGTTGTGGACAGTCATTTTTCTCGAAAATGAAGTTTAATGTTTGAATGAGCCTTCACATGTGACCCAAACGACCATCGTCGTGAAAAGAAGCGCCCGAACACTCACTAATTCAGTAAATGCCTTCAAGAACAACCCTTTTTAAAGTTCTCAAGAGACGGGTAATTCAGAATCTGTCTTTATGGACGATCGGGTAAAAACACTGAAAATCATGCAGTATTCAGCAACATTTAAAGAGCGATCTGAAACTCAACGTAATCCGAAATGAACGAAGAGTGTAGATTAATTTGAAGGAAGTAAGTTCTCTCTATAAACACAAAATGGTATGTTTACGACCACGCCTCTCAGTTCTATTTAAATTTATTAGGCACTGACTGGCCTCATGGCATCTCACCTTATGAAAACTTTTGTTCCTGCGATGTCGCCATCGGTGAACTCAAGCAGAACCTAATTTCTCTTGTTGAATCCCATCTCATCTAACTCAAAAGAACCAGGGATGACAGGAAACCCTAGAAAACTGTCTTGGAATCCATACTCAGAATGTAGGCAGTTGACAAATCGTCGTATATGAAATCAAACTAACTATTAAACAATATTTAGATGTAAACTTTAATGAAACAATATTATTAGACGTTATTTTATTTCTCCTTTCATATTCACTAGGTTTTTGGTATGAGACATTTTATACATCTAAAAACGAAGTTTACTAAATTAGAGCCATTTCTGACGTTTTCGGGATATTACGCTTTACAAAATAAATCGGCATTTCTAAACAACACAACACTGCCATTCGTATTCATTTTAGGTTTTTAGTTCTTTTAACCTTGTACTTAATTAACATAGACATTTGACACATGAAGAGGTGTCGGTTTGCGAGTGATTGGCAATCATTTGTAAATTTCTACACATTTCATGAGTTAGGTCACTGACTGTAATTCGGCTGCACTACAAAGTCAATCTGGCAGCTTCCGTGGTTAGGCGCTGCCAGAAGATATTTCCTGTCGCACACTGGCATCCGGTACAAGCCGACCAGTTTGATTTTTTAGTTGGTGAACTGGACTGGCAACTCGCCAGGGCTGAGAGGTGGTTGAATGTGGCGGCGTCCTGAGAGTTGGCATCAGCCGTGAATCAGTGATCTGCGTCTCTCATGTCTACATCTTGAGTACCTCTGTACGCTGCTTGGCTGGACAGTAGGTGGGCTAACTCATGAAATGTCAACCGAAATTCCAAAATGCGTTTTCGTTTCGAAAAGATAAAATTAAGAAGGATTGTAAAACTAGTCAGCCTGCAACATAATTCTATAATATTTCAGTTACCTCCGGATGCCGGCTTTCGAATGAACTTCCTTCCGGCTGCATGTAGAAACTATGTTCTGTAAAAATGACTACTTAAGTAGCATGCATTTTTCTCATTGATTTTCGATGACCTTAAAAATTCAATTATATTCCATGGAAAACATGGAATATTCGTTATTTTGCTCCGTAGGTTCAAAAACCTTTCCGATTCCCGAATAACTTTGGACCCGCTCGACCGTTACACTCGGATTCAGGGTTTCCAAAACTACAAGCCGTGTATTTTCCCCGTACGGAAAACCACACATTTCTCTACGGAAATAAATGGGGACCATACAGGGTTCATAAAATTTAGCAGTGAATATGATCCATGTTGTTAACTTTACAAGCTACATTGATTAGTGCAGGGACATGACGATTTATGAACGGCCATTTACCGGTATTTAAAAGTCCCACAATTAGAAACTTTGAAAACCGAATTATGCCCCTTCTTCGAGTGTAAAATTAAAAGAAGACGTAACTGCCTACTGAATGAACAAAAGAATGAATATTTTTATGCATGCCTTCCGTGAAATATAATTGGAATTTTAGGGGCATCGAAAATCAGTGAAAAAATCATGCTACATAAGTAGTCATTTTTACAGAATGTAGTTTTGGCATACAGCCGGAAAGAAGTTCATTCGAAAGCCGGCATCCTGAGGTGACTGAAATATTATAGAATTATGTCGCAGGCTGACTAGTTTTACAACAATTTTTAATTAGTCTTTTCGAAACGGAAACACATTTCGGAATTTCGGTTGACATTTCATGCGTTAGCCCACCTACTGTAGTGCAATTCCGCTACACACACATACCCATAGGAGTTTCAGGGTATGCGGGTTGCAGTACATCTCTAGGTAACGGTAGGGTGTAGGACCCCACGTAGCTGGCAACTCCAACATGTACACAAAAATTCCATTTGACTGCAAAAATCAATTCTTATTCACCGTTCCTATTGGTTGCAATTTACTGGGCTTCCTGACTGAATGTAAACTTACGACAGCCACGGAGTTCGACTGGGCTAGACGCAACCTGCAATATGTGCCTCTTCAGCATGCTTGACTAACCAGCGCCCGCTCAGACCGGCCGACAGGATATCCTGCCAGAAGACGTAAACTCGACTGACTGTAGTAAGTACGGAGAAGTTCCATAGGACCGCTAAGAGCGACTTCAGCCAAGGGATGAAGGAAGACAATTAGCTGAAAACGGGATAAGTGGACATTTCAGTTATAGGAAAACTTGTTCTTTAACCCGGTTGTGGCTCATACCCGAAATTAGGATCGCGTTGCTGGGCAGACACGGGCAGTGGCGATTATTCGAAAACAGCCGGTTTGGCTAGATTCTGTCTTTGTATACTCACCCCCTGGCACTACATATAACTTCATCGTCAATTTAAATACTACCTACTTTAAAATCCTCAGGCAAGCAAAAATATATTGTATGTTCTACAGGCTGCTGAAAACTTGATATTTTGCCACAATGGACGAAAGGTTAGCTGCTACTCATAGTTAGGGTTGGCGTTAGGATAGGGGAATAAGCACCTCTTCTAGAACTTAGTATAAAACGACCTGCGGAGGGGGGGGGGGGAGAGGGTTCTTATTCCCGTGTCCTACTGCGGTCACTTCTCAGTCTTCGACATTTACAATTAATCGTAGGTCTTGCCTGCAAAGGTGCAAAACGAATTCTTTTCACAATGGAATATCGATTTTTGACGTAGTCATAGAAGTGATTTACGTGTTCTTTAAAACCTTTTTCCCGTCTCATGCCATATAAATGAAGGGTCTTTTCATTTACGTGAAGGTTCTTCCACTTGCCTATTCTTGGCTACATAATTAACTGATTTGGTCAGCTTTTCGCCATGCTTTGGGCTCTAAGCCCTTTTTGTGTATCAGGCCAACGTAGTAAGAGCAATCGAGAAAGACAAGGAAAGCAGCGGTGACTGCTTCGACTTTATCAGCGGGCCCTGCCACATTCCTAGACCAAGAACACCTGGAATTATGGTCCAGGGTGAGTTAGCTTCAAAGTCAGCCTCCTGCCACCGAGTTGTGGGCCCAGGACTTGTCAGCTGCGATTAAGAATAAGGGGCGACCGGTAGAATTTGACACTAACGCAGTATCTTCGCATTTTGGATTTGCAAACGACATCCCGATCGCCTTTGGCATGCCGGGGAGTGTATTTTTGCGCACCTAGTGACTGGACGAACAAGTCGCAACTTGTCGACGAGCCCGTGTCTACATGTCCTTCTTGCCACCTTGGAAGAAGCGGACACACACAAACAGTCCGATGAATTTGTGCTGATTTGGGGATGGGGGGAGCGCGACCACGCCCCGCGTTCCCACGTTGTACCGAACCTGTCCGTCTAAGTCCCAGACGGACGCATGCGCATGCCCACTTACACTGCTGGGCTCAGTCAGGGGTCGGATTGTGTGTGTGTGTGTGTGTGTGTGTGTGTGTGTGTGTGTGTGTCGCCCTTCTCTTGTCCACTGTGGCATCTGTCACCGAGGCAATGACACCCCACCCAACACCCCACACCCCCGACCCGCAGTCTCCTGCGTGTGCACGTGCGTAGACGCAGGATGGCCGTGGACCTCCTCTGACCGCAGCACTGAACGCTAGCTTTGGAAAGAGTCGTCGGGACTCCCCACAGGACCCTTCGACTTTTAACAGGTGGTGGACTGTTTATACCTCAGATCGTGCAGAGGAGTCATCAGGCAGCACAGGGGGGGGGGGACGAAGAGCGACACCTCAGCCGTCACAAAACAACCCCTGTGCCGTCTGTGCGTAGGACAGGAAACGTTTAGCCAGAACTGGGACGACCAAGTGTGGACATAGCCTCGATCGACACCAGGGAGGGCGTTCGGTATGGCACGCGTCTCTCACACTCTCCTCTTCTCTGGCTCTCACTCCTCCCTCTTTTCCTTCTTCTTATTACTCTTCTTCTCCTCCTGTTCTCCCTTCCTGGGCTGAAACTGGCAGGCAGAGTGGGAGCTATGACGTAACTTCTTGACAGTGAATAAACATACAGGAAAAGTTGTCAACAAATGCCTGAACCGGAGGGATCCGCCAGTCACTCTTGCTTTTGCCTCATTGTCAATCGTTCGATCTCGGAAAGGACCACCAAGTAGCAGCCCGCTTTCGGGGACAATTGTGACCATGGGATTCTGATGACACTTATAGAGTAACCAAGTACGGGATAGTAATCGTGATCAAAAAGTTCAATAGGTACCTCCGATAACG
This sequence comes from Spirometra erinaceieuropaei, assembly GCA_902702965.1. Taxonomy (NCBI): domain Eukaryota; kingdom Metazoa; phylum Platyhelminthes; class Cestoda; order Diphyllobothriidea; family Diphyllobothriidae; genus Spirometra; species Spirometra erinaceieuropaei. The sequence continues at coordinate 233,281 of CACRXP010000163.1, forward strand.
ATAACGCGAGAAGCTCCGCCGCGAAATGACATAAGCCACGAATCTGTCGGTTGATCAACTGGTCACAAGCCGTTAAGTGCTACTGAGTGCTTAAAAAACTCACAACAAGAATTCACATAATGAGGGCAGCATCAACAAATATTTGCATGAAGCGAGTACGCCACAAAAGGAAACACGAGTGCTTTAACTACAATTCGTGAAATTCCAATAAGTATTGTCGACAGAACCGTTTTTATACCACATAACTTATGCATGCATTATGTTAGCCGAGACAATAGACTGATGCTGGAAAAGTGTGCGGTCGAAGTTTCCCGACGGTAAAAGCTTCGGGACGTCATCGGTATCAGGAATTTCGGTTGACATTTCATGAGTTAGTCCACCCGCCGTATGTGGCCCGTCTATACGCGCACAACGCACAGGATTTACGCATAAAGATTATGGTTGAGAAAGAATTAATAGTACTGCCTAACACAAGTGACCGATTACTTTTTAAATATTCACTATTAAAATGAACACGATATATTCATTTGAACAATTACAACAGAATAAATAAGTTCAACTAACTTCAATCAGTAAATTCGGGACTTCCGCAAGTGGTGGTGGCACGCTAGCTAGACTGGATTTTTTTAAAACAAAATTCTTCCTTTTTGAGAGCTAATTTAGCAGGTCCCTCAAAGTATTTGCTACGAGTCATGCAAATGGCCCGTGCAGAAAGTCACAAATAGTAAGTTCGCTGATCGGGGCCAGACTTTGAGATTCATGCAAATATTTCCGTATAAGTTGGACATGGGAGGCACGATTGCGCGCATAGCCTCTTGCACTCTCATTGGACGGCGACCGTCAACAACTAAAAAGCCACAGTGCTCCGAAAGTCCCGACTACTCAGCAGCCATTCAGTATTGGAATGTACGACGAAAATAAATTAATTTATTTGGGTGCATTTGACAATTGCCTTCGGTTCCCCGGGGCTGGTGTGTGCCTCAGGGGTGAAATCAATCCGGATCCTAAACGAATGAGTAGTTTTCGAAAGTCGGAAGCCTTCTCAATCCCATCATAACATTCCACGGGGATAGATAACACGTCTGGAGGAATGGAGCCACGTTGGTTACCGCATCAGACATTTACTAGGAGCAGCCCACACAGCCACCTCAACTTAAATGCGAGTTTTGTACCGTACTTTTCGTGGGCTAGCATGAAATGAGGTGCAGACAGCAGTGATGGAAATTTTCCAAAACACAGGAAAACGCTGGCATGCTATACCACAAGATGAGGCGGTCGGACACTGTAGTGTGGACTCTCTCATGCTATAGGCGGCCTCGCGTTGGGTTACAAGGGGGTGCCTATTCTCATGTTCGAGCGTTAGCCCTAACCAAAACCTCAATATGGACCCTAACATTAACCCTCATAGCCCTAATTCTAACACCCCTAACCCCAACCTTAGTCCTGATCCTCCTAACTCTAATCCCTGCGTTAGCCCTGACCTTAGTTCCCCTGGAATTTAGGGCAAGGCCATCTGTACTACAGGGGGTCTATATTCCCATAGCTAACCACTATAGCACCAACGTGCAGGAAATACAAGTGGCCGCCTGAATGAGGGAGATGACAACGCCGTACCCTCCCCCCCAAATGGCTTGTGAAATGACAGCAACGATCTCTGGTGGCAGCAACTCTGATGCCAGACTTAGTATGATAACATCGAGGCTGACTGACTCCGTGTACCTCTGACTATAAGGAGTGTTTGTGACGTGTTTGGGTGATTCGAGAGTTACAATGAGTAATGGAAGAATTCGTTTGTTGTATAGCAAGCCGACCGGAATAACGTTACCCCGTCCGCGCAGCGAATATCATGGTGCTGACAATAACATCGGGGATAAGACACGAGAGTGTGGAAGGGCGAATTGGCAGATAGGGCGGCGAACAGTCTTGTAAACACGACCTCATGGGCTTTAAAAATCCGGCCACAGCTTTTCACCCTTCTGTTCGCCTTGGCTATTTTTCTGCTTGGTACAATGATTAACATATTTTACTCAGCATGTATTGCTTTATTGTTTTCGTCGTTTCTTAAGACTTCTATTAAGGGCTGGTGCGTAAACTAAATTAGCATGATTTTTCAACAAAAAATCGCGTAACTATTATTATGAATGATTTCAGGACTACGCATTACGTCGAAGGCTGTAGGTTAAAGTCAGTAAGCCGCAAGCGTGATATTTCCGCCCACTCCTGTCCAAATCATTTTCAAATAAAAAACGTCGCTGTATGTGGTACTTCGCCTCAAATGCCAAACAGAACACCTACTGCCCACTTCGAGTCTTCCACCGACGAACTACAGGTCGCACTCCAATAAAAATCATGAAACTGACCTCATTTGTCCGCAAAAGAGCATTGTAAAACGGAAGTGTCTTATTTTCCAGAGACGCGGCTAAGCTTTCACAAACGCCATAATCCGTCTGTTGCTTTCGCGGGGACAGCAAAGTCTCCAGAAGCGGCAGAGGTGGAGGGGTTGCAGTGTTCGTAAATCGCACCTCGTGAAAAACGGTAAACTCTTATTTTCATACTCACATGACCATAGGGACGTCGCCGAGATTATCCACAGGACCCGCTTACATAAATGTTAAGGACATTCATTTAGTTGACGTCTGCATTCTTCCCTCAGTCTGGGAAGACTTCTTAGCCCACCTTGGTCTCCAGTCAGGGAAGCATGCCATATCGTCTTGTGAACATCTTATATGAAGCAGACAGGGAATGCTGGGGGACCCACTGACGAGCCGAACCCCTCACAGCTGTGTCATGCAGCGACAGATTGTCGGCGAAACACCCGTGTATAGACTTTTGGCTACTACCTGTGCTGTTAGTATGGAATCCCCTTACCTTAATTAATCGCATTTCTGAAAAAAATAAGAATTCTAGATTTAACACCTACCCGCTCTTACAAGTCTCACTAAAACAGTTGTCCTCACTACTGCAACCTAGCCTCGTAATTTTTGGCTTGATCGCAGTTGGTAGCCAGGAATGTGGAAGCGGACGGCGACCTTAACCCTAATTCTTACCTTAACCCAAACCCAAACCCCAACCTTAAACGTTAACCGCTAACCCCATTGGCAACCCTAACCCTTACTGAAATCGCATACTAAACCCTATTCCATAGACATAACCGTAACTGGAAAACGTAACCGTAATACTAAAACCTATTCGTACGCTCAAACCCTAACCATAACCCGAAAACCTAAGCCTAAAGGCATAACTCTAGTCCGAAAATCGAAAACCATTAACCGGCACCCTAATCCTAACCTCAAACGTAAAGCGGAAGCCAAATGGGTCAGATGTGATTCTGGAGCCCCACAAAATAGCCCCCGTAAACAACCCCCCCCCGCCACCTGTAATACGGGGCCTGGCTACCAACTGCTATCTAGCCTAATTTTTTCCCGGACATCCTCCAATTAGTGTCGGAAGTGCGTTCATCGATCGGGTTACGGGATGTGTGCTGTGGCTCGGTCTAGAGCGCCGCAGTCAATGGCACAGCGACTGGTAGCAGAAACAGAGGCAGATTACCCACCGCAACTTACAGAACAGATGGCCCTTGACTCGGTTGGCAGGGCGTTGAACGCGAAATCAAGGTTCAAATGCGCAAAATCTTAGTTCGGGTAAAGCCAACTGACGACGGCTAGGAAGCCAGGAATGACCACTACAGCCTCCCTCGTCTTTGTCGGGATGCAGTGCTTTATATGCCATTACTATCGCAGTGCATTCTGCTCTGAGGGACACGGATAGGGTTTGTCGTACATGTCCACTTACGTTTCTTGATCAGTACACTAACCCAAGTACTGTTCATGACTCGATCGTTACGTGTATTGCGGATTAGTTTTAGTTCCAAAGTTCTGAAAGGTAGCCGCAAGTCTGTTTCTCTTTCTAATAAGTATGGGGCATTTTAAGGTTCCATCTTATCTCGTCATCTATTCTAACCTAAGGCTGAAGATCTTGGGTTGCCCAGCTACTGCCTACGTGTTAAGCATGCCGACAGTGTAGCAGCTGATCGTTCTGTCAAAATAAGGATGGTTTGGGTCAAGTTTCAGCAGGATTATCAGGGAGCGGTCTTCTACCTGACAGTCAAAAGTCAATTCAGTTTGTTTTTGGACTGCTCTACTATCGCAGACCTAAACATTTTGACCAACAAAGCCCTGTCCCTCCAGTACCTCTGTGCTACCTCACCTCCGAATATTTTATTCCATTTCCTCGCTGAAGCCTTTTTAAATAGTCTTGTGAAATTATTTTATGAATTCGACGCCTAATTACCTACAAATTTCCTTAACCCTTAACATGGTGACTTATAGATTCTTCTATTACCCCTCGTATGCGGTTCTATCCCCTTGTTATCGCCTCCGCTTTGATAATAGGGAATATCCACATTATAAGACGTACCCTTCGCATACTCTTTTGCGACCGGTGTCCTCTACCTTTATGCGGTGGATACCATAATGAGGGAACATTTTTACAGCAGTTGAAATCTTTACTAGTTGAATGCTTGACGACACCAACCTATTTGCTTTGAATGCACATCTTAAAACTCGGTGCGGTTTTCGCCATATTTCCTGCCGCAAGTCGGCGTGTCAAGGCGTGGCAGGATTTGTAACGTTAAAGGCGACTGAAATAAGTAAGATATGATTAGGCTTGCCACTACAACAGGCACCAATCTTGATTCAACTTTTCTCATCCTGATACCTAACCGTCTATATAATGGCCGTAGTGGTTGGGGGCCGATTTTCCGAAAGTTTTGAACTGCCTGCTTCAAAATAAATCTTCTACTTCTTTTTCACCATATCCTTCTCTAACAATTAGGAATTTATCAAGTTAATTATTTCAGAAATTATAAAGTGCAGGACATGGAGTTAATTTCCCTGGACATAACTTTTAAGGGTCAGACCCGAGATGCAAATGTACATTTTAGTCGAAAAAAATCAACAGCTGTGGACTAATCGCGTGATGTCCATTCTGCAAGCAAGTAGTACCACAAGAAGTAGAAATTTCATATGGCAGATGGTTATACTATACTCTCGACACGAATACTAACTAAAAGCCTAGGCGCATGCTTTACCGATGTTCCTGCCGGAGAAAAATACAGCTGCAAGGCGCTCGGTTTTTCAATCGGTCCCTCAGCGTTCACTTTGTGGTTTGTGGGATTTGCCCGGAAAGCGGGGCGATACAGACGATGAAATTTTAAAAATCCGAAAGTTCGGAAATGAATTTGTTATTAAATGGAGAGGTATACATCACATTCTTTACTTTCTTTTTGCTTTTATCAGTTAAAGTATATAATTACCGTTAGAAAGGAGAATGGGATGTAAACTGCTCAAAACCATGCTACTGTTTTTGAATGAGTAGCAATGTCATTGTAATATGGACACAAACGAAACCGAATATAAGGTTTTTCGTGTTTCAAAAAAGGCACTTCTGCTTTATGGTAGAGGGACTCTCACCGATCCCGTTTGTGAACTCACCTGTCCTGTTGTGCCTTGGAACTCCCTCTCTCTCGAATCCCGACAGCAGTCGCACAGCGGCATTACCGACAGAGACAAAGGAGATCGGAGTGGCTATTTCTGGCTTATAAGTCCTCCTCCTCCTCCTCCTCCTCCTCCTCCTCCTCCTCCTCCTCCTCCTCCTCCTCGTCGCCGTCGTCGTCGTCATCGTCAGCCAGCCATACCCAACCCCGAAGTGCGCAGCACCTGCAGCTCCATCCCGCGATCTGCGGTTTAGAAGCCAAACGCCCTAACCTCTGAGTCATGGGGTCGTTGTCCTGTCTCTAGAGGGGCGCTGACAGGTCGCGGGATCGTGCTCTAGGTGTTGCACACCACGAAGTTGGATGTGATTGGCTGTTAACGGCTAATATGCAGAAATGTCCATTCCAGTCTTTCTTGTCCTCGTGGTTAATAGCACTTCTATGCTAACAACTCCGAAAAGGCTGATAGACAGAATGGACAGAATATTTCCCAAAATCCCAATGATACATTAAATATTCGGGGGTTGCTGTTGGATTATCAGCGGAGGTACGTTATTGAACAGGTTCCAGAAAGAACAAGCACGGCAAGGAAATATGGTTCCGTAAACCTTAGTGCTAAATGCAAAAGACAATAGGCAGGCTCAATAAAGAAACCTTTAAGGATGCTGAATGAGGATGTATCTTAAAAAATGGTTAGTTCCGTTGGTAGTTGACTAGGACTGATTTACATTATCGTTAAGTGTACAGTTTGTGGACAGCCGAAATGATTGCACTTTATGCTGAACAAATGAGTTGCAGATTAAAAAGTAGCTTTTGTCTGAAGTGCAGGTCCAAATACGGTCATTTTAAAAAAGGTGCCGAGGAACTGTTTCTTTTCGAAAATTTGGAGGATTTGTCCAATCTAACTGATTTGCAGACCTTATTTCAAAATATTGTCTTGTTTAATGACCCTCCCGCCTTTGCTGGGGTGGAATGAAGTGCAACGGCTAAAATTCCTTTAAGAGTCCTTTTTCCATGCCGGAACGTTTATAAACTTAATTACGGAGTGGCTTGTCTGATAGGAAACGACGGAAATCATTATCATGTGCAAATTTGTTCTAAAGGTTAGTTGCTGATACATTGAATGAATTTTTGCGTTTACGGCCCAGCATTTTGAAAGATAAAAAATGCCTGATCACCAACAGCCTTGAGGTTTGGGAACTGTACAAGTTGCCGCACCAGCTGCTGTGTGTTTTTTAGAGTTTTCAAAGTATTGCTTTAGTATTTGCATTTTCTTGCAACGAGTATTGTAGAAGAAGGCTGATGACTACAAAGTTCCACTCCACAGTGGCAAAATAGGTGGGCCGCGACGTGGCTGATGATGATGATGATGATGATGATGATGATGATGATGATGATGATGATGATGATGATGATGATGGCACAACAGCGAACGTTTTACAACCTCGACTACAAGATGGAGATCATTTGAAAGCCTTGACGGCATTTTATCAAAGTTAAGGCCTTATCAGTGCGAATTCATGCCTTTCAAAATATTTTGGCTCCCACGTATCAACTGTCAAGCTTGGACGGTTTCCGGTCCATCTGACATGCTCGGACAACTTTTGCTTGAATTCGCAGTGGAGAAACTGTCTTTCCAGAATGTAACTCTCGGAACACACGTAAGGGAAGGGCAACATCCAAACTGCCTTGATCTGGTGCTCACTCGAGATGAAGCGTGTGCTGGGATGTATAAGATCGCCTACGAATTATTGCCAGTGATCGTACTGTGATGCTTGTCGAGTACTCCGTGTTCTCCCAACCTGATTCACCTGAACAATTGGAAGCAAATGTCTGGGAGGGAGATTTTTCCAGCATGCGAAGGCAAGTCTTGGCAATGCCGTGGACAACCACATTGAAGGGAACAGTTAGTGACGTCTGGAGCACGTTCAGTTCACTGGTTAGAAGAATTGTAAATATAAACTGTCCATTCAGACGAAAGAAAACAAGCGACCGTCCGCCATGGAGAAACCGAGAATTACAAATTGCGTTTAAGAGAAGAAATAAGTTGTGGAGACATTATCGACTAACAGAGAGTTCTGAACACCTTCAGTAATACAAACGACAGCGGGATGTGTGTAAACATGAGGCTAATATACTTCGAAGGGACTATGAGCTGTTGATATTGCCGAACCCTCCGGAGCATCCTAAAATCCTGTACGGTTAAATACGTAGTGACAAAAGAAATCGGGATCCGATTTCGGCGCGGAGGTCCCAAAACGGAGTACGTGAGACGGATGAACACATGAAAACATCAGTCTTATTCAGTTTCTTTCATTCGGTATTCACTCATGAAACAAACTCCCCTCCTATCCCTCAGCTTCGGCAGCACGTTGTTGTCGAGACAGTCAGTGTTGTCAGTCCTATGTCCCATGCGAATCCAACCCCATGAAAACGCTGACACGCGAGATTAACGCGACGCTGTTTGCAATGGAGTACTCAGGTGCAATATCGCCAATCGACCGACGCATGGCGAGAGCACAGGAAACGGCCCTAGCCCGATTCTACGGTCTCCCAAAAGTGCACAAAGAGGGCGCTCCTCTCCGGCCTATCGTATCACTAAAGGGCACTGCAACCTACGGACTGGCAAAGTGGCTTTTCCAACTTCTCAAGTTTCTGACCTCCGATTCGAACACCACAGTCAGCTCGTCAACGCAATTCTTGGAGAAACTTAAAGGAGTAAG
>CACRXP010000163.1:246312-256625 GCA_902702965.1 Spirometra erinaceieuropaei
AAGTGCGCAGCACCTGCAGCTCCATCCCGCGATCTGCGGTTTAGAAGCCAAACGCCCTAACCTCTGAGTCATGGGGTCGTTGTCCTGTCTCTAGAGGGGCGCTGACAGGTCGCGGGATCGTGCTCTAGGTGTTGCACACCACGAAGTTGGATGTGATTGGCTGTTAACGGCTAATATGCAGAAATGTCCATTCCAGTCTTTCTTGTCCTCGTGGTTAATAGCACTTCTATGCTAACAACTCCGAAAAGGCTGATAGACAGAATGGACAGAATATTTCCCAAAATCCCAATGATACATTAAATATTCGGGGGTTGCTGTTGGATTATCAGCGGAGGTACGTTATTGAACAGGTTCCAGAAAGAACAAGCACGGCAAGGAAATATGGTTCCGTAAACCTTAGTGCTAAATGCAAAAGACAATAGGCAGGCTCAATAAAGAAACCTTTAAGGATGCTGAATGAGGATGTATCTTAAAAAATGGTTAGTTCCGTTGGTAGTTGACTAGGACTGATTTACATTATCGTTAAGTGTACAGTTTGTGGACAGCCGAAATGATTGCACTTTATGCTGAACAAATGAGTTGCAGATTAAAAAGTAGCTTTTGTCTGAAGTGCAGGTCCAAATACGGTCATTTTAAAAAAGGTGCCGAGGAACTGTTTCTTTTCGAAAATTTGGAGGATTTGTCCAATCTAACTGATTTGCAGACCTTATTTCAAAATATTGTCTTGTTTAATGACCCTCCCGCCTTTGCTGGGGTGGAATGAAGTGCAACGGCTAAAATTCCTTTAAGAGTCCTTTTTCCATGCCGGAACGTTTATAAACTTAATTACGGAGTGGCTTGTCTGATAGGAAACGACGGAAATCATTATCATGTGCAAATTTGTTCTAAAGGTTAGTTGCTGATACATTGAATGAATTTTTGCGTTTACGGCCCAGCATTTTGAAAGATAAAAAATGCCTGATCACCAACAGCCTTGAGGTTTGGGAACTGTACAAGTTGCCGCACCAGCTGCTGTGTGTTTTTTAGAGTTTTCAAAGTATTGCTTTAGTATTTGCATTTTCTTGCAACGAGTATTGTAGAAGAAGGCTGATGACTACAAAGTTCCACTCCACAGTGGCAAAATAGGTGGGCCGCGACGTGGCTGATGATGATGATGATGATGATGATGATGATGATGATGATGATGATGATGATGATGATGATGATGGCACAACAGCGAACGTTTTACAACCTCGACTACAAGATGGAGATCATTTGAAAGCCTTGACGGCATTTTATCAAAGTTAAGGCCTTATCAGTGCGAATTCATGCCTTTCAAAATATTTTGGCTCCCACGTATCAACTGTCAAGCTTGGACGGTTTCCGGTCCATCTGACATGCTCGGACAACTTTTGCTTGAATTCGCAGTGGAGAAACTGTCTTTCCAGAATGTAACTCTCGGAACACACGTAAGGGAAGGGCAACATCCAAACTGCCTTGATCTGGTGCTCACTCGAGATGAAGCGTGTGCTGGGATGTATAAGATCGCCTACGAATTATTGCCAGTGATCGTACTGTGATGCTTGTCGAGTACTCCGTGTTCTCCCAACCTGATTCACCTGAACAATTGGAAGCAAATGTCTGGGAGGGAGATTTTTCCAGCATGCGAAGGCAAGTCTTGGCAATGCCGTGGACAACCACATTGAAGGGAACAGTTAGTGACGTCTGGAGCACGTTCAGTTCACTGGTTAGAAGAATTGTAAATATAAACTGTCCATTCAGACGAAAGAAAACAAGCGACCGTCCGCCATGGAGAAACCGAGAATTACAAATTGCGTTTAAGAGAAGAAATAAGTTGTGGAGACATTATCGACTAACAGAGAGTTCTGAACACCTTCAGTAATACAAACGACAGCGGGATGTGTGTAAACATGAGGCTAATATACTTCGAAGGGACTATGAGCTGTTGATATTGCCGAACCCTCCGGAGCATCCTAAAATCCTGTACGGTTAAATACGTAGTGACAAAAGAAATCGGGATCCGATTTCGGCGCGGAGGTCCCAAAACGGAGTACGTGAGACGGATGAACACATGAAAACATCAGTCTTATTCAGTTTCTTTCATTCGGTATTCACTCATGAAACAAACTCCCCTCCTATCCCTCAGCTTCGGCAGCACGTTGTTGTCGAGACAGTCAGTGTTGTCAGTCCTATGTCCCATGCGAATCCAACCCCATGAAAACGCTGACACGCGAGATTAACGCGACGCTGTTTGCAATGGAGTACTCAGGTGCAATATCGCCAATCGACCGACGCATGGCGAGAGCACAGGAAACGGCCCTAGCCCGATTCTACGGTCTCCCAAAAGTGCACAAAGAGGGCGCTCCTCTCCGGCCTATCGTATCACTAAAGGGCACTGCAACCTACGGACTGGCAAAGTGGCTTTTCCAACTTCTCAAGTTTCTGACCTCCGATTCGAACACCACAGTCAGCTCGTCAACGCAATTCTTGGAGAAACTTAAAGGAGTAAGTCTCCTGCCAAGCGATATCATGGTTTCCTTTGATGTCACGTCTCTTTTTACTTCTATCCCGCAGGACCTGACAGTCGAGACAATCGAACTACTCCTACGAGAGAAGTACGACGAAACGGAGAATCGCCTCGGACACGCCCAAATCATCCAGCTCCTGAAGTTCTGTCTCAAGACGTACTTTACATTCGACGGAACAATCTACGAGCAGGTGAAGGGAACGCCAATGGGTTCGCCGATTTCGGGACTCATAGCCGAGGCGGTCCTTCAACGGCTGGAGTCGCTGGTTTTCCGACACCACAGACTGAAATTCTGGGCTCGGTATGTGGATGACACCTTCGTCGTCATCGAACGGGATCAGGTGCTGACTTTCAAAGAACAACTCAACGCCGTCTTCCCGGACATTCAGTTTACGATGGAGGAGGAGGAAAACAATCAGCTGGCCTTCCTGGATGTCCTCGTCTGCCGCAAAGATTGTGGTGGCCTAAAAACCAAAGTGTTCAGGAAATCGACAAATACGACGCAAATACTGAACTTCAATAGCAACCACCCGATCAGTCACAAACGCAGTTGCGTAAGGGCGCTATATCGGCGTGTTGAGACGCACTGCAGTGAAATGGAAGACAAGGTTGCTGAATTACAATATCTTCGACGGGTAATGAGAGCCAATGGCTACCCGCGCAACTTTGTCAACCAGTGCATACGAAAAGGACACCAGAGACCAAATCCAACTAGCCCCAAATTTTGGCGGGCTCTTCCATACGTGGAGAACGTCTCGGAAGCCGTCAGTCGTCTTCTCACTCCACTTGGAGTTGTGGTTGCACACAGGCCGGAAGCAACCATTAGGCGCCAAGTAATGAGGCCAAAAGACCCGCTGCCACGGCAGGAAACGTCTAGAGTCGTTTACCGGATCTGGTATAGTTGCGGACAAAGCAATTATGTCGGAGAAACTGGGAGATTACTCCGTACGCGACTTGCCGAGCACGCAGCAGCAGTGAGGCGGGGAGACGCTAACTCTCAGGTGGCGGCACACTCGACGGGACCCGGCCATATTTTCAAATTTCAAGAGGCCGAAATCCTCGCAAGGGGTGACAACCGCGTGAGCCGCGAGCTGCTCGAGTCATGGTTCTAAGGCCCGCAATCCATCAACAAACACAATGACCTCCCGGTGCCCTATTCCGTATTGCGATTTCCTGTGGGCAGGAGAATCAGTCACGTGGGGAGGGCGCGGGTGAGCAATTATCACGGTGACAGTGAGCCAGTTTGCCGAGCAATCGTCACACCAGCATCGAGCACGGATGACGAAATCGCGGCAATTAACAACTCGGACTCGGACCGCCAAGCCACCGCCAAGCCACCGCCGCATCAATTACGACCCCAGCGGCGATTGTGACAACTGTTAATTGCAGTGCGCATACGGTCCCACGGCAGCCACGTGCTATAAATACTGCACTCCTGGTGCCACCTTCACCTCTATCTGCGAATTTCTCTGAGGATGGATTCGAGTGAGAATCCGAAACGTCAGGCAAATAAACTTCTTGTCCCAGTGATCGCATCTTCATCTTCTATCTTCAGATCGTAAACGCCACAGATGAAGAAACGTCTTTTTAAAAAAAGAAAAACAGCAGTTAAGGTACACTCACACACGTCTTATTGTCTGAATTAAGTGGACAAAGTCCGCATCTGGCTTAACCGAAGAAACATCAGAATTCTGCATGTCAATATAGGTCAGTATATAGGTCAGTATATTTTAAGAGTAATAGGCAATCCCTTTGAAAACCCTATTGTAAACTGTACATGCAATATTTCACTTTAAATAAATATGGTGCTGAAATGTTGTCAGTAATATATGCATCTAACATAATAGTTTCCGTGAAAATGTAGAACCAAAACTTGAGAACAGATGATTTCAGTAAAATGTTATGAAAGTCATCCGCATCAGCGGTATGAGTATGCAAGGCTTTGGTTTAGCACCACAGAGCTGTTCTGTCCAGACAATCGATAGTGTCCAAGCAAATATGCATCGAGTCTTTGCTTGAACGTCTCCGTGGTATCCGCCATTATTACGTCCTCGGGAAGCCCGTTCCAGGCACCGACGACTCGCTGTGAAAAACAGTATTTGCGAACATCCAGGCGGCACCGGGATCCTCTAAGTTTTAGAGAGTTCCCACGCAGGTTTGTTGTTGCGGCCAGGGTGAAGAAATCGTCGGGGTTTAGGGCACATTCCCGGTTCCTCAATATCCGATAGGCCTGTATGAGATCCCCTCGAACCTGCCTGTACTCAAGAGGAAAAAGTTTAAGTTCCCTAAGTCGGCAGTTGTAAGGTAAAGTCTTGAGGCCTTTTACAATTTTCGTTGCTCTCCTCTGAACTCTTTCGAGCAACTTATAGTCTTTATTTAGCCACGGGCGCCACGCTTGGATTCCATATTCCAAATGCGAACGAATGAACGCTCCGTATACTTTTCCAAATAACTCTTTGTCTATGTCCACGAAAGATCGTTTAATGGCAAAGAGAACACTATTTGCTCTTTTGGACGCCCTAACACACTGAGATGAAGGCTTAAGGGTCGACAAAATGTTAATCCCAAGATCTTTTTGTTCGATTACATTTGAGAGGTACCTTCCACCAAGTTGGTAATGGTGATCCTCTCCGTCAGCTCTTCCAGTCGTTTTGAGTCGCAGCGCGACGCACTTTTCAAGGTTAAACTTTAGCAGCCATTTGTCCGACCATTCGCATAGGCGGTTCAGTCCTTCTTGCAGGGCCCGTTCATCATGTTCGCCGTTGATCGCTCGCCATAACTTGATGTCATCAGCAAACATGACTCCATTGCAGTCCAGTCCATTCATACAGTCGTTGACATAAATTAAAAATAGTACTGGTCCGAGTACGGAGCCCTGCGGAACTCCACTCGCAACTGGCACTGGCGTTGACTTCGTATTACCAATACACACAGACTGTTATCGACCAGTCAGAAAGTCCTTTATCCAGTTTAATAGGTTTCCTCTTATCCCTGATTCTCGGACCTTGTAAAGTAACCGGTGGTGTGGAACACTATCAAAGGCTTTCTTGAAATCTATGTACACGATATCGACCTTTGTTCCTGCGTCTAACGAGCGAGACCACTGTTCCGTTGAATGAAGCATATTAGTTAGGCAGGAGTGATTTCTTCGAAAGCCATGCTGAGAACTAGCAAAGAAATTAGTTTCTTCAAGGAACTTCACTATGGATTTTTTGACTATTCTCTCCATGACTTTGCAACAAATGCACGTTAGGCTCACCGGCCGATAATTGTATACAGCCAGTGTTAAAATTTTCGCCGTCGTTTTTTATTCCTCTTTACCCCTGTTAGTAACTACGATGGCCGAATCAACATGACTGGACCTGAATGTGTTCAACATTACATCTCTGTGTAAAAACTTGGCCTTGTTTAGGAAATGCATGATTGAAAAGCCATCTAAAGGGAGTTGGTAAATCTTATCTCTGGATGAAATCTTAAAAATGATGAGGCAAAACACTTGAAAGCTTAGCTTTTTGCCGACTCCTGGACTCCGTCAAAAAGTTACTTAGAAAATGGTTGGCACTGTTAAAATATTCCACTAAATTTTCTGTATTTATATTGTTTAGGAAAATCCAATTATGTCACGATTACTTCAAAGTCATTATTAGTGGTGGGAGTCAAAATATTCCTAGAACAACCAACACAACCAGAAGAATTGCAAAAGTAGTCTCGAATACGGAATAAACTTCCGAGGGTTACATTTTCGTACTCAGAAATGCCCAAAACCATACCATATGTGTGTGTGCATGCAATCAGGGTGTGACTGCTTGCGATCTGTGTAGTGGAAGATATATATCCAACAACTATATCTAAATGAATATATAAATGAACTACTTTGCTTTGCTGCAGTTTAATATATGCATGCGCACTTTATCGTAAATGTCTTAAATATGCACACAAACATGTTTGCTACTAGCCCAGGGGACTGACTAATTCATGAAGGGGCTGGGTGACAGAGACCGGCAAAGTTACAGTAGCCTTGTGTCGCTTTGTGTCCCCACCACGACATGAGTTGGGACATAAATGTGCAAACAAATTCACCATTTACGCTCAAAGAGCTGCCAGAGCACTTTCATGCAGTATAAACCCACAGGTTGGGATCGAATACTAAGGAATTTCTGGAGCAGTATTTCCTTCACTACTCAATGTGCCTTCGAAATTATTCTAATTTGCTCCATTGCTCAGTTCTGACAAGTAACGAAAGATAAACCTTTTGGGAGGCCGGAGCCGAGCCACTCCAAAGCAATATTCGAAAAAGCAGTCATAGTGTTTGCCCTATGGTGGGGCAACACGTTCGATAAATGCAAACATTAACAGAATCGTACGTTATCCATGTCATTGTGAAAAAAAAACATTTGTCCCAAGACGGTCGGACCGCCGCGAACGAAGTCCACCATCTGTCCCACAAAGGGGGCGCAGGATGGTGACAGTTTTTATCGAGGCGGGCTTGCGCAGCACCCTCCTTCACCCGTCTTGCTTAGATTGCAAGACATTGTCAAGATAACCGGGCACAGTGGCTAAAAAAGACTAACTGCTCGTCTAAGCGCGTTAAACGCATGTATTGTGTGTTCAGGGGACGGCTCGGATTCCACATCAGCCAGAGTGCCACAAAGGCCACACTAAGAGGTTATCACTGCATTGTCGTACGGAATTCCCCAGCCAGCATGAGCATGTGGGATTTGTTTTTGACCAGAGCCGCCAGGAACGACATATTTGTCAAAATTCCTTTATTTATATAAATGTAAGTTCAAGGACAAGTAAAGTACTTCACGTAGAAAATGCTTAACCGATTTTTGCATTGCCTGAATTAGCGTAAAAGTAGAAACCCCAACGCCTGGCACGGAAAAATATCCACCAATTAAGCTCCCCATCAATTAAAACAGTGAAAAGAGAAAGTGGAGAGTCCTGGAAAACGATGGCTTCACTCGCTGCGTATAAAATAAAACAAATGATATCGCCCTCTCCTCTCGTCTAATCGTCAGGCAGTCTTTTACACATCAACTTCTTGGCTTTCCAATGACGGACCAAAAGTGAATCCGGCTACCTGGTCGTCGAAACTTGCGGTATCAATGTCCGCTGTTGCGTCCACAGAGAGGTCTACATCGTCCAATGGAATACCGTCTACTGCAGTATCCACCTCTCCATCCTTGGAGATGGGAGCCTCAGAAAAGAAATGGTCCAGCGGAACCTCCTCAACTGGTGCCTCTGTGACTACGGGACCATCGTCTTGCACGAGGTGATCCGTTGCCATAGTGCTGGCCGTTTCAACGTCCTTCTGGGTGAATAGGGCTTCGCTGACTTCAGGCTCTACCGTTGTCCCTGGAGCAGCAGTGGCGAGGGTTGCCTCGGCAGTCGTTCCTTCCACACTAGCTTCCGAGGCCGCGCCAGACATAACCACAGATTGAGGTGCATCCGTGGGCAGAACAGGGCTTACAAGGACGTTAACGAGACAAAGAATCGACACTGCGGCAAGAAGCATTGTACGCGAGATGCGAAAGAATGACTGGAACAGACGTGATGGTGCAAGGAGCGTCCTGGGGCCGTATTTATATCGGAGAAAGTTTGAGGCCAGCCGTTAATGTGAGAGTGTTGGCCGGGGTGCCTTCTCTTCCATACGGGTACACGCCCGCATATAGACTGCAAGATTTATTGCCTCATGTTGGCTTCGATTTCACAGTGAAAGTTGCGCCTCATTCAGGTGAGGGGAGGCGAAAGAGTTATATTCTTCATTCGCATGTTTTCAGGGGTCACAAACTTGACTCGATCAAACAGGAATTCCTCTCAAGGTTCGGGCTATCTCATTGGATTGGGATTAGTAATATGACCGAGACAAGACCTCATGTCTTTCTTAAAGCATAATAAGTCAAGTAGAGTTTATATCTTATCAGAATTCCTGAAAGATGATTTCAAAGCCAAATAACCGCAAATACCTCTTCGAATAGCATAATAGTTTTGCTTAGTTACAGTTTACAGCAGGGTTGCCAAGTTTTTCGCAGTTGGGTCAAAATGAATTATCACATGAACATGAAGTGATAGTTTGACGGTCAAGGACGATGAAGTCCAAATGTGCTTAATGGAGATTGGACGACCGAGGTGCATTGCGCGTGAATTTGCTCTTAACGAAGCAGACATGCGACGTATCTACCCCACTCCATCTTTCCATGAGCGGAAACGGAACTTGCGCAGTGACTGAAAAGGCTAAACAGTCAATTAATTGCGCCACGCAGGACCTGCTGCTCTCCTCATATCTACCAAGCTACATACAATGAGGCCTAATATCGAAAGGATGGATGATCGGGGTTAAGACAGTAATAGGTAGCCCCCCCATGTATGGTAAATAATTGAAAGCTGCATTCAAAGGGAAGCTATTCCCGTGTCCCAACAACAAGCCTAACGTTGGTCTCCGCCCTAACCCACCTGAAATTTAGCGCAAGGTCACTCGTAATACGGGATTACCAATTCCCGTACCCCACCGGATCGATAGCTGGGACAGGGGTTTTATTAGCCCTGCGCCTCGGATTTGCACTCGAATACATCATCAGAAACAACATCAAATGAGAAGTTACAGAAAGCACACAGTTCGACCGTCGCAACCGACAATGTCCGCCGTGCGTTCCACAGCAAGGGGAAGTAGGCACGATGACTTACGCGTGAATTAGTTTATAGTGAGAGCATACTTGCGCAGCATCTACCGAACTGCCCCCTCCTCCTGGAAGTCAGTAAAGTTCGACCCCTATGAGCCTGCAGTTATTTGGGAGGTTCGAAATTTTAAACATAAACCGTCAGATGCTGACGCCACTCTGAACGCTTTAATTAACTCTTTTGGGGTTTCAAACACGACCGCAGTCAATATTTTTCTGCAACAGTTTACACTTCAGGGGCTTCCACTTCGTCCTAGGTAACCACAAACACAGGTTTTACAAAGATGTTTTATACGGTTAAGTAGTTCATTTGGCGCTTGTAGGTGGCTTATTGTTTCACGCTAGTGAGTTCAAGGTCACCTCGCTGATTCAATTTGCTCAACTGCCAAAAGCGATCTGAAGTGAAGCGATTGATCTCACAACGCCTGCTGCCTCTCTAAATGCTGCCGCACGGCACTCCGGTGAATACCCTGTACCCCAATCCTGCACGGTTCGGACGTCCGAGCGGATACCTGCCTCGTATCAATGAAAACAATCTGGTCCTGCTGAAGACTATACGCTCCAGTGAATTGGGTCCGAACGCACAGGGGGTAAATGCATCCTTGGCCGAGGCGCACCGGACATCAGTATGGAAAATGTTCCAAGGACGCGAACTGGTTATGCGAAGACTGGGTCGGGCCCAGGACGCGGTGAGACAATGCATTCCTCTCATCTTTTTAAATCTACCGACGCACGCATTCGACTGGCTGGAGTTCTTGCTGGAGGGCTAGCGCCATACTTTTAGGCGGGTCAGACAATAGTTATGTTGTTGTATCAGAGGTTTTTTTCGAGAATTCACTGCTCCAAGAGAATAACATTATCCGAAGTTTGTTTGATCTATAAAATAAAATGAGAGTGAGATTCCAACTGTCCTTAGTAAAACTTTTGCCAGTGAACAAAAAGAACGCAATAATTCCACGTTACAGCCTATCAGTCTGAGTTACGCAGGTGGGTCTATGATGCACTTCACTTAAAGCCTTGAACTTCGTTTTACTCAGCACAGTTTTCCATAACACGAAGAAAAGTCTTTGAAAGTTACAGTCATTCTGTCCATGAATGACTAGATT
>CACRXP010000163.1:260603-275916 GCA_902702965.1 Spirometra erinaceieuropaei
TATCGCACCCAAAACCAACCTGTCTAACTTCGATATCGATTTCAGCAGAATACTCCAGTTGGAAGAATTCACGCGGATAACAGCCAGATGTTGGACTGAGGCGGATGATCCCCGACGTTGGAGCGCTTAGGACCAGTGAACCTGGGTAAGGGGCCGTCGCCTGTGTACAGGCACCTAACAGGTGAAAATATAAATTTGAGTTCGTGACCACTAAGCCCTCTTTGTTTCAAACAGCACTGATTCCCAAAAAGTGAGAGCCAGTTAACGCAAAGAGTAAGTGTCCAAGGAAGTCACACGTGAAGGGGTTCGACTACTGTATACTTTTTCAAAATGCAAAAAGAGTAGCAGCGCCGAGGCCGGGCCAAAATCAAAAGAGGTCCCGTCAGGGTGGACTGACGTCAGTAATCGTTTGTAGATCGAGAGTTTTTCGATCAGCCACTGGGCCCAATCTCATCTCCAGGATCCGAGACTAGGTGGGAAGAGTAGGCCCTACCCAGCGCAACCTTCACCGTTGACGAAAACACTTACACCCCGAAATACTTTCAAAGTCACGACTTTGAAACCTGGTGACTGGTCCTTCAGACCAAGCCAGACTCTGGTGGCTCCAGCCCTATGTAGCGAGTCCCGTGGCTCAACGGCATGGAGCACGCGGCCAGAGTTTTACTTTGACAATTTTTGCTTGATGATGAGAATTAGGTTATGATGGAACAGACTTGCGCAGCATCTACAGCGTTCTCTCCTACCTCACCCACCTGGCTCCGGTGTCAGGAAGATCAGAGGCGGGCACGGACTCAGCAAATGAAAAGGCTAAACTGTCCACCAAAGGGCATAGGGACTAGGCTCTGAGTGACAGACGTGAACGCAATACCGATCCTAAATCAATTTCGCCCGTTAATCAGGATGGATGTGGGAACAGGATATGGATGTTGTTGCACCAGCCTACAGTAGGTGGGCTAACTCATGAAATGTCAACCGAAATTCCGAAATGCGTTTTCGTTTAGAAAAGGTTAATTAGGTAGAGTTGTAAAAACTAGTCAGCCTGCAACATAATTCTATTATAATTCAGTTACCTCAGAATGCCGGCTTTCGAATGAACTTCCTTCTGGTTGCATGCAAAAACTACACTATGTAAAATGGCTACTTAAGTAGCATGAAATTTTCTCCTTGATTTTCGATGCCCCCAAAAGTCCAATTATATTTAATGACAAACATGCATAAAAATATTCATTCTTTTGCTCATTTAGTAGAAAATTACGTCTTCTTTTAATTTTGAACTCGAAGGAGGGGCATAATTCGGTTTTCAAGAAGTTTCTGATTGTGGAACTTTTAAATACCGTGAAATGGCCGTTCATAAATCGTCATGTCCCTGCACTTATCAATGTGACTTGTAAAGTTAACAATATGGATCAAATCCACTGCTAAATTTTTTGAACCCTGTATGGTCCCCTTTATTTCCGTAGAGAAATGAGTGGTTTTCCGTACGCGGAAAATATACGGCTTGTAGTTTGGAAACCCTGAATCCGAGTGTAACGGTAGAGCGGGTTCAAAATTATTCGGGAACTGGAAAAGTTTTCAATAACCGAATTATACCCTTCTTTCGAGTATAAGATTGGAAGAAGACGTAATTATCTACCGAATGAGCAAAATAATAAATGTTTCTATGCGTGTTGTTCGTGAAATATAATTGGACTTTTAGGGACATCGAAAATCAATGAGAAAAATCCATGCTTCTTAAGTAGACATTTTTTACAGACTGTGGTTTTTGCTTGCAGCCAGAAGGAATTTCACTCGAAAGCCGGCATCCTGAGGTGACTGAAATATTATATAATTGTGTTGCAGGCTGACTAGCTTTACAACCCTACTTAATTAATTTTTTTGAAAAGAAACGCATTTCGGAATTTCGGTTGACACTTCATGAGTTAGCCCACCTACTGTACATGCAACAGCTGCATAAATCCCCTACGAGTTTCAGGGTATACGGGCCACAGTAACGGTAGGGTGTAGGAGCCCACGTAGCTGGCAACGCCAACTCCTTAGAAGTTCGTTCAATTGCTGCCCATTTTCGTCATTCCCACAAAACTTACACATCGTTCTCTAGAGCCCTCCACGTTCCATGGAAACAGGCTAGTGGCGAAGTGGTGGACGTGCACGTACTACAAGCTCTGGTTGCAGACGTTACAGAAAACGGTCTAGGCTGACAGACGCGTAGAGAGGGGTTGTGATATGAATTTATATCGCGCCCTTCTTTCCTTTCATTCCATGAGACCTGGCCGCCGAGGCCGCCGAGTTACCCCTGGAGAGAAAATGCGACCAAAAGGAGAATCGTCTCTGGTGTGCTCAAATCTTTGAGCACCAGAGGTTTTCTCGAAATATACTTCCCGCCTACAAAACGATCTACGGGCAGGTGAGAGCATGCCAGTTGTTTCACCGATTTTCAGACTTGGAGTCGGACGGTCTTGCAACGGTTGGAGTCACTAACCTTCAAATCCACAACCCAAAGTTATGCGCATGCGGTGTGGACGATACTTCCGACGTCAACGGGTGGGATCATATGCCGACATTCGAATAATAGTTTAGCATAGTCTTCCTGGACATGAAGATGCACCAGTTGATTGTACTTGGCGTTCTCGTCGACCCCAAAAATTGTGACGAGCATAAACTCATTGTTAGTGAAATAGACAATAACACGGGTATTGGGATTCAACAGCAACCAACCAAGGGTGCGTAAGGACGCTCTGGTGGTGCGTCAGAGTACGCTGCATTGAAACGGAAAATGGGATTGCCAAATCAAAAGCTGCAATGGGTGCTCAGGGCAAATGGCTATTCGTGCAAATTCGTTCTCTGCTACATGCAAAGACGAGGCAGGAAAAAACCTCACCGAGGCCGAAGTTTTTTGAAGTTAACTTTGAACTTCTTAAAAAGAAGGCATGGTGGTGCTTATGAATTAATGTTTACTGGTAATAATTAATTCTCACCGAAAACGAGAAGAAGTCATCAAAAACGTCCAAAGCCAAATAATGAATTGGTCGATTTCTGCAAAATCAACGATTCCACGACAACGAGGAAGCAGCGGAGCCGAGAGTACCTTCATCGGCGACATACAAATTTGAAATCTACCATTAAAGTCTGGAGGAAAGTTGTATGGAATGTGACACGCTGAAGATAGATGGGCGTCAAGGAGGTCCTAACCAAATACAACTACTTACCCTGTTAAGAGCGACAGGATAGAGTAGCTGAAAAAGGCTTTAAGAGATTGAAGGGGAATGGACAACATGATGAGGCGAGCCGATTCCTTATTCTGGTCGTTGTTCCTCGTATTGACAAGCGCTCTTAGTTCCTCAAAACGAAGCGACTTTGTGGCGCTAGATGGCCAGTGTCCTTGGTCGTATCCCCGCTACGGAGAACTCTGCTTACTTCTGAAGGACGATTGAATGAAGAATCACAAGTTACGACGAAGTCAGTGTCAGGGCCCCCAAAAGTAGGCAGGCCCTTAGCGAAACTTGGTCTTCACTACCGAACCTATGGGATATATTATGCGCATAAAGTTGGTGAGGTACGGACCGCTAGGCAGACTACGCCGTTATCTGACCGGCAAATAGTCTCCCGTCATTTGAAACAGATTAAAAACCGCAGGTGCAGTCATATCGTGTGGACGGTAGGTCGGCAATAATGACAAGCTGAGGACTTGACGGGCTTCCAAACCACGTGAGAACCACAGAGAATTTTATAGACCGGTGGACATGTCGAAGTCAAGACAGAGATCGACGTTCCGGGAAGACGCCATGGATGCGAGGTATGGACCAGGTGGAATGAGCTTGTAATAGGACGCCGGCACCGCTATAAACACACATTTAAGGGTACAGTTCGCTTGCCAACCATCGCTGAATATGCCAAAACAGCACAACGACCACCACCCACGCCCTCTCCGTCAGCACAGATTGTTTTGGCTGCTCTTGAGTACATTCATCGGGGGGACAACATTGTTACTCACAACTAGGTCGGAACCCACAAACAGTATGGTGTCAACGAAGACAACGGAGGAACTACCGAGCCCGCGCGCCCGGCTGCAGCTAATAGGAAAAAGTTCCACATTGCGATTTTCCGTTACCACACTGGGAATGAACAATTAACCTAAATTTACTCCTCTGAAAGCGGTGCCCCTCCCCCTGGCAACCTTCCCATATAGAAAATGTGTCCTAAGTAGATCTTGTCATCCTTAGTGCCCCCCCCGTTATTGGGTCCAAGTTCGGTTGGGCTCGAGTGTTGGGAACGCCAACCCTCGCCTGTGTCTTTACCCAGAGGTGTGGGGGAGATTTATAGGGTGCTGTGGCAGCAGAGGCCTTCGCATAGTTTGATGAACTCCTGATCTACTAAAAGGGACCTATTGACGGACGTCATGCTTACTCTGAACAGATGTCAACGCTAAAATCCCACGGATTCTACCCGAAAACTTTTGTACGGAGTAATGAAGCGTCACTTCTATTTTATTGATTTTTGAATAGGAAGTAAGGAGTTTTATGGCCACGACTGACGTAAAATGCAGGACTATAGTTAAATAGACTGAAGGCAAATCCCTTGTCAAATTAGCAAACGTGAGAGACTCGAAGATTAGATAGAACATGTCCTGGCAATAAACGGTGAGAAATGGTCGTCAGCGCAGGCGGTCTCTTGGACGTATTCCGAAGACCGGGGGAAAATACGGCGCGTGGTCGAAGCTTTAATGGGCTGAAGGAAGGGCGTCATTAAGAATAGTCTTGGAACTAATAACGTTAAGAGAAAACTGACTCTCACCACATCGGGGATCAATATCTCTCGCCCTACCGAGCCGTTTATAGCATTTGGGTCTTTAATCGGGGGGACCTTTGCCTAATTAATTCCAATAAAGAACGAAACCAGACCTTCGAGTAACTGCGACTGCACAACATAGACGAGGATTCTACGTCGGAATAGAACGGGGACCAAACAATGTGATATCACGTCTTAAGTGTTGTTACCTGGAGCGCTGTCCAATAGGGGGGAAGAATAACCTCAAGACTGATAGATGCATGCCCCCCCCACCCCCACGAAAGCCTGTTGCATGTTTTGGGGACCAGACCGTATGCAGCACGCGCAGACTTTTCGGTTTTGTCAGCCACTGCGCCCGAACCCACTACCGCTCGTCTTGACACCGTTTGGCCGCCTGAACCCAGGTGGGTGAGGGCAGAGGGAGTGCGGTAGACGCTGCGCAAGTCCGTCGCACCGTGGAACAATTCAAGCCCAAGTCACCGGCACGGAGTCTATCCCGTGGAGCACGCAATAGACGTCGCTTGCGATGGTCGAACCGCCACAAATGTGGCCTAGAGATATCTCTCAGTGGTGAGATAACCCGAGTGAGCGATGTCGTTTCTATGAGGAGGGGGCACCACGTGCGGCTCACAGACTGGGTGGATGTTCGATCGGTCATTTTGGATAAGGACGCTCTTGGTCGTCTCGACCTAGCCATACCACGGAACTTGGTGGGAGTAGGAATAGGGAGATCGGTGATGCAAAATCTCTCTACATTATCATGTAAGTCCCGCAAAGGTGTCCAGCGCTTTCCCCCGGGGTAGCGATAATCCTCATCGAGTTCAGTGAAGAAACTAGTGGTTGGCCCACGCGCGGTCGATATTTCGTGACACTGATAACAGTGAGACTACACAACAAGGCGACCAGAGAAAATAGAAGTCTTGCAGGCATGCAGCTTCCGTGAGGAGACAGTGGCGATGTAACCACACGAATTGACAAGACGTGAGGCCTCCCTCGACGCCACCCAAGTCTCTGGCATCGTCACTCTTAAAAAATTCCGAGGTAAGTGACGCGACTTGTGCGTGACGTGAGGGGGAAACCGGGCAAAACCGGTTTATGAGGTCGACTTAGAAGACAACAACTGCTGGGAATTAGAATGGACGTTCGGCAAGGTTAAATGCCTCACAAATTCTACTGAGAGAAGTCCCTGATCATATTCTACAAAGGCCCTACGAGGCCGATTACCACATATGATGTAAAATGACTTTCGAAGACCAACTTCCAGACGTTTCATCATAACAGCCGGCCTACACTCCATGATGCAAACTAAAATACAATCGAATCAGGAAGACATAGCCCAACAAGTAACCACCGACTGTTTCAAATACTTGGGAGAAGATAAGGAAGCCGACTCGACGGGCTTGAGTTTACTAACATGTAATTATATCATTCAATATCAATGATAGTATTGTCGATCTTAGTAACCTGTGTATATTTATGGAGATCCGGGGAGTTATGGTATCCGCAGGGTCCTCGGTCTCGCAAGTCCACGATTAGGATCTAATTCTCATGCAACTTGGAAGCCCATTCGGAAAGCGCATGACACTTGCAATAGCACGTTACCGCTTGGGCTGGTGAACATTCATTGAACAAGTACTTTGTCAGATAGGCACAGAACCGTCTGAAGATACTACCGACACCGCTTGTTCGTCAGACCCGAACACTCAATTTTCTCGTGGCCAGTCTCCGCTGAAGGCCGTCTCACCATCCACCACATATGATCACTGCAGGTAGCAGGCAGAACAAAGGCCTGTCTTCCTGGGATTCCTGTAGGGTTCGAACTGGCCTCCGAAGACGATAGTGACAATTAATACACCCCCAGAGAAATCATCCGTTGTCTGAAATGTCCAAACGAGTTCAACCAAACACTTTCGACTGTGTCGAAGACCTTACCGGCTAGGGCGAGGATAGGGAAGTTCAGTGTCTTTAAAGAACATAAAAGACGTAAGGAATCAATCAAGTCTGAAGACGAAATAAAAGCGAGGAAACATGTGTCTTGCGGACTTTCCCGGTAGTGCGATCTCACAAAATGACAGCAAAAGCTGCGGGAAGGCACTCGATATTAGGTATTTACCCCACGGAAGTCAGGAAAGAGGGCAAAAGTACACGTGATTTATTTTCTAAAATAGAACAGCTAGTTTTTTTCACGAGAAACAACATGAGAACAAACAACTACTTCTCAGCTGCTTCACGCAGGGCGGCATTCTTCTTTATGCGTCTGCGAACTCCAAGGAAGATGAGAAAGACGCCCGCGTAAGTTGTATAGACAATCTGAAAGGTTGGAAAAAAGTGGTGGAACAGAAAGTGGGGCAAAGTTAATCAGGGAGAGAGTTCTTTCCCTATAATCGACGATTAATACCGCAAAAATAGGCCCATTCTAACGCATAAATCCCGCCATTTCTGAGATAAAACAAAGATAAAGGCGATTGCGACCTCAATCCTCGATCATCACACTCGAAAAAACTATTGCGAGTGAAAAAGATACATAAAAGAACATGGATCCCGCTCCAGAGAGTGAAATGACTGAAACGACCGTAAGAATAAGCCCAGGAAAGAATCGGACAGCATAATGGCACCGAGTACTGGACAATAAAGTATGGAAAAACCCTGAAATTCGACTATTTTTCTTGAAGACAGATCAAAGCATTAGTTCGAAGAGCGAGAACTACTAATCCCAGAGAATTTAGGGGTAATAAGGGTTGTTTTGAATGCTAGTTTGCCTACAGACGGTTGTATTGAAAGTTTTCTGCGTAAGTTGAGTAGTGCCTAGTAGTCCAGTTGTCAGCCGCCCGCGGCGACCACGGGTAGCGAAGCGACCCCCGACTAAGGTTGGCTGCGAAACCTACAGAAATTCGTCCTGTGAATAAACAGTCAGGGGGCTAGTACGATGGGGGGGATTGGGATTTGCCAAGTCGACTAGCTCATAAAATGAAGCAGTCCGGTGGTTGGCAGGAAGAACCCTGACACCACTGTTTTGTTGACTCGACTTTCATCCAGGGCCGAAATGAGAACTCCAGAACCCAATGCATACTTAACTCCGGAATCCCACCTCATGAAGATTCCTGTTTCACGAATCTGGATCCACGTCCGGATGTTTTCGAGACCAACGCGCACTGCTTCCCACTATTGCCCCACATTAATAGCCAAACAGACCTCCGACCCCAATTTTGAAAATAGAAGCAGTACTCACCGACTGGGTTAGCACTGTAGTTACGTTAATGTAAAAGAGGCGACAGATCATTGCGTAAGAGCTAACGTTACATAGGCCTTTCTGAAACAGTTGGCAAATTATTCAAAGTCGCTTTTGTCAATCACTCTCGCCCATACCATGACGAGTTGACAAAAGCAATGTGTCTTTTAGCTGGGGCGGAAGTGCGTTGATCAACGCCCGTCTAGTCGGATCCTTAAACGCCGCAACCGCCAACAAGAGTTCCTTCGCCTGCTTTGAAGGTTCTCCATCGGTATGCACCGCGGTCAGTTATGTTGTAAGGTGATATGCCACAAAAATCTCAATGATTAAAGTTTCACACTGTCAAGCAAGGGTCAATGTCGTGTGAGTACAGGGAGAATGAGCTCTTTTATGCTGGTTGCACACGTCAAAACTGCGCATTCTCACCAAGTGCGCTCAATTGCTTGATGGACAGTTATTTCATGAGAACTGGGCTCACCGACCCCGCACACCATATCCAATGCACTGCGGCTACGCGACAACTTCTAACACACTGTAACAAACCAACCGGCCGGCAAACGTCAGCTAAAGATGGAGAGACCACGGAGATTGGCCTACGCCTGCAGCGTCTGTGGCTCCGACAGGCGTTGTAATGGATGAAGCGTATGATACGCGAAGAGTAAAGCTAGGATTTATGCGCGCTGCTCCGTCCTATCTTTCACATTTTTGTACTTTTAACCACAAACTGGTGGACCTACTTCCACCTAAATTATGACTATGGACAGAGATGGCTGTCTGTCAAACAACAATATAACGGGACTGGAATGACACTCATAAAACCTCACAACAAAATGATCTGTGCCATGATTCCCTGACAACATCCGTCGGACCAACCAATCCTGTACGCACATTCATGCATTGAATAGGCCCATTGAGTTATTTGAACACAAAGGAAAGCAGTTGCTAAAGCATCCCCTATAACTAAAACCAGGCAGACGGTTAAGGTTGCCTACGTCCATAATGGCGGCAACGTATCGTATGTGAGAAAGTCAACATGCCCCAGGCATTGGACGGAGTCTTCACAGCACGTCGACCACTGCGACCAGTACACATCTACGACAGGCCTAGATCTGACGTGCCACTGGCACAAAAGAGGCAAAGGATACGGTAAAGACCTGCACTATGCAGGTGACGCCGAATGGCGAGCTAGTTTCCATTAAGCAGTGCCGACTGGCATGGACACAGAAAGCTGGAATAATCTACAGGTAGGCCCCGATGACACTGCGCTAACAGATGAGAAGCCAAGCACTTGCAGCTGTCATTATTACTGAAGTATTGGGTAGCTTTTTTATTGGCTGGAACGGTAGAATCTGCAACGGGAAGGCATTCTTTGATGTAGAAAGTTCCAGGTACTTTGCTTGCAAAGTCTCCTTATTAGACCATAGGACGCCAGCGCAGCTCGCCGACAAATTCGCCCGCACCTGACACGCAACGCAAAATCCATGCGGTGAGTGCGTTTGTGCAGGCAGTATTTGTCACACAGCGGACTGCTGAACGTGAGGAACGGCGTACCTTAGGATCTTGCCCGAATGGGCCACCTTCAGACGCTGCGCGCAACTCTGGCGTCTCACGTCAATAACGCAATCCGTAAGGACGAACTGGTTGGCAGATTATGCCTAACGGGCGCGAACAAAAGTTAACAACTTCAGCACAAACCGCGGGCTAAAGGAGCTGAGTCAGCAGCGGTTAATAACATACGAGTTCAATGTCATCAGGGGGCCAAATAGTTGGTAAACAGAAGGCGGTGCCCACGAATACTGGAAAGTGCAGGGAATGATAAGTGCAGGGCTGTGTCCGACACATAAAATATTTCAAAGGTTCATCGGTGGGACCAACAACCTGGTCTGTATAATGACCAAGCTGTATGAAGACAACGCTTACGTACACAAGTTGGGCAAATTTATATCGAAATTACTCAATTTAACGGATCGAGGTGCTTACTGTTGACCGTCCTTTCAATGTGTAGGAGTTAAAATAGTATCGCCAACCCTTAAACATGGAGTCTGGAAACTGTGGATCGCCGGACATCGCGATAGGTACCGAAAACCTGGCACACGAAACGACGGGAACCAAACGCACACTATTACACAGGAAGCGCCACGAATTTCCTAAGTCCAAGGTTTGAAGTCAGAACTGCCAGTTCCAGTTAGAAGCGGAGGGATTTGCTCAAAGGCTTGGAAACGAAAAGATAAAAACCTAATTACAAATCAATATGAGAGGAAAGGCAGAGCCGTGCAGTAAAAGCTAAAACAAGAATCTATGAGTAATGGACAAAGGGGTGCGCGTAAATGAAGTTTGGAGAAAAAAATCATTTTCCACAGAACATTTGTGACACATAACGACCACTTGAACTGCGAGCAACGCGCATTGATTTGGAAATTATCAAATCAAGAGAACGACTGCAGACCGTTTAAGATGATTTGACTAGATATGATTATGTGTTGTTGCCCAGTGAGTGCCAAGCCGAGTCTCTGAGTCGTCAGTTTGTTCACTTATAAGCGGGTCTGCAGCTTGCGCCCGACTCCCCTAACTTACTTTCAGTCTCCATCGTCACAACATATCTGATAGAAAACTGCTGAGCTTTCAGTGGGCAGTAGTGGGTCTTTGGGCCACATCAAACGGTGACGAATGGTTGCCTGGGGTTGATGGACAATGCCCAGTCTGATGGGCTGCAACAGTCATAAAACCGCCCCAGAGACTCCTTTGATGTAAAGAATAGCTTTTCAGACATCGGATTGCTGAGCTTTTGGCCGTCGTCTGTCCACATGGCGCCTGCTTTGCATGATAAAACAGCTTGTGCACTCATTGGCCTGAAAAAGGTCATCAAAGTATTGTCGTCTAGCAGTTTTGTCGGCTGGTGTACTGCAGTGTCCTTCAACTCTTTGGAATAGAGCACGGACGCAGCTGCTTTGAAGTGCAAAAGGCTATGATAACAGAGAGCCGATCGAGCCCTCACAAACGTCAGACACTCAATTCCTCTGATTCGATGAGCCCCACACATTTATCAGTTGAGTCCTGTAAATAATTTTGTCCTAAACGTCGGCCACCTGCTTCAATTTATACCTATACCGGCGTCTTTCAGGGAAGGAGAGTTGCGGAATCTCAATGAACCAAAGTCATTGGATACGGACAGTATACCGGTTAATTGCTTGGGAGAATTGGCGAGTATAGTCTCCAAACCACTGGTGCATATATTCATTCCGTCATCTGAATCAAGGAAACTGTCATTCGGATGGAAGAGGACAAACATGTGCCCAATATATAAGGGTAGGGCTCGAAGTACTGTCAATAATTATCGGCCCGTCAGTCTCATCAGCATTTTCTATAGAATACTGAAAGCCATAATTAAGAAGGTGACAAGGAAGTGCCTTGAAGAGAACCACTTACTCTCGGGGCTCTGGCACGGATTAAGAAAGAATCACTTTTATCTTTCCAATTTATAGCTTTCGTCCGAACATTGGACTTATACACTGGATGAGGGAGGTGGCGTGGACGTCATCAAAACCGATTTCAAAAAGCGTTCGATAGCGTCCCACATAAATTTCTAATCTTTAAACTATCTGAAGTTGGAATAAAGGGAGATCAGTTGGCGTGGATAGCAGATTTTCTTACAGAATGATCGTGAACCATGTGCTTTGATGCCTAAGAGTCAATTCCTACTCCTTTCTAAGTGCTGTGCCCCAGGGCTCATTCTTAGGGCCGTTGCTCTTCCTGGTCTACACTAATGACTGTGTAGAAAATCTAGGTTGTTGCACCGTCATGTTTGCTGACGGTCTCAAATCGTGGATAACCGTCAGATCTGACACAGGAAGGCACTCACTTCAAACGTTTTGCAACCAACTTAGCAGCTGGTCTGTTCGTTGACTCTTGAATAATGACGTTGGTACCTGCATGATCCTAAGACTCCGTACCATAATAGCCAGCGAAAAGGGTGATTCTTTCTGTCACCTCCTTGATGGACAGACCTTTCAAGCGTTGAGGAACATAAGAGCCGTCAAAAAGGCTCTGGATTAGGCGTGCCTTCACAGTCTTTCCTCCCGAACTCTTCTCACAGATATTCGGCACGTTCGTCAGACCGCATTTGGAGCTCCGAATGCCAGCATGCACGCCCTGGATGAATAGAGACAGTGATGCCATGGAGCAGGTGCAACGACAGGCCACTAAACCAGGGGTCGGTCTCAGGACTCTGTCATATCCAGAAAGACTGATCCAGCCCAATATGTCGCGCCCCCTATCCTACAGAAAAATGAAGTGTGACCTGTTATGGACATTCCGCATTATCCACGTGCAAGAATTTTCGCTCAAACCTGAAGACTTCTTTGACTTCAAGACCATGAACCACCTGCGCGGTCATCCGTAGAAGGTCAGGCGGGAGCGCACACGTCTGGACCAGCAGTAGTTTCCGTCCAGTCAGCGTGTTGTTCGGCCGTGCTTTCTATAAACAAATATGTTACTGGCAAACTTTTGGTGAGATGTGTATTTAACATTTATCTTGTATGTACCGTTTTCAATAGGGTCGTCAAGGGCACTGCCTGTTACCCTAAAAAAATAAAATAAATATAAATGATTCAGCGTCCTAATAACCTCCTCGCCTAAACCCCTGCCGCAGCGTTTAAAGGCAGTCACTCGAATGATGCGGGTGTTATTTTCGTTGAGGCGAAAATTGGTGCAGATTGATAAGGAACCGTTCGAAAAACGTACGCAGCATTCACTCGATTTCACTTAGAGCCACTTAAAGCATGCTGTCCAGGCCAGGCTTTTTAGGGTTAAGAAGGATTGTCAACGGCTGGAAAGAGTGCAGGCGAGGGCTATGAAGATGGTCAATAATTTTCGTCATCTGCCTTACGAAACCAGACTGACCGAACAAAATCGGTTTCCTCTCAACTGCAGGCGACTGCGTGGTGACCTCATCCAAACCTACCTGGTTATCATAGGTAATGAGTGGGTCGAGGCGCTTGATGGATTCTTCGAATTGGCTGGCGCGGATTGTTTGCTTGGTCATCCCTTCAAACTGCAGAGGAAGTTGGTTCATACGGACGACCGACGAAACATTTCGCTGAGGGTCATTGGAGAGTGGAGCGGACACACTGACGCGGTGGTCCTTTCAGAAATTGTTGAATCGTTTAAATGCACCCTAATGCCCATTTGCTGCGAAACTACTGCACATAAAACTGACAGGGCAACGGGCTCGTGGCCCAGTGGTTAGAGGTGTGGACTTCTAACTAACAGGTCACGAGTTCGAGCCTCGGGTGTTCCACACTTGGGGGTTGGGTATGACTGGCTAACGACTGCTAATAAGCCAGAAATGGCCATTCCAATCTCCCGTGTCTTTGTCGGTAATACTATTCTGCCTATATATCATGCGCCGCTGTGCGGCTGCTGGTTGGGCTCGAGAGAGAGAGTCCATAAGGCACAACGGAACGAATGAGTTCCGTAAGAACGATCGGTGAGCGCCCCCTACCACCATAACCAAGATTGTGTCAGTGGTTGCAGTTTTTATCTGGCTTACACCTACCGATGATTTTACAATCTACGTAACTATTGCTGCAAACATTGATTTCGTCGCTGTTTTCGAATATGACTAAGGAGTTCAAAGGCAGTGGCTCTGTTTCTTTAATAAAGTGACTTAAATTAACATCTCCAAAGATGGTGTGGCTGCTGACACTAATATTCTTTATGGCCTGCCAAGACAGATTTGGACAGAAGAAATCATATGACATTGCTTTATTCAGAAAAAGTCTTTAGAAACACTCGCAAACCTGGTCTTTTTCGGTTGACAACAGAGTACATGGACGTACTGGGAGATTGGTCTGCCATGCAGACTACCGCCTAGGAGAAGTGCCAAATATTGCCGCTGTCCCCAGGCGTGGTCTCGAAAGGTCTTAAGAAAAGTTCAAATCCGATAAAGAAACAGGGCTAAACCAATGATTTACTAAACGATAGCAGAACTCCCGTCAGGACACCAGAGGTTCAACCATGGTGCAGAAAGCTTAGCCACTATCATTCTCTTCTGTAGTTGAATGATCTGTGCTTTTCTAAAGACAGACCCGAAAATTATCTTTCTTCTCACTCGAGTACACATTAGCATCTGTCTATTCAGCTGGTGCAATTTCTTCCTGGGTGGAAGATGTTTTACAACGACACCTTCCGAAGCAGACAGTTGGCAACTAACAAATCCCTCTTCTGCACCCACTCGGCTACACAAAGCTAGACAGACACAATGTACTAAATTATTTGCATATCGAAATATGCCTGTAAACGTACAGAACGACCGTAGAAGCAATAGCTCTTATTTTAACTTTGCCAAGATTTTTGGGCTTATTTTTAAAGCCTGGAACCTAGACCCTATCAGGCGTACTGTCTATTCTGACCTCATGAAGTAATTCTGCCAAATCCACCACCATCCTCTCACATACGCTTTTCAAAAATTTCACAATAAGTCAAATCTATCAAGCTGTTTTTATAATGCTCTATTTATCTGACAATTTCCGATCAAAAAATTTGGCCAGCATGCGCCAGCTTCTGATGAATTTTCCTCAGACCTGTATGTTTATACGGTTATCGAAATAATGGGTCGATAGATACGGGAAATTAGATAGTTATTCTGTACCTCGAGTTTGGGGGGACAGTGAAACATCAAAATTCCAATTGGTCATGACCCAGTCTGGTACTTAAAAATCACGCAAAAGCGCATGCGCACTCGACTGTTATCCCCAGTACCAGGGCGGGTGAGAAGGAGAACACGACCGACCAAGAAAAACTGCACTAGAAGTCTGCAAGCCATTTCAATTGGAAAAATAACGCGTATTTATAACATCCTGTTGGGATTCGCCTGCATTCGACCCAGTGCGCTTCGAGAAGAAACTTCTAGATGAGCTGAATGATTTCTCGCATAAACGGGCTAGTAAGGCTCGATGAGAGCAGTCAATGGCGGGGCGCCACCATCATGCTGGCAGCGTGCTAGAGAAGGGGCACGTGGCCTACAGTGATTAACGGGTTTTGTGGGGGTGTTGGCACTCCCAACACAGTTAGGGCTAGGGGGATGGTGAGCACCGAGAAAAGTTCTGGTGACCGGCTTGGTGGCTTCAGCCCGTGGCAATTGTAGGACCTGCATGAAGTTCTTCTGCGTGCATTGGACCGGTTTGCATAACTTGATTGCAGCCGCCTCTGCCGTAGCCAACGGACGCTGCCTAAGTTATTTGGGATAACTTGACGGGACCCTGCGTATCACTCGGAAGGCCTCTCTGGCATATACACGGT
>CACRXP010000163.1:277055-312420 GCA_902702965.1 Spirometra erinaceieuropaei
GGTAACTTGTATTTCATCAATAGTAAGAATACACAAAGGAGGATGGACACTATGTACTGAATGTTCGAATGCGTGAATGCTTCTTGGATCTGGTACCCAAAGTCAGACGGCACAGAGTCTTCATCCTTACGACGTGAACGTCTGCCGTCCTTATGGAGTCCGTATTCCCGGCTCGTGGCTTCTGGGAACCCAGATCCTATAGGTTAACTCAAACTCCATCCTTGACCACAACAGCCCGTGTGAGATCTTGAAAGGTACGTCGTGCTGGTGCATTACTTTCGTCAAAACTAATCGGTGACCGGTTAAATTACTTGCAACTGAAAGGACGTCTTGCTAACATCTCACCGCTTTTAAAAGAGCTTATTGAAGGACTTCTTCGTCGTGATATATTAATTATTTCCAGGGTCTCGAATGGCCTGAGTAGGCCGGATGACGCCCGCCTTATCTCATTGGACGATTTTGACTTAGTTTTAAGCGAAGAGATTCTGAACCCTGTTGACCAGGACCGACTGACTGTCACCAAAACGTGCTTTAGTATCGCCGCAAACACCTGCCAACTTCACCTTTACACAGTGGTCATACCACCAGTCAGACCAATTGCAATCTAGCCAGGTCTAGGTTACATATCTGAGTTCATTACAGCACATCAATACGCACTACGGGAACTGTAATTCCCATGGGCATGACCATGCTGTCTTTCGCGCGCGCTTGCAAATTCACCCCTTACTTGAGCTCCAAGTGTCTCGCGCAAGATGGCTTTATGCTGTAAAATGGCAAAAACTCGGGACACCCAAGACCCTGGACGCGAAAAACTGATCTTGATCTTCGGCCCTGTCAAAGCTGAAACCAATAATAAATGGTTACTAGCGAGGTCTTCACTCAAAGAGACAAGTGAGAAGGTTAGCAGGATCATGCACTGGCACCACAATGACTCAGTCAGCTCAGGTATCTAGCAGTTGTCTGTCAGAGAACTCGAGCTGGGCCAAAGAACTTAAACGTCTTTCGCCACCTCGGGAAATGACGAAGTCGGCTAGAGATGGCCGCAAAAACTGCTGAGCTGAAGTGGTCACTCGAAGCAACAGACCCTGAATATTGGTGACACCGAAAAACTAAACCGCATTATTCCACAGGTGAATAGCAAACCCTCTGCATCGAGTGAATCAGTTCACGATAGATGTAGGGGTTTTACTGTTGACAGCTTGACTAGTGTCAAGTGCTGGCGTGAGCGCTTCAAAAAACGCAAAGTCGATGAACAGCCCTTAACTGCAGCAGTCTTCTAACCTTCTAAAGTATATGCAGTGTCGTGTGACTCCATCCACACGAAGGGACCATAGATAAATTACAGCAGCCGAGCAAGCACAAGGCGATCAGGAGGACGGCAGTCAAGCGGAGGTTTACAATCACCATGGCGCCCTGACCCCATGGCGCGATTGGATACGCGTGAGAAGATTTACACATTTCTGGCAACTGCAGTTCGGCCATCCAGGCGCCTGTGTTCAAGTAAAGAGATATGTCAAGGCACGAGGACGACCGAGGCGTAAATCCACAGGTTCTTGTCACTGACCTTTTCAGGAGATTGCCGTGTGAGTAAGTGTAGGACAAGACCCAACTATGATGTGTTTCGTGCCAGACTTAGATGTGTAGTTGCCCCCTCTCACGGTCGTCAGCGCCGCCGCTTGCTCATACCGCCTTCGGGCACCCTACGCACGTAATCTAAGCTCCGACTTGCGACGCCGATCGGCATTTCTCTCCCCACCGATTAGCCACAGCCGGACGAATTTCGTTGTCATGCACTTACGCTGACACTTGCCTCAGTAAAGCTCGCCTAGCCCAGTTCGCCTCCTCTGACTTGTGGTTTGGAATTGTCGTTTGTCGACTATCATGTTTTGGCAGATGCGTCGGCTTGATATTCCCACTGAGGAGCATTCCTTACGGACATGGCTGGCAGCAGCTGATGGCAATTCGCTTCTTTTGAATTCTTTGTAATGTTCAACTCCGTTAATCGCGAGTTTATATGCGAATAATGGAACAGTATGCATGTAAAACATTGCTGTCATCAAAACCTGCGACTGGTCCTATTGGAAGCCGGTGCTAATTCATACAAATATATCCCCGTCGCTCAATAAGGCTTTTTTTCTGTCCATTTAGTTACGGAATTTGCCAGATTCTCAAAGGGGCCCTACACGGCTTCGATGATCTCAAACTTCTTCTCGGCCCTCACTTGACTGACCTGGAATATGTAGACGCCACCCTTTTAGCACCAAAGTATAGACGACATTACGACATCGTCTCCCGAATGAATGCTGCTTGCAGATCTTACACAAGCCTAAGAATGTGTTTTTGGGCCTTTGGCGATATCACCACCGCCGAAATGTTCCGAGTATACAGGTAGTCAATCCAGTCAATCTTCATACGATTGTGAATGCTGGACTGTCCGTGAGAGAGACGAACGAAGACTGGGATGTCTGGCCAAAACTGCCAGAATATCCACTCCCAAGACTAGTAAACCGACTTTGTCTCGAACTAAACAGACTACACTCGCTGCGGCAACATCGCTAATATCTCAGGCCATCCAGAAAAGACGATTAAAGTGGTTTGGGTACATCCAGTTTTGCTGAGCGCGATCTGAAGTTGATGCTCACTCGTTGGCATCGAAGAGATCATTTCGAAACCATAATCAACAGAGTTCACAAATGCATGGAACTGGACATTTAACATCACCGATAACAAAACAGGATAGATCTATCCAGATCGGCTGCATCGTCGCGCATAGAGAGGCATAATCCACAAAACCGTCGGAGCCGGCTGGATTAGAAAAGATCACAGCCGCGCTAAGTGCAAGTAAGTCAAAGGAAAAGATTTGGTAGAGATCTCCCTACCTCAATAGTTCCTGCACAGGACGCACAATACTGCGAACATTTACCTACTAATGCGGTATTCCCTGATGAGCTGGGCTTCCATATAGATTCCCAACTTCACAGAAAATGTGGAGACGACAGGCTAATTTCATATGTTGTTCTTCCGCTCTTGAAGAATTCTTATGACGAGAGAGACGTTTCGGAATACGTATAATAAACTGCCTACTTGTACCTGTGTGCTATACCATTCCAATCACATGGTTTATTTTTACTAGAAAGCCTCCTTAAACCGCGTGTGATAGCATTTATAAAAATGGGCCCACTTTATTGGCAATGGTCCGGAGGGTGTGTCGAATTTCTGACGAGTTCATGCCTTCCGTCATCATCTTTTGGTTATGGTACTT
This sequence comes from Spirometra erinaceieuropaei, assembly GCA_902702965.1. Taxonomy (NCBI): domain Eukaryota; kingdom Metazoa; phylum Platyhelminthes; class Cestoda; order Diphyllobothriidea; family Diphyllobothriidae; genus Spirometra; species Spirometra erinaceieuropaei. Next base: position 280,318 of record CACRXP010000163.1, read on the forward strand.
GGCCACTTATGTCTTCAACCCCTCTCACTTATCTACGATCTTCGCGTCCTCCTCTCCTCGGCTAGAACGAACAACAGTAGCCACTCAGTTACACTTGCCCCTTACTGACATAACCGCAGTATAGGATCATCACAACCGACCGATAGGCCAGTCTAAAATTTACTTTCTGTCTCACATCACTTGAACCATCTGCTGTCCTCTCGGCGGAATGTCTGATGGCAACTTCGGAGCGACTTTCTTCCCAATAAGGCGGTTTCACATGCTGAGTTAAGGACTTCTGGAATTTAGATTAAAACTGAAATAATTTAAATTCCCCCACTATCGACTGTTTTAAAATAACCAGGCCAGGGGTCGCTAGTATTCATGTTTGGGTTGTCAACTGTAAAGAACCTACTGGGAGTTTTGACGGCCACCTCTTGTTCTTGATAATGTAGATTGCAGCTGATTAAGTCAATACAAGTGAAAGGCAGATGAAAGTAGTTTATGTGGGGACTGGCGAGCGCTCAGGATTGTAAGGTTACAATGAGAAGTCAGTAGGTGGATTTGAAACCAGACTGCAACGTCCACAAGCGGTTGATGTTCGACTTTCTTTTAGCTAACAAATGGCATGGTGACCTTTTTCACCACAGTGTATCCAGTCACTTTTGTGTCGCAAGGCGGAAGCAACCCATACCTACCCTATTTGTGTGTGATGGTTTGTACATTTTAAGCGTGTGTTACGTTCCACATTTCTGGCTAAGGACGCATAGGCAAGATAAAAACTGAGCTTAGCCAGAGAGTCAGCCAATCCAAGCCCAACAGTGGGTAAAAAACTCAATAAAGAGCGCCTTGAGAAACCCACGTATTTGCACACTGAAATCAGTTAGATTTCAAACGTCAAAACCTTATCGTACTGAAGTGCTTTCAAACCACTAATATTGCCGCCGTGAGTAAAGCAAATTGCATCTACTACCGAGGAGTGTAGTGTTCAGTTTTTGGTCCACGTGAAGGTCGTAGTAGGTCGCACCATTCGTATCTGGCAGGTGGTCGCTACGTCTGGTATCCGCCAACTGGCACCCAACTTCCATTTATGGCTCCCAAAACTAGATTCTGCTTGACGGTCGGTCTTCAGTGACCACCTCGGCCGGTGGGCCAAACCAGGTGAGGGTATCCGGTGTTGTGTGTGTCCCTAAACCCAGTAACTCTGCCCCCCTTCCCTTCCCCTTCCCCCACCAACTTCAAAAAGTCTCACGGAGAGGACGAAATGCAATCCCGTAGGCCGGCCAGGCTAACTCGGGTCGTCCTCCCACTAAATAAGTCGTGACCCATGGTGGAGTCCAGCAGCCGTCTGCGATGTCTTAGTAGCCCTATTTAGGGACAGCACAACTTACATTTTCACGGAGAACATGGCTAGAAAAGGTGCCCTGGACGAATGCTGAGACCACGTCCTCTGCATGCTAACCGTGGCCTGCAGCTGCATCACTCGCTGTCAAAACAACCAAACAAACAAAAACAACCCCCGCCACCACCCCTGCGGGCCGCCCATTCTGACAGCCTGGAATTTCCGATCTCCTTCTTTTGGAGCGGCCGCCCAAAGGTGGAACGACACGACGTCGGCGTCGCCCTTGCTATCCGGGACGACATCGTGAAACAACTGCCCTGCCTGTCGCAGCGCATCAACGATTGACTGATGAACATGCGCCTGCCCCTTTGGGGATCTTAATTCAGTGTCATCACCAGTGACTAAATTCGCCCAATGATCAGTCCTGACGAGGCAAAAGCCAAGTTCTATGAAGACCTGCACGCCCCCCTGACGACAGTGTCGAAGATGGACAAGCTGGTTGTCATTGGCAATTTCAACGCTCGCGTAGGGCAGCCAGTGCTGCCCCGAAGGAGTGCTGGGTCCCCACGGAATCCTCGGCTGCAACGACAATGGTCCCTTCCTGCGAACCTGCGCAGAACCCCGTCTTCTCCTGACCAACACCTTCTTCCTCTTGTCAGCAAGGGAGAAGGGGCTGCGGATAAGCCCCTCAGGATTTCGAGGATGCGACGATCGTCCATCTCCACAAACGGAGGGGAAACCAGCAACTCTGTGATAACCATAGAGGAATTTCGATGTTCAGCATAGCTGGATAGATCTTCGCTCGCATCCTCCTCAACCGTCCAATTGACCATCTCGCAAAAGGACTTCTCCCAGAAAGTCAGTGTGGTTTCCATCGTCACTGTGGGACCACCGACATGATCTTCGCCACCGCCAGAACGCACACACCCACCTCTACCTTACCCTAGTGGACTTAAAGAAAGCCTTCGACAAGGTGAATCGCGAAGGGTTGTAGAAAATAATGGAGAAATCCGGCTGCCCTGAGCGATTCACGATCATGACACGCCAGGCCCATGAATAGATGATGACGCAGTAAAGTAGGGGTTCTAGGCGCAAGTTCAGGAGAAGAATGAGCTACATTTATGCAGCGATAGACGTAGTAAACCCGTCTTTTTCTTACTCTTCCGCAGATAATACGCTGGCTTTCGGTGGGAAATATCCCTGTACCTCTGTATATAAAGTTCAGTGCATAATAACTGCGTAAGCAGTCCACAGTGATTAAATTGATTCGCGACTGTTGTACTGATTTAAACACACTTAATAAGAAGGGTCTGCAATCATCTTGCCTTCTGCACTGATTTTACAGGCAATCACGCGCTCTTAACTGACGCAGCATTTCAGCGTCCGTAGTTGGGACAACTCTGGGACGAAAATCCGTTCCGTTTTCATCCTGCACGGAAACGATAAAAAGCAGAACCTCACAGGAATATTTAATCGTAGTTAAATATTTCAATATTTTCTACAGCATCATTTCACTTTTCACTTAGTTAAATTATGCGTCGCCTCTATAATTCCCTTAGCTTCGATGAGAGATAGGAAACCAGCTGAGTTTCAAAATCGGATCAGACTTTCGTTCCAACCTGATATTTTATGAGCACGAGGATTCCTCCCGCATTAACAGGGGAGGTATGTGAATTGATTGTTGGAGAACTGCACAGTACCTGATTTGATGACTTCCGTGAATACGCGGTTTGAATTTTATATCATACACAAGCCAATATATCTTTTTACTCATTAATTGTCTGTCTGTTTGGTCAACTTAAAATATTCCACCAAGCTTATAAATACTGCATGAGATGTGGGTTGCGTCATACAGATAGTAAGCTCCGCTACAAATTTTCAAATGGAAGATCAGACAAATATCCAATCCAGTATCCCACAAAAATCTTTAAATCAACGGCTCTTTTAAAGCGAAAAGTATGTCCTTTCCTCAGACATATGCTTCAAGAAAACGCGATTTGGGCAGAAGGGGATTAACACCAAAGACAAGGCAGAATGGGATAGACATTTCTGGCATATTAACGGCACTTTTGGGTAATCTCCTTCTGCCTGTATTACTAGTAACTGTGTGACTGCTTGCGGAATCTAGAACGAGCTCCAAAGCACAGTGGGACGGCCATTACTAGTGATCCAAACATAGTTAGTATTCCGACCCCAACCGGCAGAGTAACGAGCCCATGGATCAATGGATAGAGCACCGGATTTACTAAGGCTTAATAACAAAACAGACGCGATCTCGAACTTCAAAAGCTCCCAAATCTGATGTTTGTTAAGGCCGGCTGACGAAGGATAATAAGTCAGAGATGTCCATTCCAGTCTCTCTTGTCCTTGTCGATAAGCGCCCTCTGCATAAAATCGCTGTGCGACTGTCTCCGGGGCTCTAGATCGAGCTCCAAAACACAACGGGACGTAACCCAATCGGTAACGGCACTTCCAATGAAGACGTGATTTCTTACGCAGTGTGTATGAGAGATTAAAAATTAGGCATGTCCCACAAAAGATACGATGAAGTAGGCAACGAAGACCAATAAACATACACATTACCTCAGCATCGAGTCTTCCCGAATATGATTTGCAAAGTGGCTGAAAAGACTCAATCAAAGGTTGAGGCATATTAATTAACGGGGTAGCATGATCTATGCTTTGCAAAATCGCAACCTCAGTAACCCTTTGAACGCGACAGTACGCTAAAAATCTCAACTTATTTTTATACTCCCAATAGGATTAGCCCAGAAGATGCTTGTAATTTGAATCTTTTGGAAGTAATCCATTCTTTGCGGGACCCTGGTTCAGTGTCTCAGCATACAACTCGTATGAACAGTGCATTTTAAAACCTCATCACATCTGAAAATGCTAAAAGCATAGAGAAAATAGAAATTTTACCCAAATGTTTCACCTGCAATGAGATAAACCACTGGGATTCGAAAAAGCCCTACCCTTTTCTAATTACTTCAAATTGGATTTGGACATTATTCACTTATATTACCACGAGGCACCTGAAGTTGCACGACCGTTCAGAATACACTCTAAAAGTTACAAACATGCCGCACATCGTAAAAAATAACGAAATACCAGTTATTTGTCAGCACTGAATGCAGATAGAGTACTACTTCGTGGGGGAATTAATTTACTGTCACGATGTACATTTGTCGAGTCAAGCAAAGGGAAAAAACGGGCTTTTCCACTTCATTCGTCAGCTTCTCTCTGAATTTCGGGGTCGAATCGAATCTGAAGGGAGAAATTAAAGAGCATGCGCTTACCTTTGCAATGAACATGTTACTTATGTTAGTCAGAAACTCTTCTCTTGTGAGTTTCCCCGGTATATATACATTTTGCAACTGAAGAACTCACGTTATCAGGACACATACCTTTGAGGGCTCAATTTGAGCGAAGATCTCAGACAGCTTTAAGCTAAAAGAACGTGAAGAAAACTGAGAGAGTAGTTGTCCTAATGGCGAATGGTTTATATGGCAGTATGAGGCGCAAGATTGTTTATCGTACGGCCCTGCATAGGGAATTATTGGCAAAAATCTTGTCGTAAATGAACCCAGAACTGGATGCCACGACAATCGCATTAAATCAAAAAGGAACCAGAAGAAATGGGCTATGCAAGAATCAAGAACTAAAACCGCGTAAGAAGTGGTGCATTGGAACGTCCATTTCTGGCTGACTGGGATATTAGTCGCCATTGATGGCAGGTAAAGTAAAAATGGCCAATTCGATGTTTCCATACTTCGTCTGTGGCACTTCCTACTTATTAATCGCCTGCGTGGGGGTCGGACCCGGTGTGCCAAGGCAGAACGGAATCACTTCTAAAAAGAGGACATAGCACGGAACGTCGCCTGCTTACTTTGGCCATCTCTGATTGGAAACACTCAGAAGGTTTAAAACGTGTGGACTATCGACAATTCTCTTTTAGGCCATCGGTATTGAACAAGCGGGCAGCATGCTCCTTAAATAACATTGCCTCAGAGCCCGTACATGTAATCTTCCCTAGGTAAAATAGAATGTCTCGCAGCGATTCTGGAAGGGAGAAGAGCAGGATAATACAACGAAAAGGGACTGCTAAGAGATGTATACTCAAAAACGTCCGTTGGTTGCTGTTGATGAATTCCGTGAATCGAGCCTACGAACATGGCTTTATTGTCATTTCAAGAAAGCTATTCGCTCAATACAGTGTTAGAAGAACCTCAAAAAAGCAATCCTTAAGGGAGGATTACAACAGAACGGCCAAGAGACGACTGACCCAGCAATCTCCACCTGGAAATTTTTGGAGTTGTCCTTGGAAAGCCGTTGGTTAAAAGGGATCCAACTCAGTGTTTGAACTGCCTCAATACTTTAGGCATGCTCGAACGGTTGTACTTATTGAATTATGCGAATTACTATATGCGTGGCTCAGTGACTGTGAATCGCACCAAGTCTCTTCAAATATCTCGGGTACTGGGGTAGTAGTGTCTTTTTTGACTAGCAGACTCCTGGATTGCAGCTCTGAATCCAAGACATCTGAAGCCTCTGATCTCAATGTAAACGGAGTTCTTGAAAGAAGTGCACTTTTCACATAGAGCAGCAAGTTCTTCTCACGGCTTTTAGACTTCACACTCCGAGGTCATAGTATAGAGCACCATATTTCTCTAATGACGGCACTTGTTATTATCTGAAAACACGTAAATGAAATATGCAGAAGCAGATCACTGACAAAGGCAAGAGAAGATGGAAAGGACGTTTCTGGATTGTCAGCCGTCATAAGACGGCCATGTTCAAATCCAGATCTGCCACACATTGAATTCCGACCTAGGATATTTGGCCACTGGATCGAACGCTCTACTGTTGGGCCACAGGCCCGCTGTCCCATTGGTCGTGATCGTAAATATTAACCTTATTGGAAAGGCATTAACGAACGGTTTAGGGGACCCGCTCGTCCGGTTGTGCTATGGGACTTGATCAAGAACTCCGAAGGCAGTCACAGAGTGACAAACAATATTACAGTTCGGCCGTCGATTCCGACGATGCCCACTGTGTGCTCCACAAAAGGGCGAGAGCAGGCACGGTGACTTACGCGTGAAGTAGTTTATAGTAATAGTGGACTTGGGCAACATCTACCGCACATTCTCCCCCGCCACCATCTGGATCTGGTATCATGATAAAGTCAAGATGACTGGAGGTGAGAGAGGACGCAGACGGCTAGTACGGTGAAAACCCGCACCTAGGCGTGCCCTCAAAACCTCTGGTCCGCAATGTACACTGACCAGGGCTATGTATTACAACAAAAATAGTGGGCGGCACAGATCCCAACTGACATGGGACGTGCCTGTACCCGGACCTGCAGCCACAACTCCGATGTTAGGGGTTCGCATTGCAGATAACGCCTGGCGGACACCGTCCGATCCCTCACGTGATGGTCCAAGGAATCTAACGCGTGGCCTCCTTCTAGGGGGACGACAAACGATATAGACAGGTGATTGCTGACAGAGACAAGTAGTAAGCCAGGAATTGCCATTTCAGTCTCCCTTGTCTTTGTGGGCAATTTTCTGCCTATAGTAGCTGCACTGTAACCGCCTGCGGGGCTCTAGACCGAGTCCGAAAGCCTAACGGAATGGGCGGGCCCAGCAACCCGATCAGTCAATGCCTTTCCAACAAAATGAAATATAAATATTGGCCACAGAAATAATATTACGATGATTATTTTATGGCCCATTCACGGTATGCCTGCATATAGCTCATATTCAAAGTCGCACGTTCGCTTTAGAAATACTATGTACTTTGCACAAGACCAATCTAAAAGCTTAGAAGTTTTTGAGCGTTCCAAGCGCTAAAATATGCAGTGAGTGACCGATCTGATGAAATGTTGGCTGAAATCCTGAAATGCGTTTTCGATTAGGAAGGATTACTTGGTCGCGGTTGTGATACTGATTATCCTAAGGCATTGTCTTATAACATTTCGGACTCGGCAGGATGTCGGCTTTTAAATGCACTTCTTCTCAATCGCTTGTAGAAAGCGTGCTTGGTAAAAATGACTATTTAAGTAGCATGCATTTTTCCCATTGATTTTTGATGGTCTTGGAAATTCAAATATATGTTATAAAAACCATGAACAAAAATATGCTTTCTTTTAGGCAAGCAATAGAGAATCACGTCTTCTTTTTATTTTATACTTAAGGGGGTTTCAAAAAAGTTTTATAATTTCCGAATAATTTGGAGCCTGATCATTCGTTGCATTAGCGCTTAGTGATTTCAGTCTACAAGGTGCATGCGTTCCTCGTAAAGAAAATAACATATTTTCTATGCCATTAAAGAGATATCCTACAGAGTCCATAAAATTTTGCAATGGATGCGGATCATGTTGTACATTTCATGAGGAGCAGTGGTAAACGGCCAGGTACGTTGCTATGTTAATGGACATTTCGCGGTCTTAAAAAGTCTCATAATTAGAAACTTTTTAAAACCTAATTATACTCCTTCTTTAAATATAAAATATAAAGAAGACGTAATTCTCTATTGATTGACTAAAATAAAGCATATTTTTGTTCATGGTTTCTATAAAATATATGTGAATTTCCAAGACCATCAAAAATCAGTGGGAAAAATGCATGCTACTTAAATAGTCATTTTTTACCAAGCAAGTTTTCTACAAGCGATTGAAAAGAAGTGCATTTAAAAGCCGACATCCTGCCGAGTCCGAAATGTTATAAGACTATGCCTTAGGATAATCAGTATCACAACCGCGACCAAGTAATCCTTCCTAATCGAAAACGCATTTCAGAATTTCAGCCAAAATTTCATGAGATCGGTCACTTACTGTAGCTACTGACTCTACCGCTAACATGCGGGTCTGGCCACTTCACGATATATAAAAATAACTAACGATCTCAGTTCACATCCCTTTCCCGAATAAATCGACTTTTGAAGCAAAACAGCGAGACGAAGGTATGTGCGAAGAGCGTAACACGACTAAATTTCTTCAGCGGTACAAGTGAGCTCGGGGAGCAATTACACATATGGGCGGATATGATACGAAATCTTATTTCTTATCTGAGGTCTGTCATCTCAAGTAGTCTTCGACTACCAGTCAGAAACTAATCCTGATTAGAAGCTAGCAAGTAAATTGTAAAATGATGGAGTTAATAGGAAAAGACTAACGCAGAATTGTTCTGTTTAGAGTTTGATGGACTGAGCAACCTTGAGAAGACTGAAAAAAGGTTGAATAAATAAGGAAAATGTAGTTTTTTAAGTTTTTATGGAGTCTAAAGCAACCACAGACTTGAGAGTAAACTTAAGGAGATGAATAAAATACGCAACACCCGATGAAAGCAAGCTAAAATGATAACAAAATAGGACGACGGTATGAGGAGACAATAATTGTTAAATGGGGTTCAAAATTAAGGCCCGCAAAATAATCAGCTATCGCTAACAAGCCAATTGCTCGTGAACATCGCGTTTTTAACTTGTTACAAGTGTACAGTGTAGATCACACTGAATAGCCACATCACAACCAGGGCAAGTTAACAATAAAAGCGCGAGCTTTCTCTGTTCCGTGTGTGAGACCACGGAATTAAAGAAAAATTGGGCCCGCTGGTAAGCTTTTTACGGTTCCTAAAAACCAGCGACATCCGTTGTAGTTTGAAGAGGGGTTTTCGAAATTTTGTTGTCTCCAGTTTGCTTAGCATACCGCTTCTAATCAGGATGAATAAAACATATTGACCGAAGTACTTTTTGTAGGCACTTGCAAAACTAAAAAATATTAATTTGTTGAGTCTCATAATTTAACGTAGCAGCTGGCGATAATATAAACAACAGTAGCCCTCAATAAAGAAGTTCTTTTTTTACTACGAACCAGTGCTCGAAGAGTGGACAGTTTGGATTATATAGAGCGTCTGGAGGGGTTATCACCATTGCAACCCAGATGAAGACTTTGAATAAAGACAAAATACCAATAACGTGCGGTTAAACTATTCAAAAAAATTGATGGAACACTTTATTCCGTAAAGTACATCGCAGCCGAGTATCGTTAACAGAACGAGAAAAAATATAATGAGGAGTCAAAACTGATTTTTTAGCCCTAACATATTTTATTATGCCGTGCAACAACTGATGAGAAATGAAGATATCCACTATGAGCAAAAAGTTGGCAAGTCCAAGCCATAGATGACTTGTTCATCAGCCATCAGTACCTCGCAGACCGCCCGTTTGCCGTTCATCCTTTACAAGGTGTGTCGAAATGCAAGGCTTCAAAATTTTAATTCATATCGGATACCGAGTAAATGGGTTAGTTGAGCTCAGTTGCGCAGCCTTATAGAAGAATTAAAATGAGCACTCCACTTCTCACTCCACTTGGAGTTGGGGTTGCACACAGGCCGGAAGAAACCATTAGGCGCCAAGTCATGAGGCTAAAAGACCCGCTGCCACGGCAGGAAACGTCTGAAGTGGTTTACCGGATCTGGTGTAGTTTTTGACAAAGCAAATATGTCGGAGAAACTGGGAGATTACTCCGTATGCGAATTGCCGAGCACGCAGCAGCAGTGAGGCGGGGAGACGCTAACTCTCAGGTGGCGGCACACTCGACGGGACCCGGCCATATTTTCAAATTTCAAGAGGTCGAAATCCTCGCAAGGGGTGACAACCACGTGAGCCGCGAGCTGCTCGAGTCATGGTTCTCAGGCCCGCAATCAATCAACAAGCACAATGACCTCCCGGTAACATATTCCGTGCTGCGATTTCCCCTGGGCAGGAGAATTAGTCACGTGGGGAGGGCGCGGGTGAGCAATTATCACAGTGACAGTGAGCCAGTTTGCCGAGCAATCGTCACACCAGCATCCAGCACGGATGACGAAATCACGGCAAGTAACGACTCGGACTCGGACCGACAAGCCACCGCCGCATCAATTACGACCCCAGCGGTGATTGCAAGAACGGTTAATTGCAGTGCGCATACGGCCCACGGCAGCCACGTGCTATAAATACTGCACTCCTGGTGTCACCATCACCTTTATCTGCGAATGTCTCTGATGATTGATTCGAGTGAGAATCCGAAACGTCAGGCCAATAAATTTCTTGTTTCAGCGATCGAATCTTCATCTTCTGACTGAGCACTTTATCAGAAACAGCTGTCCAAAGTCAGTGCACCCTTTGGACGAATATAGACAGTCGAAAAGCTGTGGCAAAGGTGACAGTCTAAAGGATTTCACCTGATTAATTGGTACAAAAATGAACCTCCAAAAGTTGATCCCGCAGTTTTTTTATCGATTTTTCAAATAAGGTGCCATTTATATATGTGCTTATGACGATATACGAAACCTTTCCGCGCGAAGTAGTTGTCGTATGAAAATTATTTTAGATTGGAGAATAACAACAGCATCTATGCTTATTTGGGTTTCACGCACCATCCGGTAATTCTTAGTGAGTATTAGAATTCCTGCTCGCCCATGCCATGCTTAGAACATTTGCATTTAAAAACAAGTTTGTATTTTGGTGATACCTATGCCAGCACGTGGCTGAGAAGGGGCTAATAGGAGGCATGGCACATGAATAAACACATGATTCAGGAACATTGGCGGGGCAATAAACCGCGTGTGTGGGTCTATCTTACAACAAAAAGTCTATTTGGGCGAAAGTAAATAACAATTTGGTTTATACTTTTGCTGAAGCCCACGTGAGCGGTTTCCTCATCGCTAAGTAAAAACATGTCTTCGTCTGTCGCATGTACGTGCAGTAGAAAGGTGCACAAGAAAATACGATGATGCGGAATTTAGGAAGACATCTTGAGTGAGTTCAAAGATAAGTCCTAAGAAATTTAAGAAGAAAGTGCAGCCGTGCACGATCGACCTGCTACTGCGACAACTGGACCACATGGCGCAAAGAGGTTCAATAATAATTAAAACGGACAAAACCACTTTAAGAAAAAGAAGTACATGACGCTTATATACACTGCCTCGAGCTAAGACAGAAGACATGCTGAGGACTACAAGAATTGTACAGACATATACTACAATATTAAAATTGGAGTTGGGTTCTCTACAATCCGCGTTTAAATTTCAAACTGAGTAGGTGCATTGGACAACGCGTACTCTAAAACGTAACTAGAAAATAGCACTATTTTATCTCCCCAATGTATAAGACAGGAAACCTCCAAGTAGTAGATGAAGAAGCCGAGGACAAAAACAAGTAAATAACTATAAACCGTAAAAAAAGAAAATACACCTTTTAAGCTTGAGTTGCATAGTTTTGCTACTCTTCGTCGGCGCGTGATCAAGCAGATATTACACTTACTTATATAGGGGGTCTACTGGTCTTGATGTCTCAATCGCACGACCTCACGTTATCAATACTTGTTGAGAATTAAAGTACGATTTATTTACGAATAATGCCATCCACACGGTTCAGTGAACATAACTGAGTTCTATCATTCATTTGTACTCTCAAACCCTAAGGCACCTCAGAGACTGACCATGCACGCACTCTTAGTCCTCAAACGTGATTTTGAAGTAGACTGTGAGTGGAATCCACTGACGCACTTAATCGGCTTCGCTCGAACATAATTAGAAGGGCACCAAGTTCTATGGGTAATTTCCGAGTATGCATGAACGGGTGATTAAGAAGCCTTAAAGGTGCTTTTTAAAATATGAGAAAGTGCCTAAGTCATGCTTTGAGAGTGCGAGGACAATCTATGTGTACGGCTGTAAAATTAGCGTGAGGACACCACGTGCGAATATGGTGCAACCAAAGCAACAGCTCATACACATGGACTCTCTTGAAATTTTCGAGAAAATTAAAACCGCGAATAAAGTAATTGGGTTTCGGTGATGTCTGCATCATGAAGCGCGCGAACATCGTCTCGAACATAACGATTATTTATGTTAGCAAAAATCGGTCAAAACTATAGAATAGCTTAAATGACGGCCCGTTGGCCACGAAATCCGGTGATTTTAATGAACTTTCTGTTAACCTCAGAATAAAAGCAAAATCTTTACTACAAATCACTAAAAATATTAACTTACTGTTCCTGCCAGGTATGCGATAGTGCGTCCGAAAAAACGGCTAGGACGGCAATAAGGAACTTGCGTTTATTTGTAAGAGATAGGATCTTTTTTTCCGAAAATTTTATCACCTTTGTGAATAATTTGGAGCTTTCGGCTATAACTTCTTTTGAGATTTGAGGAATACAAAAGCAGACCACGTCGTACCTTTGTAAATCAAAGTTGTCATAATAATCCTTCGGAATTTTGAAAATGTGACAAATCTCTCGCAATTTGTAAGAGTATTAAGGAACCATGGTCCACCAATTGTGTCTCTGGAAATCATGAGATAAATGGACACTCACTTCAGCAGCGCCCGAACAATTACTTTTAGTGGCGAAAATGGCCCGTTTTCCGTTCCGAAATCCCCTGAAGAAACGTTAACTGGCTTCCAATTACTGTGCAACAGGCACTCGTATGCTTTTCGGAGGCGTGGAAGAAAAGCATCCGATCTGAAATCCATTGAGGTCAAATCAAAAACAATTTTGTCAACGACCGATTTGGGCTTTAAGCTAATCAATCAGCGTAAATATAAAAAACCTTACCAATCAATTAGAAACTTAGTAGGCATCTTCGTATCACTCAAGACGAGGGAAGAGAACAGATCCTCGACAATGGACAATATCCGCTTTTCTTCTATGAATAATTAAAGAATCCGTGTAATTTATACCTAAGAACAACACATCTTCTGTTGGTAGTTGGTTCATTTAACTCTGTATGCTTTGAAAAAAGTTACACGGCATTTTCGGCACCGACGACATCCACCGAGCAGCAAAGAGCGCGTCAACGAGTGATACCTTCGAAAGTGCAGAGAAGCCAAGGATTAGTTTGCATGAGGTTGTTTAAAACACAGAGCGCAAATTACCGAAGTCAACACTATATACGTCGAACGAAAACAATGAGAAGGTGACATTGTTTTTTCATTTGATTAATTAATCAGGAGTCAATTCTTTAGAAGCAGCTGCCCCGACCGAAAAGTAAAACGATAACTAAAGGATGTTCGGTAGAGACTTGGAGAGTATGTTGGTAGCAATTAACAGTGTAAGAATAAACAGGAAATTCAAAACTTTTTGATATGTAAATGACCCTTTTTCACTGTTTGTTAGAGTCCGAAGACATAAATAAAGCACCAGTGAGTTCACATAAACTAACTTCAGGACCGGGGAATTTTAACTGGAAGAAGTGACACCGCGCAGCAAGAGTACCAGCTTAGATATAGTCAAGATGCGCAGGTCGATTTTCAAAAATATACGAAACATTTGATTCAACCCAATATTTTTGGCAATCAGCATATAGTATCGGCCGATCCTTTTGCATTATTCGTTAATGGTCACACACAACTCGTGTTTGTTTTATCTGTCCTTTTTCTTTTAGTTAATAATAATGATAATAATAATAGTAATAATAATTTATTTAATGCCAGTTTACAGTCATTGTCAGGGAAGCGTTAAATACAAATCCGTCAACAGTGAAAACAACTCCTGTGGAAATGGAATAATAATATAGTTGATAGTGGTTTTTATGGTTTGGCGGGTTCAGGAGAAAAAGAAAACTGCTGACGGCAAACTTTCGACAGTCAAGAAGGGAGGGGTTGAACGGTACCGGATATTCTCGGTCGCCAACTTCTTTCATAAAGTTGGGGCTAGTCCAAACAGAAGCGCTGAAGAACAGCTGTCACTGTTGGCTGTTGATGTTGCTTTTCTCTGTACCAGGAGCTGTGCGTGCAGCTCAGTTTCAAAGATAAGTGGAGCTTTGCATTTACTTGGATATTCTTGAGCAATTAATGCCTGTTTTATGCTAGAGTCCTTTTTAAAAATCGCCTTTCAATATAAGGTATAATTTTTCCCAGTTTTGTTTGACAGTCTGGCAAAATAGTCGTATTTTGTAAAAAAAAACCTTTTTAGTGACTCCTTTCCCAACTATCTCTTTCTAGTTTTCGTAGTAAAGTAACAGCAGTACTTGCTATTCAGTGCGTTTTTTTGTACTTTAGCAACGTTTTGATCCTTGTACTGTAAGGAAAAAAGGAATAAACTGAATTGTCTGTGATGCCCCGCAGAGCACGTGCTAAAAGACGAAAGCTTGCTGCCTCCCCACCGTCTCCGGGTGCTAGAATCGCCATCGAAGACATAGCAGTTGCCAGCATATGTTCGTCGCCTTCTGCAGATAAGGTTAACTCACAAATCCCTTTAGTACATGTAGAACCTCCTGACCCTTCAATCGTCCGAAAATACGCCTCTGCTAGTCGTAGCAGGACATCAGCCGACGAAATAGTCGATCAGTTGATATATGGCGACATAAACAGTATTTCTGAAAAAGTAACTGAACAAGCTTTCAAACTTATTGGGGTAATAAGCTCTGAAACTGAGGAGGGAATAAAACGCAAGCATAATTTTGTACTGCGAAATATTCCGAGTCACTTATGTGCTATGGAGGGAGCGCATTTGTTCCTACAAAGTTGTGGCTTGAGTTTCACTGTTGCACAACCTAAATGACTGCGCTCACCTAGCCGTAATGCGCCGATCCTAGTTACCCTTTTCTCCTTGATAGACGTCGATTTTATCTTGTCGAGGAGGGAGATAACTAGAGAATTCTGCCGTTAATGGCGCTGCTCCGTTTCTCCAGACCTCACACCGCTGCAGCGAAGACTGAATAAATTAAATTTGGCAAAAACCAATACCAGTATAATGACACCTACTGTCAGTTTTAATAAGTCCTCTACAACACTATCTGCGGCCCCTGCACGTCACGACATAATCAACACCGTAATGAATTCGACTACTATTGATGTTGAGATCTTTAGAAGCAACAACACGCCTGGTATACAAACGCCGCTAACGATTCCCCCAGCAACCCTTAGTAAGCTTAAGCATGTGCCTAAGTCAAAGGCAAATCCAATTGCTGTCTCAGCCACTCGGAAACCCAATAAATCCAGCACCATTATAAAATCTTTTCCTCCACAATCGGCTAACAGTGCCTCAAATACCCCGACTCAAAACGTAGCGTGTTCCCAACTGCCCCCCAGCCCTCATATCGAGGCAGTTAGGCCGAATATGCCGATTTTCCCGCCGTTTAATAGAACTCTTGCTCCAATGGAAACAATGCGTCCCCCACTCCCTAAGTTGTTTCCCCCACAGCCGTTTTACAAATGTATTCCTCATGCCAATGTCCATACTGGATCAATTAACTCATCCGATCCTCAGTTTCGTTCCGGCGGGAATGTGTTGCAGTATCTGCCCCGCGGATTTCCAGCTAAAAATAAGTTAGCTAACAATGGTTACCAGTTTACCTGCCCGTCATTTCCTCCTCCAAGTCCTACCCCTTTTTATCCACGTCAGCATCTTTTGATGCCACAAAATTTTTTGCAGAACCAGATGGTTGCATCCGGACCATTTGCTCCGTGGGCAGACCAGCGCAGGACGATGTAGCCCATCTCCCTCAGAAACAAACAGCTTTTCCCCTCAAACTTTTTGCTTTAAATGTCAGATCCTTGCTTAATAAGATGCCTTTGCTTCAGAATTTGGTGTTCGTCCATTGTCCAGATATTTTTTTAGTAACTGAGACATGGGCATCAGCCTCAGTAGCTGACTCCGAACTCTCGCTTCTAGGCTATAACCGATTCGAAATGATCGCCAAGATAGCCGTGGTGGGGGCACCTGCGTCTACGTTAAGCAAACACTTACATTTTTGCCGCTTGACCTCCTGCATTTTTCCGCAGTAGAAGGCAGCCGCTGGCTCCAGGCTGCACTAAATATAAGTCCTCCTTACTCGTTGGCTGCGTCTATCGCCCACCCAACGCCAACGACAATTTTGATCGTTTACTCTCACAGGCATTTCATGCTGCGGCCGACCTAAGCTTTAAGTATCCATTGGTTGCGGGCGACCTTAATCTCCCTGAAGTCCGCTGGTCTCCGCCTTCAGGCCCCAGAGAGTTCAAAGAATTGTTTGAGGCTGTGGATGTTGGAATGCGGACTCAGGTTGTCGATTTTCCCACAAGAAGATCAAGCATACTTAACCTTATTTTCTGAAGAGGCTGCATGCCATCATCAGTGTCATGTTAAGGCCCACTCGGGGGCTCAGACCATGACATAGTTGCTTCAATGTTGGAATTCGAGGCTGACAAAACGTTGTCCCCAAAGTATAGCTTTTACCGCAATTTCCGATCAACTCGCTCAACCGAATTATTTACACACCTTAATTCCTACAACTGGACTGATTTCTTTCTCAGTTCAGATGTAACAGTTTGCATTGCAAAAATGTACAAAATTTTGGATCCGCTTATTTCTTGTTGTGTCCCCGTAAGAAAATTATTAATATTGGGGACAACATTTTCCTACCCTTACCCTTTCGTCGCAGATTGCGCAGACTTTATCGCCGTTTCCATCTTCAGAATGATGTTTATGTCCTGCCCTTGATTGTGATATTTTTGAGCGGGCTAAGAGATTGTCTGAAGAAAAGCAGCTGGTCAAGGAGATCCAGTTTACCGAAAACCATTCGTTAAATGTCTCGAAACTTTTCTCTAGAAAAATACGAACTCAGAGAAAGATGCAGCATCCCATCCTCCGAGACGCCCTCGGAAATCCTATAGTTGATGCCCAGTTAACCGCTGATAGCTTCAATAAGTTCCAGTCCAAAACGTTCATTGAAGACTCGACCACTCCGCTTCCGACCATCCATGCACTGACTGGGACAGTCCTAGAAACTATAACTTTCACTCTGTGGGATGTGACTGTTGCGATTCGGCGTCTTCGTCAATCTTATAGTCCAGGCCCTGATGGTGTCCCAGTAAGCATTTTAAAAGCCGGTGCAAACACGATCTTCCTATCCCTCTTATGCAAGATATTTAATCTTGCTCTTGAAACTGAAACTTATCCTTCCTTGTGGAAGGAATCACACATTTTGCCCATTCCTAAGCACGGAAAATCTACGTCATTTGATGACTTTCGGCAAATAAATACCCTCCCCGCAGTTTCGAAGATCTTAGAGACATTGATTAAATATAAAATGATGTGTCACTTAACGGAGAATAACTTACTGAGTGCTGCTCAGCATGGATTCCTCAAAGCTCGATCTTGTGACACCTGTCAACTCTCTTTCTTTGACTATGTTCTCCAATCTAGGGAAAATGGTTTTACACTTTACACAGTATATTTCGATTTCTCTAAGTCTTTCGGTCGTGTTAACCATGTTCTTTTTCTCTCGAAACTGTCTTCTTTCGGAATAGGTGGCAAACTTTTGAATTTTATATCCTCTTATTTGGGCACTCGCACACAACGAGTTAAGATTTCCAATACTATCTCCAACCCCACAGGTGTGAGGAGTGGAGTCATTCAGGGTAGTGTACTCGGCCCGCTTTTATTTTGCCTTTTCGTTAATGATGTACCCGATTTATTTCAGAATGGTAAGCCCTTCATGTATGCCGATGATCTTAAAGCTGCATATCGATATAGGCCGGCAGATCATGACATCGTGCTTGAGGTCCTAAAGAGCGATCTACAGGCTTTCGCCCAGTGGTGCCGCACATGGCGCCTTTCTGTTTCAGGGCATGAGTGCTCAGTCATGGTGGTTGGCGACGACCGCCAACCTCAACTAAGTATTGAAGGTCATGCCTGGGTTTATTAAGGATCTGTGCGTATCATACTTCAAGAGTCTCAATCTCTCGGAGCACTATGCCTTGATAGTCCCCAAGGCACGTAGAACGATCGGGTTTATCCTCCGAAACTTAAAAACTAGGGACATTAGAATGCGCCTTTACAACATGTACGTTAGACCTGTTCCGGAATACTATTCGTTTTTATTTAGCCTCATGCATGCTACTAAGCGGAAGAAAATAGAATCCGTTCAACACTTTTTACCAAGAGAATGTTAACCCCGGAACACCGACATTTGTCTTAACAAGAACGTTTCTGGCTTACGGGCCTTGATCCTTTATGGTTCCGTAGATTAGAAAAGGGACTGTTTTTGCTATTTAAACTCTTATATAATCACACATTTAACCTACACACCTCTTTAATACATCATATCTACCCACGATGTAACAGCCACCGTGAGGTCTTTTTATTTCTTCCTCTGTTACGTACTGTTAAATATCGTCGGTTCTTTGCTGTAAATGCAATTGCTATTTGGAATAAACTACACAGCAATGTAAAAAGCTGTCAAATTATCCTTTATTTAAGAGAACTATTGCTCGATTTTTGCATCCACAAAATGCTCCCACAAATGTGAGGTGCTGAATCCACTGATCGACTGTACCGTAGCGATGGCATTTGTGGTATCTGAACACTATGGCAGGTCTCACCAGGGACAATTTCTCTGGCCAACAGCGACAGCTGTTCCTCAACGCCTCTACTTTGACTATCCCCAACTTCATGAAAGGAATTGACGTCCGATAATTTCCGATACCGTGCAACCCGATCCCTTCCCCTTCTTGACGGTCGAAAATCAACCGCCAGCAGTTTTTTTTCTCCTGAACCCTCCAAACCATAAAACCACTATCAACTATATTTTTATTCCATTTCCACAGGAGGTTTTTTCACTGCTGGTCGGATTCATGTTTAACGCTTCCCTTGACAATGCCTGTAAACTGGCATTAAATAAATTATTATTATTAGAAATCGTCCCTGGTGAGACCGGCCATAATGTTCAGAGACCAGAAACGCCATCGCTACGGTAGAGTCGATCAGTGGATTCAGCACCCAAAATGTGTGGGAGCCTTTCACAAACTCTCCAACGTGAAGAAGGGAGGGGTTGCATGGTATCGGAGCTTATCAGACGTCAATTCCTTTCATGAAGTTGGGGATAGTCAAAATAGAGGCGCCGAAGAACAGCTGTCGCTGATGGCCAAAGAAATTGTCCCTGGTGAGACCGGCCACAGTGTTCAGAGACCACAAACGCCATCGCTACGGTATAGTCTATCAGTGGATTCAGCACCTCACATTTGTGGGAGCATTTTGTGGATGGAAAAATCGAGCAGTAGGTCTTTTAAATAAAGGATAATTTGGCAGCTTTTTTACATTCCTGTGTAGTTTATTCCAAATAGCAATTGCATTTACAGCAAAGAACCGACGATATTTAACAGTACCTGCCAGGGGAAGAAATAAGATGACCTCAAAGTGACTGTTACGTCGTGGGTGGATATGATGTCTTAAAGAAGTGTATGGGTTAAATGTGTGATTATATAAGACCTTAAATAGCAAAATAGTCCCTTTTGTAATCTACTGAACCATGAAGGATCAAGGCCTGTTGTCGACCTGTTATAATTTTCGTCGAACATTATGCTAGACTTTTGCATTTATTGGTCGTATTGTAAAGCCTGCGGAGTTGAGCGGGTTGTCTGAATGGGCAGAATTTACTTGTTGGCGAGATTTAGGATGGGAAATGTGAAATCGTGCGTTGGTGAAGGCGGCCTTCCCATGCAAACGCTGACACCTACTTACTTCACCGATCTCTCGATTAACTCTCCTCCGCTTCCACCACAGTCCTCTCCAACATTCGTCAACAACTCTGTACTCCGTATCGGCAGATTTTGACATGTCGGAGTCCCCTACATATCCAAACGAATCATTACATACCTGTCTAACAATCCTGTTGATTTGTTTCTCCTCTGAAACCAATGCAAGATATGATAATTTTTTTCCCAAATAGTTAATGCGGGCGGCTTAGTTATGACATATAAGTTTCGTTCAGCTAATTCACATGCCTCCAGCCTGCAAAGTCTTAGCTTCTACCATTGCGTAAAAACATGTTCTTTTGAAATAATTCCCGAGTATGTTGCACATTTCACTATATTTGGAAATATCTACTCGAACGTGACGATTGCGTGGCTTCCAAAATATTTTTACATTGCGGATTCATCACGCACCGGTGGTCATCCTTATGAGAAGTACAAGCTTCCTCGTTCATTTGCTTCCAAAAGTTGCGCCTGTGGTACCTCCTGAATCTTCCTTCAACATCGGAAATAGACGTCACGGTAAAGACTGAGTCGTTACATGCTTCTCACAGGTTTACGACTTCATCCGTTTATTTAGGAATATTTGTAAAGTTAACTCAGCTTCACAGAATTCTTGAGGGTATGAAGAAGAGCAGATGTCCGTGATGCATCTGCGCCGGGGAAAACTTCGGCGCCGTCAGTGGGATTTTAACCCGCAAGCCTCAGTCAGGCGACCAACACCCCTGACCACTCGGTCACGATAGTGTGAACTAAAGAACGTCTCAATCATTGGAAATTGTGCAAAATCTTCGTCCAGAGCCAGGATCGACCAGGCGCACCTAAACGGCAAATCGAGAGCAGGAGTTCTTGTGCAACCGTTTGGTAGAGGTGGGGCTATATAATGCTGGAGACTGGGCATAAGAGGTAGCCAAAATGGTGGCAAAGAGGAATATTTCGCGACGAGTTACTCCCTGCTAAGCGGGCAAAAAGCCTGGTAACGTATGCATGCCGCCCTCTACGACAAATATTTATGGGGTTTTAACTCTTCTTCAAAGATTCTTAGGGAAAGAGAGGAAGATAGACAACCTGAAGAAGGAAATAGCGAACCTGCGAAAGTCTGTTCGCCGTTCATTCGGTAAAAGAACACCAGTCGTTCCAAAAAGTGCAGAAAGAAATTACTCATGCGGACAGAGTTCACTTAAGCGTAGGTAATGGGGATATAAAACACATCGCGTCTTCAGAGCTCAGTACGACAGTCAGTCTTTCTTTCTGAATGGGGACTGTGCTGTACAGTATCGTCCAGTCCGAGCAAAATAAACAGAGCTCTGGGTAACCGACCAAATTCTTCATCCTTCCTGAATGCTTTATCAAAATGCGATGCCAAAAATCGTGCTGAATTTGGAGAAACGAAGAGGAAGAAATCGAATAAGGTTGAGGAAGTTACAAAATGAGGTCAAAATCGTAGCAAAGCTCAACCGTTTGAGTAGACTTTAGAAAGGAATCCGAAGTCGGGAATACAGGAACAACAGAAAATTAAATTCACGAAGTTCACAAAGATGGTTCAGTATTAACTTTAGGAAGCCTCGTTAACGTTGACAAAAACAGAATATTCGATCACAGTATATTAATCGTAGTTGTCGCAGTTCCGTTGACGAACCGCAGCGTTAGATCGCCGGATGGATATCTTGACCCTAGACGCAATATCGGCATAAATGGGACTGCCGAGTCCACTTTGTATGATAATAACAGTTATTCAAGACCCGTGGGGGCCCCTTTATAGAGAGAATAATGACTTTTGCATGAATTTTAAAAGAGGTGTGCAGAATATATGTAATACTTAATTCATGGTTGTTGAATAAGTAGTCTGTTACGAAGGATGACGAGCGGGCAGTAAAAAAAGCTCCTAATATATGAACAAAAGGAGTATGTCTGGATAAACATTACAGAAGAAGAAAACTGTCGCTCATGAAAAGATAAAAGGCGGACAGGACCGGCCTGTATGCGGCAGTGTATAACGGATTTCATGAAGGGTAACTATGAGGGTCAGACAGGACTGGCTTGCGTGCGGTATTGAAGAAAAGGTTCAAAACGGACATCGTCAAGGCAGAATTCATATGCCGGATGAGCCCATTCACGTCAAAGTGGCAAATGGAAAGCCAGTATCGAGGCGATAGGGACCCAGACGCGATCAGTCACAGTCAGCTTCAGGTCCAGTCGAGGAGGGGGCAAGGGAGATGTGACTAAACTACTAATATATGGCGAGTACAGAGGGTTCCGCCAAGAGCGTCCATATAGCGCATTCTGTGAGGGTCACGATACATGAACTGAAAAACCGAGAAAAACATTTCTGATGAGGGATCCCAGGAGGTGATACAACACACAAAAGAAGGAAATGTGGGCGGAGACGGTAATCTAATGGCGGCGTCCCACATTCCCGGTGGCCCTTTCTCAGTGTCATAGAGAAAGCGTCCGTAAGGATGAGGAGACAAGAAACTTAATCCAGTCAGCATTCTGATAAAGGCGCAACCTTCTCTTAAATGTGTGCAGATTAACTGATGATCACATATTTATTGGAAGGTTATTCCAGAGGAAGCTGTACCTGGAAGCGAAAAAAGAGAGCTCTTAGACGTGGAGGAAACGAGAGGAAGTATACTTAAGGAAGAATTGCGAAGATTGCATGGGCGACTACAAGAGGTAAATGCTGAAATTTGAGGAAGATTTGAGCTATGATTAATGCAAAATAAGAGAAAAAAACCTGTTTCTAGTATTCGAACCCATAAAAAATTTTAGGTTAGCTAGCGGACATCTATCGGTGTAGGATACATTTGGATGTTCCGAACCTAAACGTTTTCTAGTAAAACGTCTATGAACATTTACAATTTTCGAAAGACTAGACCCGTTCATCAAACCAGAGAATGGGCAGCAATACTCGAGAATGGAGAGCACAGACATACGATGATGTCGTAATTTAATTTAGCGAAGATAGAAGTAGTAAGAAATAAAGCCACACATTTGTGCAGCTTTTGTTGTAAATCCGTAAGCGTGTGGCGAGAGTCAAAATTACTTGCGTAGCCTTAACCTAAATCCTTGATGGTGGTACACTCGGTCAAAGGTGTGTCTTGAAAGCCCACCAGTTGGGGTTACCTATCAGGTCGAAAACACATATGGCGACATTTAGACGGATAGAATTCCATTAGGCATTTTGAGATCCACATTGAAAGAGCAAACAAGTCAGTATGGATTTGATCCAGGCAGTGAAGGCTCGTAGAGTTTTTGAAAGAATATACACATTTGAGATCATCGGCATAAATAAATGATTGAGAATGTTTAACTGCCGACGAGATATCATGTATGAAAAGCAGGAACAAAAGATGACCTAGAACGGTAGCTTGTAAGATACCACTTACAATAGGGCTCTCATAGGAAAATAAGTTCCCACTAAGATCTTTTGCTTACGATTAAACAGGTATGACTTGATAAAGTCTATTAGGGGACTGTGAATTCCCAGGGCTTCTAATTTAACCAAGAGTCTTTTATGTGGCACTTTATCAAAGTCTTTACCATGGTTAATATAAATAACGACAACAGATAGATTATCATTACGAAGAGAGGTAAGTAGATTGAGAAACGCCAGATGACGTGTTTCACAATAGAGATCTGGTAAAAAAAAAGCATGCTGGGAAGGGCTAATAACTTGAATGGCTATACAAAAGTCGGTAATTTTCATGGCGATGATTTTTTTAATGATTTTAACGAGAGACGGTGTTTTATAGACATCTCGATAGTTCTGAGCATCAGAACGACAGCCAGCTATAAAACTGCAATAATAATAAAAGTTTTTCAATAGTCAGGAAAGAAGCCATTTACGAGAAATATTGAAAAGAGTTGGCTAAGCAGAGGAGGGAAATCTCTTAGTCGTTTTATAAGAGAGTTTGGGATATCGTCCGTACCTATTGAGTGAGAGTTAGGAAGATGGTTTATCAGTTTTTTAACAGTTTCAGGAGAAAAATTAATGACGCTAAGGGAAGCATCAGACAACGGAGGAATTAAAGGGATTGGGTCAGTTTCAATAGTGAAATGTTTGGCAAAGAACGAATTTAAAATTTCTGCTTTACTTGACTCCTCTGTAATGAAGGCATCGCTAGTACTAAGCAACGGCGGAATGAAGTGGTTGGACTTAGAAGATGATCTTTGACGGAAGATTTGAGCAAGTTATTTAGAAGCATTCACGCCATTATATGCATGTGTGTATATATTTGGAGGGTTCGAGTCAGAGCCCTTGATGACCCTATTTATGTACAGTGCGTTCGCAGATTCGCACTCAAAATAAAATTTCAGGCATTTACAATGTGATCGGGTCACAGTACAATCGTAATCATATGGAAGTGCATAAGGTCACCGTAATTTATTGCGGAGGGATTGTATATGACAGTGTTTTACAGAACTGGCTGTGGATAGTCATGCTGTAAAAGCCGATTTCTGTCGAAAATTAAGCGAGCAAGTTTTTTTTAATACACACACTGTGTCAGCCGTCACCATCTCGCCTGAAAACGAGTTCCACTGTCCGACATCTCGCTGGCTGAATGAAAACTTTCTACGATCTAGCCGCGTGCGGTCATTCCCGACATTTTAGGCATGACCGCGTAGTTTGTTTGTACGGGTAAACTCAAAGAAGTCCTCCGCTCTTAATGAACAGCCCTGACAGCGGACAATCCGGGACGTCCAAAGTAGACTGCGGTTTATTTGTCCGTAGGAGAGAGGGAATAAGCCAAGCAAATTCAGCCTCTCCTGATGAGACAAATGTTTTAAACTGTCGACCATCTTTGTCGCTCTGCGTTGCACCTGTTCGACCATGTCGATATGCTCCCTCATCCATTGTGAAGCTCCTGGCATTCCATACTCCAGATAAGGTCTTGCAAAGATGCCAAAAAATCTTTCGAAGACTTCGGGAGGAAAGATTTCAAATGCATGTCTGATCCAATGTAGAGTAGTAGTTGCCTTCTGGGCCATCTCTCTACGGTGTTCTGATGGCGATAGATTTGTGGTCGTCCATACACCCAGATCTCTGTGTCCATCCACAGGTTCCAACGCCATCCTGGTGTTTGGGAGAGGCATTTTGGCCGGTGTTCAGGCACAAGACCAAGTATTTGGACACGTTAAACTTCACAAGCCATCTGTTCGACCAAGCACACAGTTTGTCGATGTTCGACTGCAACTTCTCTGCGTCATGATCGCACTTGACTTCACTCCATATTTTTATGCCATTCGCGAACATGAGGGCCTCGCAATTCACTTCGCTGATGCAGTCATTGACATAAATCAGGAAAAGTACTGGGCCTAAGACAGAACCCTGTGGGACACCACTTTCCACCTTTGCCCATCCCGAGGTAGAGTTACGAACTACGATTCTCTGTACTCTGGAGGACAGAAAACTCCTGGATATCACACATTATTTCGTTTTTTTCCAGATATTTCATAAAATGCCTTTGATAATAGCTAACGGGTCACTGCGCCTACCTCGCGCGAGCCTCATTTTCGAATCTATTTCAAATATTTCAACGATTCTTAGGCGAAATGATAATGAGCTCACGGAAGGATCTTTAAGCTGCTTCCGTAGTTTTTAAGTTTGTTTTTTAAGACAGTGTAAGACAGCGGGACAAGTAGCACTCGATTTATACGTCATCTGTAGAAAAAGGTTGAGGAGACCTTTTGTCACGCACTGTAATAAATTTTTAGAAAAATTTAGATAATTATTTGAAAAAGCATGTGCGCTTTGAAGTCAGCAAGCTCGTTTTCAAGTTGTCTTACAAGGATTTGAATATACGTGCACATGCACAAGGCTTATCCTCGTACACTACACTTTTCGCGGTAATTACGCTTTTGGCACATTTTGTTGGTCGTGGGTTGGAGTGAGCTCAAATTCTGGATATGAAGGACATCTCTCCATTCTTACCTTCTAATTAGGTGCTCTTGCTGGTCGTACTATTACGGTTAAAATGCTAACACTCCATTTGCGTCGAATGAGTAAATAGATGTTTTTTCGCTTTCCAGGTTATAGCGAATACGTCGAATTTTATATGAGGAACTGAAGTAAGTATTCAAAGCTCAGTGAGCGAAAAGTATTTAAAATCGGACAAACTGTATGAAGTTTATTCAGAAACAAGACAGCCGTTTGCATATCTAAACGGGCCTAAATAACTCCAGATCTTGAAGAACTTTGAGCGATTGTTTTCTTAGGATCAGCTCCGACCGGCTTTTGCATTCAATCCCAAGAAATGGATAAACGCCTGTATGCCGGAGTTGCTCGTGCCAAATTGAGATTTTTGTATACCAATGCTCAAAGTCTCGTTTCGAAAATCGACGAACTCAAAGCGAGAGTACCGGAACAAATCCCCGACGTCATCGCCATAACGGAAACTTGGCTTAATGAGGAAATCATGGATGCTGAGATTTCGATACCGGGTTACCAGCTGTTTCGTAGAGACCGTCAAAATAGGCAGGGCGGAGGGGTTGTCGTATATGTAAGGGAAAGAATTTCAGCAGTTGAAAGAGCCCACACCCTATCCCTTGAATATGAATCCGTCTGGATAAAGATAAAGAAGAGCAATGCACAAAATCTAGAATTTCTGGCGATTTACAGACCACCAAATCTTCTGAGTGCAGCTGATGAGTCGCTCCTTGGTTTAGTCAAAGACGTAGCTAGCCACCAAGAGGTACTTATTGCTGGGGATTTCAACGCACCTGCAATAGAGTGGGAAACTATGGCAGTTAATGGTGGACCAGCCTCTTTCAGCAATAAGCTACTGGACCTCACACTCGATCTCCCTCTGGCGCAACATGTGAAGGTACCAACAAGATTTCGAGAGAACCAGAGAGCAAACTGTCTAGACCTAGTTTTCACTAAAGACTTCTCTAATATCGACGAAGTGTATTCCAATGCACCTCTCGGGAAAAGTGACCATACCACGCTATTATGGGATTACTCGCTCTTCTCTAAACGCCAGAAGAGAACAGAGGGCCAACCTAATATATGGAAGGCAGATTTTAATATGATGAAGAACGAATTGCTGTCCGTGAATTGGGACCAAATATTCAGGGGAGATCCGGAGGACGACTGGAGATCTTTTAAAACGATTTCACTCGATCTGATTAGGCGCTGTTGTCCACCTAAAGTACAAAAACAACTAGTCGACCTGCTTGGTTAACTAGGGACCTAAATAAGCAGCTACGGAAGAAAAGCAAAAGATGGAAAATATTCAGGGAAACTGCGTCACCAGCGCATTTCGAAGAATTTCGTCGTCAACGAAACGCCGTCAAAAAATGTATCCGTCTGGCACGGAAGGAGTATGAATCCAAAATTATACGACAGGCTGAACAGAAGCCTAAGATTTTATTTCACTATCTGAACAGTAGACTGAAAAATAAGGACCCGGTCGCGGTGCTGAAGGATGATAATGGTGTAGAGATCATTGAGAACAACGAGAAAGCCGAACACTTAGGACAGTATTTTGCCTCCGTTTTTACTAGAGAAACAGAGTTTCGCTGCCGCAGTGCCGGCAATGCTCTTGAGACTGTTGGTCCCGTGCTTGACTCCATACTCTTCCCGGCAGCTGCCGTGGAAAGGGAGCTGAAAAATCTCAAAGAAGCAAAGTCCTCGGGTCCGGACAATATACCGGCCAAATTCTTGAAGGAACTGGCGAACGAACTTTCCAAACCACTGGCGCACATCTTCCGCTCGTCATTCGAATTAGGGAGGTTCCATCGGAATGGAAGACAGCAAATATCTTTCCGATATACAAGGGCGGGGCTCGCACTAATGCTAACAATTACCGGCCTGCTAGTCTAACCTGCATCTGCTGTAAAATAATGGAGGCCATAGTTAAGAAAGCAACTATGGAGTTCCTGGAGCAGGGCCATTTAATCTCAGACCTGCAGCACGGCTTTAGACAGAACCGCTCGTGTCTTTCCAGTTTATTGCTCTCGACGGAGCAGTGGACTCGCGCACTGGATGAGGATGGGAGGGTTGATGTCATATACACAGACTTTAAGAAGGCGTTCGACAGCGTCCCACACAAACGCCTT
The DNA here is from genome assembly GCA_902702965.1 of Spirometra erinaceieuropaei. Taxonomy (NCBI): domain Eukaryota; kingdom Metazoa; phylum Platyhelminthes; class Cestoda; order Diphyllobothriidea; family Diphyllobothriidae; genus Spirometra; species Spirometra erinaceieuropaei. The sequence goes on from CACRXP010000163.1 coordinate 308,195, forward strand.
ATCTACAAACTTTCTGAAATTGGGATAAGAGGAAGGCTGCTGACATGGATAACAGATTTTCTTACCGGGAGATCGCAAACCGTGTGCATTGAGGCCTCAAGGTCAACTCCTACTCCCGTTTTAAGTGGTGTACCCCAGGGCTCCGTCTTAGGGCCGTTGCTATTCCTGGTTTACATTAACGACTGCGTCGACGACCTGGGATGCAGCGCCATCATGTTAGCTGACGATGTTAAGCTGTGGAGACCCATCAGATCTGATGCAGACAGGTACGCGCTTCAAGATAGTCTCAACCGCCTAAACAGTTGGTCAGCTCGCTGGCTCCTCAATTTTAATGTGGACAAATGTGTGGTCCTGAGACTCCGCACCAGACAGACCAGTAAGGAGGACGATTCCTTTCAATATGTCCTTGATGGTCAGTCCCTTTCAAATGTTGTGGAACAGAAAGACCTGGGAGTCCTAAACCTCCTCGCTGAAACCATCTTCACAGTGTCAACGGGCAGCCAAAAGTGCGACAAGGGTGTTATTTGCGCTGAGGCGAGGATTTGTGCAGATCGACAAGGAGCTGTTCGGAAAAACCTATGGGGCATTCGTCCGGTCTCACTTAGAGTATGCAGTCCAGGCCTGGCGACCGTGGTTAAAGAAAGATTATCAACGACGTCTCACTTAGAGTATGCAGTCCAGGCCTGGCGACCGTGGTTAAAGAAAGATTATCAACGACTGGAAAGAGTACAGACGATGGCTACGAAGATGGTCAAGAATCTTCATCATTTGCCTTACGAAACCAGGCTGACCGAACTAAATCTGTTTCCTCTAAATTACAGGCAACTGCGCGGCGATCTCATTCAAACCTACAGGATTGTCAGAAGCCGTGAGTGTGCCCTAGATTTTGATGAATTCTTTGAATTGGCCCGGACTGACCGTCTGCGTGGTCATCCGTTCAAACTGCAAAGGAAGCGGGCTCATTCGGACGTCCGACGGAACGCCTTCTCACACAGGGTCATAGGGGCATGGAATGGACTCCCTGATGCCGTCGTTCTTTCCGAAAGTGTTAAATCCTTTAAGTGCAGACTAGACGCTTACTTGTTGAGAACCTACTATACATACAATCATGATTGTTTTAGCGGCGGCAGTTTGCGCCTGGCTCACAGTTACCGCTAACTTCTTAACGTTTCGCATTTGCTGATGTAATTGATGACTTTATTTCTGTTTATCGACATGAATAGGGTGCTCAAGGGCGAAAGCCTCATTCCCTTAATAAACCGACTTAAACCGACTTAAGGATGTACATAATCACGAATCCGCTGCGTTGTTTGTTAAACGGTTCTAATTCACAAATTGTGCTGGATTCAGTTTCCTGTCGAAATTTTGCATCCGAAAAAATATTCAAATAGGACAAAAGTGACTCTGTGCGCGTGGTTCCAATGCCAATATTGCAGACAGTAGAAATAAAGTGATAGCCCGTTTGAAATAGTTTCAGTTGAAACGCAGAATAATGCGGTTGTGCTTAATCGGGCCCCGCTATGTGAGTTTCTGCTTCTCGGAGTGAAATTCCGTTTAGGTATTTTTTGCTTATTAGGGACTTGATTCCGATTCCCGAGACGCATTATGGTGAATTAGTTCAAATTGAAGGACAGGAGCCATCTGGGGGACCATTCGTCCAATCAACGAAGATTTTCTTGAAAGTTGCTCTTGCCGGCAACATTCTAATGACTTCTCAGATTTACCTATCATCCGCAAACGTGGCGCAGCCACAGTCCAACTCCTCTACGTAATCATTAATGAACAACAAAAAGAGGGTTCGTCGGGCGCTGAGTCTTGTGGGACTCCACTCTCTATGACGGTGCGCCTTGACGGCTGTTGCTCCACGGGGACAGTTTGGGAGCGGCCGACGAGGAAATTCTCGACCCATTTAAGGAGTTTGCCTTAGACAAAAATTAAACCCAACTTCCAGAAGAGACGCTGGCGCGGAAAACTATACAACGCCTTACAAAAATCTATGTATGCTACATGCACAGCCTGTTTCGCTTTGGGTGCACTTGTCCAGCTTTGCATAGTACATAGCAAGTTCGTTACAAACGATCTTTCCCTATGAAAGTCGTATCGTACATTGAAAAGGAAGTTATGGGTTTTCAAATAAGCTACTAACGCTCTTTGCATGGTTTTCTCCGTACCCTGCCGCAAACTGATGTCAGACAGACGGGTGTGCAGTTAGGGTGACGACATCCCAATTCACCTCTTTCAAAGTCGGGCGCAGCCTGCGGTTAGGCTGATTGTTATATCGTTGTAGATATTCACAGAAAGGTGATAGAGTACTGAGACGATTGGAACTTTTCGATAAATCCACTGTCTAGGTAGCTTTTTGTGTAAGTTGTGTTTAAATCTATGGTTATTCCAACCGCTGCAAGCAAGTTTTTTGCTCAACGCTAACGTCTAGTTGTGATTATATCCTGGTAAGCTAGTATCCTTACCGTTAACCATTCGTTGCATAATTTTTCGGGGTTGAGTAGTTTTTTTGGCCTCATCTCCTAAGTTTTGCTTATTAACCCGAAAGTAGTAGGTTGATCAAATATATCACGGACAACATCACACTCACCGAGCCAGTTAACAATGGGAATCCCTACTACCAGTCGTTGGCTAGTTTTGTGATTAACTAACTTCTGTCAGTAGTGCCTGTAGACACAACCCGCTGGCAGCCATTTGCATGATTCGCGTCAGTGGCGTCCAGGTGCCAGTTGTGCCCGTCATCAAATCAGATACATATCCGCACCTAAAGTGCCAAATCTGGTCTGCTAATTCAGGATTAGTCATATGCCAGAACAATGCCATCAGGGTGAGGGGCAGTTTATTATTGTGTTTGTATTTCGACATAATTCAATTTCTGAAAATTGCTGCACAATAACAGTCGAAACTCCTGCTTATCTGCCTGTCTTGACAAGGCCTGCGCACAATCTTCCCGCCATGTGTAGGTTTTTGGCCTAGACTTACGAAATATTTCGCGACACCCCTCTGATTCCGTCAAACTCATTGGACCTATTATCATTCCGTCACTCCCAGACTGCGTAACCCTGTAACTATATAATATATTCTGTTTTTGAGTTGCCAGTTAACTTCTGAGCTGTCCGATAAAAGAGTGAACTAAGCTTTTAAGGAATACCTTGTTTGTGGCACACGAAATTTGCGTATAGTATGCGGACACTTTCATCACCTAACACTCAAGCGCCACCTAAAACAAGCGCGGCTTTATTGTCTGCCTTAGCGGTGATCCATAAGCGCTGGTTAATAAACTTTAGCGAGCATTCCCAAATTTACATAAAATCTCACATGAGAATGATCTGCTATCTTAAAATTAACGTTTCATTCGAGATTTTCGACGAACAGTCGAGACGTCCGGGTGCTATATACATGTTCCTAATCTACCGAGTTCGTCAACAAAAGCAGGATGACTATGAAAATATCTTTATATGATGACAAATTAACCTCGAGAAATTTGAAACTAGACGTTAACTTAGATCGTGAACGAACGCGTTTCCATAAAAAGCACTTACCGCCATAGATCTTCCCTACTGACGCCAACACTAAGGGGAATAGAAAGTCTTGAAGTCTGCCGGGGACAAACGATGCGAATTATCCGACTTTACGCCTTGAGCAGACTCGCCATTGTCGATTTTATGTTTTAGAGACCGACCTTATCCCATCATCTCTCTGAAGCACTGAGACGTCGTCTTTCTCACAATTTATTGAATGACCCCCATATCTGTCTTCGTAAGCTCCTAATTCGAAGTACTCCTTGGAAATCTGCAACAGAATCGGTGTCTAAGAGTGGCAGCTGATTTCAGCCGGACTATTGCAAGGGGTTCTTCTGGGTGGACCGTTAGCTAGTGCCTCTTTAAAATTCGGCGTGCTGCCATAGCACCTTTTCAAGCCAGTTCTGCCTTCTTCTGTTATTTACATCACAGCGTTTTTTACTACTATCTCATTGTTGGATCATGCCGTCTGCTCGACTGGAACCTTGACGGCGACCATTTACAGAGATCGTTCCTTGCCAAACAACGGAAGACAGCTTGCTATGTTATTCTATCAGAGCCTGTCAGATTCGCTTTACTTGACCGCGCGTTCACGCATAGTAGTTGCCTCTGTGATCATGTGCGCATATGGGAGTCATTGCCAAAACATCGTTTGTCGGTCCGACTGTCGCAAGCAACAATGTTTACCTTGTGCCCCACAGC
>CACRXP010000163.1:312563-351659 GCA_902702965.1 Spirometra erinaceieuropaei
GAAGGAGCGTAGGGAAGTTACATCCTTTGGTGGAGGCATCTTCTTGATGGCATCAATGTTGGCTGGGTCTGGACGACGACCGCCTCAGTCGATGTATTTCACGGAAGGCAGGAAAACGTTACACTTTTCCAGACGTAGGCGGAAGTCATAGTCTTGAATCCGACTAAGTACAGTCTCCAGGCGTATCAACAATTCATCTGGATTTGGACCAGTGACGATGATATCATCCAGGTATACCGCGGCCCCTTCCGTGCCGGTCAGCATAGTGTCTATAGTTTGTTGAAAATTAGCGGGGGCAGTCTTAACACCAAATGACAACCGTGTGAACTAGAGCAAACCATGGTGAATGTTAATAGTTAGAAGCCACCGGGGCTCTTCAGCCACTTTGATTTGGAGATGTGCATTCCGTACGTCCAGCATGGAGGAAGAAGTTCCACCATTTAGCCTAGCAAAAAAGGTCTTCCGGCACTGGTAGGGGATACTGATGCGTGTCCAGGGCAGCATTAAGACCAGTGGAGAAATCAGCACAGATACGAACTTTACTAGTAGCTTTTTTGACGGCCACAATTGATGCGGCCCATGCGGAGTAGTTCACTGGCTGCAGAACACCGTCTCGCCGAATACGTTCAGGTTCCTGGTCGACCACTGGCAGCGCAGCATAAGGTACTGGTCGTTTTGGTTGGAAAACAGGTTTTGCATGAGGCTTAAGACAGAGACTGTCGTCTTCGTGCAGCAACCAAGACCGTCTAGAAAAAGAGGCAAACTTGTCCTTCAAGGTGGACGCCAGTTTTGTAGCCAGCTGGTGTGACTTGGCTGGACTATGCCAAGATGACTGCACACTGTTGCAAAGTTAATAGGCACTTCCATTAGGTGGAGTTTCTCGATCCAGTCAAGACCAAGTAGATTAAGGTTCGGACGGTTGGTGAGGCAACATATTCATTTGAATTGAATGTCATCATAAGAGATGTCACATTCGAGATCACCCGTGAGCCGGAGAATTCCTCCAGATATATTTTGCGCCCTTTTGTCCGATTTGATCATCAGAGGCTGTCCAATCATGTGCCAAATACGCTCGGAAATGAGAGTGATGTCTGAAGCTGTATCCAGCTGGAGGCGTACAGATGTACCATTGACAAGAACCATAAGGTACATTCTCCGTGCCTCACACTCGGTCTTGAACGAGGCCAGAATGGAATGAGACTTTGGACGGGAATGAACTTAAGGACGCCTTGGAAGTCCCGGCTGCCTCTTGCGTACCCTTGATTCGGGGAAGTGACCGGCTGGATAGTGATCCTCTTTGTGCCCTTGCCTATGGCACTTCTGACAGGCGTGCTTCTTGAATGGACAGAAGCGAACTAAATTCCAATCACCACATTGCCAACATGCTGTTGGTGGTTTTCTGGACGCCGAGTTCTGGGGCTTGTACGGTAACATCGACTTTATGTTGGCGACAGCATGAACATTGGTGGCAACAAGAGCGGAACTGGGTCGTTCAACGATGGCAGAAGCATGCTTGGGATTTTTTAGCTGCTGACACTCGGCAGTCAATGTCCGTAGGGTGGAGTCGAGGTCATGTTCAATCTTGTTCAATTCTGATTTCAGCATCGCGAGGTGACTGAAGAACGCAGATATAAGTGAGGCATTTAAATTGGCCTGTCATTTGTTGTAGCTTGAACTTCTCGCACTCGCGGTTGACAATGCTAGCGAGCGTCAGGAAATCGCATGTTTCATTTTTCACCAGTTTCGGGCACTGATGATGGATATTGAATAGTGGTGACTTCTCCCCGAATGTTTCTGAGAGTTATTTGACGGTTTTGTCGAATGTAAATCACGAGGATTTTTCGGCAGAAGCATGTTTGTTTACCGCTCGTGTCACTTGGTGCCCAATTTGCGTAATGGTAAGCGTATCTTCTAAGCATCACTGGCGTTAGCAAATTTAACGCGGAAACCGTCTTCCCAACATTTAAACCAAGAATTGAAAGTCACATCCGATTCGGGATCATAAGTAAACTCAGTACTGCCAGAAATAACTGCGTCCACGGACGTGGACTGCTTCTCAGGGGACGCTGGATCAGGAAGACGCAAGCTGAACTTTCGCATCATGGATTCCATCATCTTCATGCGGGCTGCTTCAAACCGAGCCTGCTATTATTGCAGGATGAACAGTAACTGTTCCGCGGAAATGGACATTCTGAGTTCTGCGTCGCCAATTTGTTGTGTCCTAGTCGTAAGATGGGAAAACGGGTTGCCCGTTAGCGTAGCTGCTGGCTAACCGGCACGTCCGCAGGTGGCGGATATTGGAATGACCTTCAGTGAAGCTTAGCTGCGAAATAAGCAGACCCAGGTCTGACGAATAAAAAGTCGCAGACCAGTAGTGACGGTGCTACCAGGGTGCGAAGGGCTGTCTGGCACGCTGAAAGCCTTATAAAAAAGCCGCAAAGCACGATGACGGCATTGTGACATGGCGAGCATAAACCACCGTTAAATAAGCTTGTCTGCCACTACTGCCTTGTGGTTAAGCTTTTAAGCTAAAACGCTAGAAACAATCTCGAACAAACAATCCGAGCGGCTGTTGGGGACACCTGTATCCGAAATTTCCAAAAAACCCCATAAAAATATGTCCGACAGTATTACGACCCTTGTTAGGGCGTCTGCGGGAACTGACGCGCTCCACAACCCTGGTCCAGTGATGCGGGCGAATTGTATGCGATCCGGACAACTCAATCCGGGGTGGACTCTCCCTATTGCATACTGCAATGTGTTAACGTTCCTGGACCCCGGACCCAAAGTCTGACCGCGCGCAGCCTTAATTACTACAACGTGGATGTCTGCTGTCTGTCTAAAGCTCGATTTCCTGACTCAGGCTCTCGTGAAATAAAGATTCCTGAAGTCGAATCACACTTCACCCTGTACCACAGCGGCCCGCGCGACTTCTGGTAGACACGGTGTGAATATCGTCCTCGCAACAAGCGGACCTCGCGTTACTTGCTTGGGAACTAATCAATAATCGGAGGACCTACGTGCGACTGAAGGTTCACTTCACGAACATCTCCATCGTCTCTGTATACTCACTAATTTCAGCGACCAAACAGCACGCTTAAGCGGCGTTTTACTCGCGGTTGCAAGCTTTAGTTGAAAGACTCCCTCGCCTGGATCTTCTGGTTGTTGCCGCGGATTTGAATGGCCGGACTGGACCTGGCGACTCCACAAACAGTCGCCTTATTGGCCGCTTGGGGCTTAATTCCCGATGTGAAAATGACGAGAGGTAGCTGAACTTGGCTGATCAGGACCGACTGTTTGTCACTAAATCATGTTTCCAGCATCTCAAAAGACGTCTGCTGACCTGGCATTCAAACGACAGCCATACGGCCAGTCAGATTGATTACATACCAGTCAGCTCAAGGTTACGCAGCTGGGTTCGCAATAGCAGATCGATGCGTGGTGCCGAGACTGGTAACGCCCATGGGTCGGACTATGTCCTCGTTCGTACACGCTTGAAAGTTCATCTCTCATTCGCGCCACGTCCTAGGCGCCTCTATGTCGCAAAGATACGGTAAACCAGCACTGCCGAGACCCCGAGCAGAGCAATCCGGTCCTGTTTTACGACCCGAGTTGACGGAGAAAGCAGTAATCAGTGGTCGTCACTGAAAACGCCAGTCTATGGGTCAGCTGAGAAAAGCCTAGGATGCACCCAGCGACGCCGCAGTGACTGGATCAGCGGAAGAACCCTGCAGTTGTCAGCTCAGACGGCTCAAGCCAGGTTTCGTAATTATGATTCCTTCCGCCAACTTCTAAAGATAGCGACAAAGTCGGCCGGAAGCAATATTGGGCTGAAATAGTGACCTCCGTGGAACAGGCCTCGAACGTTGGTAACACTCAAAAACTCTACAAACTTATCCTCCAAGTTAGTGGTAAGCCCTTTACACTGAGTGACTGTTAGCAACGTGAATGACAGCTTTATTGCTGACGGCTTGGCCAAAGTCGAGCGCTGTCGTGAGCACTTCGAGCACCATCACAGCCTCGATACCCAATCCATCACGCCCTTGCTCTTCTCTGCAGCAGAGTTTTTTCCCTCTTTAACCTATGCAGTGCCATGCGACTCCCCTTCAAAAGGAGAGGTCGCCGATGCTGTGCGAAAGCTACGCAACAACAAGGCACCCGGAGGGGACGGTATACCCGCTGACACCCTGTCGCCTTGGTTCCATGAGGTGGTTGAACGAGCGTGGAGAAACGAGGTTGATCCCGATGACTGGAGCTTAGGCATCATTGTACCTATCCTCAATAAGACAAGGTGCGAGAGCTACTGCGACATAAGCCTCGTCGACTTTGCTGCGAAGATCTCTATTGTCCTTCCTAGGCGACTTCAGGTTGTGCGTGACTCTGAGACGAGGCCCAACCAAGCCGGGTTTCGTGCTGAACGTGGATGCGCGGACCAGGTATTCACACTAAGGCGCATTCGAATTTCGCCATGGCAATCAGCAACCGATGGCCGTCTGCTTTGCTGACTTTGCCGCCGCGTTCGATTCCGTCCATCGTGAGTCCCTATGGCAGATAATGGCACTAGATGGTGCACCGCCAAAAATCACCACCATGATCAAGGCCTATTATTGCTCCACCGCCGTGCAAGTCCTGGTCCGCAACACTCTTTTCCAACCGTTTGGTGTTCGGTCTGGCTTTTGACAGAGTTGTATACTGTCGCCCGTTCTGTTCAACTACGCTATTGACTGGATTCTCGGGAGGGCCCTACACGAAGGTGATGGTGTTGAATTTGCACCCGGACACAGACTAGCTGATCTAAACTATGCACATGATATTGCTTTACTTGCTCCAAGTTTTGGTGATCTGCAGTCTCTGGTGTCACGGATGAACGAGGTCGCTAAATCGGTCGGTTTATTCATAAACGATGGGAAAACTAAAGTGTTTTCAAGCTGCATCCCTGACCAGGAGAAGGCACCTCTCGAGCTTGCGGACTATCACCTTGAAGAAGTTGACAGTTTTAAATACTTCGGGGCGAGACTGCTGCCGAATGAGCAGAGTAAGGATGACATTTTCTCTCGAATTGATGCTGCCCGACAGGTTTTCTCAAGCCTTAGAAAGTGCCTATGGATCCGACGCGACCTCTCATCGCCACTAAGATTCGCGTGTACTGTGCGTCTGTCTGGTCCGTCCTTCATTATGGTTGTGAGTGCTGGGCTGTGCGCATGGAAGACGAGTGAGAACTGGAGGTATTTGATCACCCACTGCCTGATGACCATCCTTCGAACGAAGTACACCTACTTCGTCTCAAATGAGAGTCCGCGCTCGCTGCGACAACGTCACAAGGATAACGCAGGCCATCCAAGAAAGGCGGTTGAGGTGGTTTAGGCATGTTCTTCATCGTCCACCTCAGGAGCTCGCCGTCGCTGCCCTCGATCCGGCACCGTTGCCCCATTGGAGTCGTCAAAGAGGAGGTTAACTCAAAACCTGGCTGTCCAGATCTGGCGCGGATTGTCACGCGTGGAGAGGCACAGTTCGGGATATCGTAGAGGCCGGCTAGGTCAGGCATGATCGCAGTCGTACCAAGTACAAGTAGTACAAGCCGTAACGCTTAGCTCGTGGCCCGGTTTACAGCCCTCCGCTATCGAATCCCCAAAAGAGGACTCAACATCAAGGGGTGAAGAACACGCGTCTATTGCTAGCTTCCTAACAGCAAAATCTGGCGATAAAAAGTAGGTGTAGAATGCCCAAGCCGGCCTGCCTTTGAGCCAATCAGATCATGCCGTCGACTTGTTAGCATGTGGACTTGTCTGCTGACTCATCTGAGTGACCGGGCGCCCCTCCTATCCTGTCAGTGACTTGCGCGATCGCAACGCGCACAAGCCGTGTGGGCGGATCGAGAGGACAGCATGCGCGCGCGCGTCGTTAGAGCGGCCTGCGAATGAGTCGGTTAGGTCGGTCTCTCCCAACATTGGCATCGCATTATGCAATACATAAAAAGTCGTCTGAAATATCCCCCATCACTCGATCGAAAATAATGCAATGAGGTTTACTAATGTCAACAATGACGGGCAACACATCATAAGCGGGGAAATCTGCGTACTGGTATTTGGTACGTCCTTGACCATGCCCGACCCAGCCGGCCTCGATGATGTCGCGAATTGTCCATCTCCATCCGTAGCTATCAGGGGCATCAGATCTAGAGAACCCTACCAATTCCTCCCCAGTGACGGAGGTCGAATTCAGAGGGTCCACGAACCACTTCTATGTCTTGGCGATATGTGCCGAGCCGGGTTTTCAGTTACCTCCGCCTCAATATCTCCAGGTGGGCAAGGGGGCCGGGTCGATAACAGCTATTTCGACCTAATGAGGTGGACGATAAGCAACATGCCAAAACTACCTCAGTCTTCTTTCGTGTATGTCTTGAGATATCCTCACGATGTTGTCGCAGCAGGTGTGGACCGTCTCATTCGAAACCAAGTCTGTTTACTTCGCCCGAAGAATGGTCCTCAGGCAGTCATGTCTTCACACCTCCAATTTCTACACGCAAACGCAGCATTTACAGCCGTATAGGAGGACTGGTTGGATGAATATCCGATATACGAGGATTTTTTTATAGCGATGATGTTGCATTTGCTCCATAGACACTTTCTAAAGATCGTGAAGACCCTGCGAACAGCATGGATTCAGATTTCACTATCTTCTTTACTCTACCCATTCGGCAGAATGCTCTCTCCAAGGTCTTTGAAATCGTCTATTTTAAACTCGACTTGTAGTTCGTCTTTGTACTGGCGTAAATGTGATCAAGAAGGAGTGTGTAGGGGGTCGCAGAATTGAGCTAAAAATCCTTGTTTTGTAAGCCACCTTTAAAGACAGCTCTAACCATCATTCCAGGTTTTGACATCCACTCAACATTCTTATCCTTTGTTCATTTTCGGAAATCATTAGCAATGCCAGTCGAGTATTCCAATCTGCGCAATTACCATAAATTCGGACATTTTGCACTAAAATGGTAGCCACTCTACCGCGTTTGACAGGGATTAGGCCAGAAAAATTAAACGGACGCCAAGAATATCAAACATGTGTTGCACGATAACACTTGAGTTTGTCGAGGTTATTAGATCTTCATAACCCATCACATTCTGCCAGGCGCCTCAACTGATTCCAACTATGTATAATGTTTTACAGTTTTCTAACCCAAAATCTTGCCGTTTTTGGTTTCTACAAGGAGTTCGATCCCGTCGTATGCAATCCATTGGCAGCGGTCTCGGCGATGGACGATCCACCGTCCTACCCGCGCCTTCAACGGCTCCAGACACAGGAGATACCACTTCCAACAACGCCCAACCCGCCAGCCTCGCGGCTACCACGAACCACCCTTCGTCTTCCTCTACTACACCTGTGCCACCAAAGCCGTCGGATTTCAAGTTTGGCCGCGAACTAGGCAGCGGTTCCTTCTCGACCGTCTACGTGGCCAAAGAAATCTCCACCCAGAAGGAGTACGCTATAAAGGTGGTCATAAAGGAACACGTCTATCGCAATAAGGCCATACTCTCTGTTCTAATGGAAAAGGAAGTACTGAAACGGACCAACCACCCCCTCCTTATTCGTCTCTACTATACTTTCCAGGATCAACATCGTCTCTACTATGTGCTACAGTATGCTCAAAGGGGTCACCTACTCACCTACCTCAACAAACTTACGTCTTTCAACCGAGAGGGCACACAGTTCTACTCGGCTGAGCTTCTTTTAGCTCTAGAATACCTCCATTCCCAGTCGATTGTTCACCGTGATGTCAAGCCAGAAAACGTCCTCCTCTCCCTTGACATGCACATTAAACTGGCCGATTTTGGATCAGCCATAATCCTGAATGATCCCTCTGTGAAGGCGCCCACCTTCACGGGCACACCTCAGTATGTTAGCCCTGAGATGCTGCAAATCGATTCCCCGTCCTCCGTCTCCTCTTCCGCATCCTCTTCTGAAGATGAGTGTGACAAAAAGCCGCCCGGTGGACTGAAGGACTCGGCAGACCGAGCTCCTGCCAGGTCAGAAGACTCCCCTGACAAGGGAAAAAAACCGACTGGTCTGGTCTATCTGATGGACTACTGGGCGTTCGGCTGTGTAATATATCAAATGCTGTCCGGTCGGCCACCCTTCCGGCCTGACAAGCATGGCCATGAATTCGACGTTTTTCGGAAAGTCCTTGCCTTAGACTACGTGTTTCCTGAGCGCTTTGACAATGAAGCCAAAGATATTGTTCAGCGGTTGCTGGTGGCTTCTCCGTCTGATCGGCTTGGCGGCCCCACCTCTGGCGGGCCGACTGCTGTTCGATCTCATCCCTTTTTTGCCGGCGTTGAGTGGGACAGCTTAATGCAGAAGCAGCCGCCGACCCTTATACCCAACTTGGAACCGTTAGAACACAACGACTGGGATAAGGTCCCTGCGGGCTATACTGAAGGCCAAAAATACCTCCTTTCACAAGAGCTCAAACTGGCAGCAAGCCAAGTTACGGAAATTGACAGGGCAGAACTCTTGAAGAAGCAGGCCAATGAAAACATTTTTCACCGCTTCGTACGTGGGCGTTTAATTATAAAACAGGGAGTTCTCTATAAGCGCCGGGGCTTGTTTGCACGCAAGCGGGTCTTCCTGCTGACTGAGGGCCCGCATCTCTTCTATGTCGATCCCGAGACTATGGTCCGCAAGGGCGAGGTACCTTGGAGCAGTTTTCTGCGTGTTGAAGTCCGGAACTCGAAGATATTTTCAATCATCGTCCCCAATCGCATCTACTACCTGGAGGATCCTGCCGGTCATGCCAATGACTGGTTGGAAAAGTTGAGACAAGTCAAAGCTATGTACTACTCCGACCCTATTGACAACTAAGACTTCCTGTGTGTGTCTTAAAAACCGTCACCCGCTCTCCTTACCTTGACCTCTCCCCTGAGCACCCGGGCTCCTAGCTCGCCGTGAACTGTCAATATGTTTCGTGGACGATTTGCACATACTAGACGGGCAAACACGTATACATATGTTGTTTGTGAGATTACTTGTGTCTTCTGTCAGAGGAAAATGTAATTAAGCAGACTCACGCCTTACACAACACCCCCCTACCCGCCTACTGTCCGCCTGCATCCTCCTTGGCCGATTTTCTTTCCCTGTGAAAATGTTCAACTTGTGCTGAATGAAAGAACTTCTTTTCCTCATCACGGGCTTTCTGCTTGCGGTCAGCATTGGCTTGCTATTCCTCGCATGCGCCCGCTTGATTGCCCTCCACTCTCGCTTGCATTTCTCCGAGTGCAGTCGTCTCTAACAGAAGTATTATTTTTAAATTAAAGAAACAAGCGGAATAACGGTAGCCGACGATGCTTGCAGTAGTTTTTCGCTTATCTGATTCTGTGGCTAGTTTTCCAATGCACTTGATCAACATTTCCACACCGGCCACTAAGAATACGTCCACCGGGTGCCCCCACCGAGCAGGCCAAACACTGACGAGTTGCGTGTGAATTAGTTTACAGTGAGGTAGGCTTGCGCAACGTCCACCGCACTCTCCTCCTCCGACCACTAGGCTCCGATAGCAGGACATTATCAAGGCGACCGAGGTGAGCTTGGACGCAGTAGCTGACAAAGTTGGGTGGCTCGCCTGCGCGTGCCACACACAACCCGATCCCCACAAATGCTTCAGGTCTTCACAGAATGGGGGGCTCGCATCTCACTTTCACGAGAGTGCCATAGAGACCACACTAAGAAGGCGTCATTGAGCATGACTTTTAGTCCGCGAGTCAGTCACTCCACATACACTCACGATATTAATCATCTGGACAGAGTTGTCCTGCCAGTTGGTAGCCTCCCAAGCCACGGCATCTAGCGCTCCGTAATACTCCCGAGGCGCGTCAGATTAACTTTAGTGAGAAATAGGCTATGAACGAGTCCCTCAGAGTCGTCCTCTTTCCTCTCTCGCGCACCAGTTGACTGCCCGGGCCTGTCAGTTATCCGGTGCAATGGCTAGCAGAGCTGCAACAACCGACCTATGTGTGCCACGCACGACCTGATTAGGCATCAGGTTGCGAAAAAGAACACAGGCGTGAGCGCTGCATGTTCCTTTCCTTGTGTCGGATGTTGTGGAGAAAAGTTCATGCGGTGTACGGGCTGGCGGGACGGGGTGTGGTGGTGGAGTATGCTCTGCAGTGTTTTACCGCAGGTCTTCATGAAGGCGCATAAGGCCGAACAGGCCTATGCAATGGTGGGATGTCCCTGGGCAGTGTGGACAGGTGAAGCGGGTGTGACAGACGTGCAGTAGGTGTGCTAACTTATAAAATGTTAGCCGAAATGCGTCTTCGACTCTAAAAGATTACTTCAGTAGAGTTGTAATATTAATTACCATGCAGCATAACGCTAAGATATTTCAGTTACTTCGGGATGCCGGCTTTTGAACGAACTTCTGTAAAAATTACACTGTAAAAATGACTACGTGCGCAGTACTCATTTTTCCCATTTATTTTCAATGCCCTTATAGATTTAAATATACTTCGTAGAAAACATGCATAAAGAGTATTCAGTCTTTTACTCATTTGGTAGAAAATCACTCTTCAAATTTTATACTTGGAGAAAGGTTGTAATTCGTATTTACTTTCTAATTATGAGTTCTTTAGGACCGTCAACTGCCCGTTCATAAAACATCGAGTCTCCGCACTTACTAAGGTCGTTTGTAAAGTTTACTATATAGCCCAAACCCACTGCGAAATTTTTTTAGCCATATATGATCGCCTCTTAAAAGCGAATAGAAATGTATGATTTCCCGTACACGGTAAATATAGAGGTTGTAGTTTGGATACCCTGAATGCAACTGTAACGACAGGTCGGGTTCAAAATTATTCGGGAATGGGAAAAGTTTCTAAAACCGAAGTACACCCCTTCTTCAAGTACAAACTTTAAAGAAGACGTAAGTTCCAAATGTGCGCTAGCAGCAAGGACAGGAGGGGACTGTCTGGTTAATGAGCTGGAGGTGCGGCAATGCTATTATTGGAGGTCACGCTGGTGGTGATGGTGGTGTTGGTGGTGGCATTGCAGGCGTTTTGGGTGGGGAGGTAGGTTTGTCGTGATTACACTGCCATGAAATCGCCGTCATCGATGCGCATATGGCAAATTAGACCCATGCGGTGTTTGGATGTTCCCGGGGCATTGTACGCAGGTGAGGCCTGTGTGACTAATGTATATCGTGGTTATTGG
This sequence comes from Spirometra erinaceieuropaei, assembly GCA_902702965.1. Taxonomy (NCBI): domain Eukaryota; kingdom Metazoa; phylum Platyhelminthes; class Cestoda; order Diphyllobothriidea; family Diphyllobothriidae; genus Spirometra; species Spirometra erinaceieuropaei. Next base: position 323,763 of record CACRXP010000163.1, read on the forward strand.
TACTGGTTTACCAGTCCCTGTACGATAGATTCGCAAGGGACCGATCAGGCGTATGCGTGACGAAAAAGTGCGGCTGCAACGGTGTCCACATAGGGGCAGTGGCGGTAATGTTTTGCCGCTTGGTAGGAGTGTCCTTATTAATATTGCCAGGCGTGTTTTATGATGAGAGGGAAGGTTAGTCGTGTTGCTATCGCGCTGGGCCCACAGATGTCGAACGAGGCGTATCCGTGTTCAAAACTTTCGTTGACAGTGTGAGCATGCAGGCAGGGGCCGGTTGCCTGCGCCATTAGTTCATGACACACGAGTCTCGTGGTTCCCCCCTCTGCCATGCCGGCGGCTATTCGGTGGTCTTCGAGGACGGCTTGCATATAGTGAGTGGGACTTAACCAGCTCCGCCCTCACCCCCATCTTACCACACACGGTGTTCCGATAGGGGTGGGCTGGCTTGAACTGACTGAACAAACGTATTCGGGACCCCCGTCCACGTCTGCGCCCCAGTCACATGAATCAGACCTAGTTTTGGTTTGACACCGGTGATAGTCGCTGTAACACTGGCGGCCATTTCGGCGTGGTCCTCAGCCTAGGTAACCGATTTACCTTGCCGCTCGCGAACCATCATGATAACTCAAAAGTGCATGCAGATTTTGGTAGTGGGGAAGGATCGCTCCGAGTCGAGCCTACCGTCAATAACCATTTTTAGAGACTGAGTCAAGTCATTGATGCACTCGGTAAAACCTAGCAAGTTCAGTCTAAAAACAAGGTAACGCATTTTGGTTGCCAACCAGAAAACCCTAATCTGTCCTCCGTGTTAAGCGTGTAGTTTGCTTATCCAGTGTCGTAACTGCTTAATCCATGATTGGCGTACCAGACAGTTCCCCTTTCGGAGAATGACTACCACAAGCATCATTCCTTTGGTTGACCTTACAGCAAAGTCTGCCCTTTCTCACTGGTTGTTTACTTGTCATCCCAAGCTAGTCACATGAACCGTCAGTTGTCAGATGTTACGGCGGCAAGCTGACGTCCGTTTTACCCAGTCAGCCTTCTTTGTTTCCCGTGGTCGTCAAGTTTTCCGCTGAGCAACACTGGCAGGCAAGCCCAGACCTACCTATTCTCGGGGCGTCCTCCCCTTCTCCGCCGATGTAGTTACTTTTTCCTTGACAGGGCAACCTTTTGTACATCTGGTTGTAAGTCATACCTGCCAGGTCCCCATCCAGTTATTCTGTCGCTAATTGGTTGAGCTGGGGCAAACTAACGTTCAGCAGCCACCTGAAGTGTCATACTTACCTACACATATCTATTTTCACCGTTTCTGATGTGAAAAAAGTGGTCGTATTTCGTCTCGGACGATTTATTGCATTCTTGGATGTCTCACTTCTGGAGACTTTGATTCCTGACCAGTGACAAACTTGCCTTCAATCAAACGTCTTTCCTCGCCTCTACAGAATCGCAACCACTTCTCCACTGTTTCGATTTACCGTTGAGCCCCTGCCAAGGAGTATTCTGCGTTGCTAGCGGAGGGCATGTGTTTACAAGTGCGCATGCAGTTCCATTGGGCTTCTAGTGTAAATTACAAACGGTAGCAGACTTACACTTTCATTGTAAAAGGCAGTCATGAGTGTTCTCCGCGTGATTTAGTCGTGCTTCTCTGAGAAGTTAGTTTTGTTCATCGAAGCAGTATGCATCATACCTTTCCCACACATACACGCTAGGAAAAAATTTCGCCAATTACGTGTCGGCACGAATGAACCCTGAATAGCCTGAAAAGCGGGCAGCTAGCGAATGCCACTGTGTTATCTCGCTGGTCACACCACTAAAGCGCAAAACGGCTGTTCTTACCTACCTTCAAGATACCGTCCGAAGCTTGAATCTTCCACCTTCCTCATCCGAACAAGCTAACCTGCTGGATCTTTTCTTCCATGGTCTACCAAGGACTTTGGAAGTGAGCCTCGATTAATGCTATTTTTTGTTCGCCTTCTGCGCTTCTTTTCGACCTGCGAAAACCGCACCACTCAAGTAGTAGGAGCTTTTCACGTTGATTTTCGGTGCCCTTATAAATTAAAACACACTTTGCAAAAAAAGCTCACTTGGCAGCCAATCCCGCCGTTTTCACACTTTATACTCGAAAAAAGGGTACACTTAGGCTTTTAAAGGGTTCTTCAATTATATTTCTTGGAAGACATGCATAAAAACAGCCATTCTTCTACTCATTTGGTAGGAAATTACGTCTTCTTTCATGTTTATACTGGAATGGAGTGTATAATTCGGTTTTAAAAAGTTTCGAATTGTGAGGTTTTTTAATACCGTGAAATGGCCTTTCATAAAATTTCACGTGTCTGCATTTACTAAGATGGCTAGTAAAGTTAAAAATATGGCTCAAATCCACTGCTAAATTTTATGAACTCCATATGGTCTCCTCATAATTCCGTAGAGAAATGTATGGTTTTCCGTACGCGGAAAATATGCAGCTTGTAGCTTGGAAAACCTGAATGCAAGTCTAACGGCAGGTTGGGTTAAAAATCATTCAGGGATTGAAAAAGTCTTTGAAAACCGAATTATACCCATCCTCCGAGTATAAAACTGGAAGAAGACGTGATTTTCTACCGAATGAGTAAAATAATGAATATTTTTATGCATGTTTTCTAATGGAACGTTTACGGGCATGGAAAATCAATGAAAAAATGCATGTCACTTAAGTAGTCACATTTTACAGAGTATAGTTTTTGCATGCAGTCCGAAGAAAGTTCGTTGGACAGCCGGCATCCTGAGGTAGCTGAATTATTATAGAATTACGCTGCATAATGATCAATTATACAGCCGTACTTAATTCAGCTTTTCGAAACGAAACCCTATTTCAGGATTTCGGTTACTATTTCATGAGTTAGCACACTTACTGTACATTAGCGTTTAAAGATTTCGGTTTACAAGGTGTACACTTTCCGCGTAAACAGAACCATATATTCCTCTATGCCCTTGATACGATACCATGCAGATCTTATAAAATTTTGTAATGTATGCAGACTATATTGTAGACTTCGTGAGAAACGTCAATAAACGACCAGGTACGTTGCTGTATGTGTGGACGTTGCACGGTCTCAGCAAATGTCAGTTAGAAGCTTCTTTAAAACCGATAGGTACTCCTTCTTCGAGTATTAAATTTGGAGAAAAATTGATTTGCTACTAAACGACTACAAGGAGAATATTTTTTGCATTTTTTCTACAAAATGTATTCGAATTTATAAGGGCATCGGAAATCCATGTGAAAAATTCATGACGCTTTAGGAGTCATTTTTGTTGAGCGAGGTTTTTACAGGAGGTCCGGAAGACATTTATTCAAAAGCCAACATCCTGGCGAGTCCGAAATACAATGGGATTGTGCCACATAATAACCAATATCACAACCTCGCCTAAGTAATCCCTCCTAATCGAAAACTCATTTCACAATTTCGGCGAACATTTCATGAAGTCGGTCATTGATTGCACTTTTGTCCCGGGACTGCCATCGTTTCCTTTGAATCTATCTTGACTTCGTCATCATAGTAGCTCATTCTTCACTATATCGAGCGACCAAAAAGTTCGCGAGGTTTTTGTTAGAATTAAATGCCTTGAATTGATGAATCTTGTTGGGACTTAGTGGTCTCGGGCGTTTATGTGTATCATATAGCACAGATCAGCGTCCTTTAATTGGGACACTCTAGCATAGTATCATAAATTGGTCTGTGATTTCCTTTCCCCTTTAGGTGTCTGTCAAATCGACTGTAATTCACGTCTGTTTGCCTTGTGAATTCAAACTTGGGCCTGAGGCTGTGAAAGCATGTCGTGAGATATGCGTGGCATTGGTGACAATATACTGAGGGGACCGACTGCACAAGAGAGGTTTAAATTTTTTTTCCTCTTCAGATCAGTCCCCTTGAGTTGCGCTGTCATACAAAAAACCCTCCGTTATTGGTAGCAAATATTTGCGGGATGCTGTTGAAAGTAATTTAATTGCAACGTGTTTATAACTCCCAAATGTTTACAACAACCTGGATCATAATGTATTCACAACTACAGCAACTAGGAAAGGTCTTGTAAGCAGAGAAAGTGGGTCTCGCACATATTAACACACTAACGCAAGCTTCAGCGACAAATAGTTTGTTCTTCCCTTTCCTGCAAACCGTGAAAGCAGACCACTTAATTAATTTTTTTGTCTACTTATGGTGAAATCTTGGTCCGTCACCATAGTCGCAAGGGAACTTCTCATCAACTGATCGAGCACCACAGACATTCAAGGCCGCCTCTTCAGTCCCAAAAGATTCTGCTCTGCCTGTAGTGGACTGCTGCCAGTGTTGTCCACTACGAGTCTCTCAACAAGGGCCTAGTAACCACGACATTGCTTCACTATCAAAGAGGATGAGTCAGACGGAAGAATGCGTAGTAACATTAACCACTTATCGCCAGGATTTATGTTTTTGGAAAACTTGTTTTTCTTTCATGTTACACTTGTTTTTCTGGTCAGAGACGAAAACCCTTCAGCAAACAGGCCATGGTTTCCCTTAGCGCCTTCGCCTTCTGAGGGCCTCCCATCGTTCACAGTCTAAACGCCGAAGCGGACAGACTGTGTTCGATGCACTATCCTGCACCGAATATCGTTTCTGTCACCAGAAAGTCCTTGTATAATATTCTGCTCTTGATCAAGTGGCCCACTGTAGTTTTTCGTGACACGAAGTTTTTTAACCTCTGATGTTTTAACAGGCGCAAGCGAATGTCCATGGTGTGGTTTTGTTTTCGCCATGGCGACCAGTTATTCCCCCTCACGGAACCTGACCTCTTGCGTACTCGTGCCGCTAACGACGATCTCAGTCTTCACCAGAGCTTGAGTGTAAGGCCCTTCGCGTTTACGTTTTTTGTCATCGTAGACGCGTCGAGGATGATGGCGACTGCAGCCAATGCAAGCCAGTTTGTTTGAACCCACCATGGTAGGCGGAACTCACCCAGACAGGTTCCGACAACTGTGACCGAGACCATACAGGTTATAGAACGCCTTATCAGACCTCAGAAATCCAAAGTATTTGACGGCTGGCTAACAGTCATTAAGTTGAGTGTCTGTGCTCATCAAATACGCCTGCCATCTACTACTGGCCGATTTTTACACCCGACTAGGCCCGGATGACTCAGAATCGCAGACGCTGAACCACTGGTTCAAATGCCACACGAGGCCTTTGCACATATTGTCCTGGAATGCGCTCGTAATGCGCCTGATGCGCTGGTGCCAACCGCAGGGGAGCCGTACATTGTCGTTGGATTGCATGCGGCGTCTTCCCCTCCTTCAGTTGAGTCGTGAGTAGCGTCTCTATTGCCCGCTGGACGAGAACTGCGGGTGGGGTCATCCCCATTCTCGGTGTCCGCGCCTGTTGCTGAAGGGTAACATGGTGGCGTACCTTGACTACCCTTGGTCGAAATCACGTATGCCACGGTTCGATGTGGCCATTTATCGAGCAATCGTTTGGCTACCACACCTTTTGCATTTGCCCCGCCTTAAGTGCGTCACCTCGCTCTGTCACTTCTTCGATCAACCCCCGCACCGCCAATCGGGACTCATGCATCCGAGTCTCCAGCTGTTTTGCAGATTTTCTACGACCGCATCTGGATCGGTAAACCGATAGAGGGACAGATTGGTTCTCAACACGAGTCGATTTGGTTGCGCAGAGTCTTTGCGAGGCCATGCCTACTGCCATATATGGGAGGGGGGTCTGATGGTAGGCCTGGAAGTTGGCCTTTACACCGCGCCAACCATTTACCCAATCACAACACCAGCTTTTTGACAGGCATGGACAGTCCAGTGGTGCATGAGAGAGAGAGGAAGAGGTGGGAATGCGGTAGATTCTGTGCAAGTCCGCTTCACTATAAACCCATTCACACGCAAGTCACCGGTGATGAGCCCACTGCGTAGGCCGCGCAATGGGCATCATCGTTGTGACGGTCGAACCATCCTATACGTCACAGTTATGCTGCGAATGTTGGAGTACACGCGATTAAAGAAAGTGATAGGAGAGAAGAACTTTGAGGGTGTCTAGACGCGTCCGATCAAGGGGGAGAATTATGGTGTAGTTCTGTGAAGACCGGTATGAGGCGTGCATGTCTGGGCACCCTCAGTCCTTCTCCCCTCTTTTTCTTTTGTCCATTAGTTGCTTTGCAACTTTTGCTGCGTTATGCATAAATATAAAGTTCAGATGGAGTTTTAGATGGTGACCTTTGCGTATCTACATTGGCTTTACACAGGACGGCAGCCCCTATCAAAATATGATATTTACTTCATACAGATTCTCATAAAGATATTTTTTGTTATACAACCATCTAACCAGAGACGGAAAATGCAACAAGGAAAAACGACAGTTGCAAGATCACTAGGTGCGCGAGCTGTCCTACCATTTTCCAACCTCTTCTGACATGCCCTTACTGGTAGCGCATGCGAGATTTGAGTAGTCCCTACGGCACTCGCGGCTTCCCCCGTAAAAACAGCGCGCTACACTAATCTCCGCAGCATAACAGGGATTATTATCGGCGTCGATGAAAAACAATCTGTTGCGTGTGTTCTCAACACTTTATTACATTCAAATTTACGCACCTGATGGAGGTTACGCTCTGTCTGCGTGGTTTTTTCCAACTTGACGCCCTCCACTTTCTCTAGGCTCCTAGAGGTACTGAAGGTGGTATGAACCAATAAAAACTTAATTATGAAGAAATAATAGGCCCGCCGGGCCTGGAGTATCGTTTATCGAGGTGGCAGACAGTTCTGAGGAAGCTAGAGTACATAAATCCCACAACAGATTGCCAAACGATGGTGATGCCCTTCTTCCGATAGATGCTAGGTTTTGACATGCGTCGAAGAGGTCTATATTTGTCAAGTCACTGTTCTCATACTAAATTTGCTTTTTCTCCTATTAAAAAATTCATTTTGTTCCGCAGTGGCGACAACTATCAGAACTGTGGTCATGCATTCATCTGATGCTCAGTGTATTCCTGAAGTCCCCATCACACTTAGGGTATTCCGCATCATGTCACGTGACACGCTTAAGTCCTTTAGGTTGAAAAACTTGCAGGATTCGCCATCAACACTTCCTTCCGAAGACCACCTATTTTCATTGAGGGTTTGCCGTTGTTCGGGCAATCTTTTACTTTCACGTACAGGCTGTTATCACTCTGTTCTTTCCCTCTGCAGGCCGTCGCTAGCAGTTTTTCGTTTGTCGCGAGCTGCCATGGCTGTAGAGATGCCCCGGTTTGGGCTCGTGTCCACTTACAGCGCCTAAAGTATGCATAAAAGTCAGAAAATGTTTGTCACTTGACGAAACCAAACGCCAGGCTGTGGTGATTAAAACGACGCGCAACTGTTCAACTAATTCGGCACGAGATAAAGTTCCAAGCGTTATAAATAAATTTTTCGAAAATGGTGGAGGACGTTGCGTTTTAGGATTCAGTCTGTCTTTTGTTCTGAGACAGAGTTATAGCCTTTTTTATTGGCCTACGAATTGTGGGAAACTGCTTCGGGTTTTGCTGGTTTATATTTGCTCTAAGACAGTTGATACCGGTCAAACTTTAGCACCAAGAGAAAGGTGTGTTTAATCTGGTAGCCAAGGCAAAAATAGTCCCGTCATAAAACCTATTTATAGTTTGAGCGAAGGCTATTTAGGTTATCACTTAAGTGCTGCCTCTAATTCGCAAAGTTATTTCGAGCATGTGATCATCTTACAGCGGACTCTTTGTCGTTAGACGTGGTACTCGATGTCGAATTGTCTGTTTTTGTGTGCGCATGTTTCTGTAGACGGGCGTGGATGTGCACTAACGTAGTTTGGCTTACCATTTTTGTCAGGCGATGTGTCGTCATCACCCCCGTTGGCACGCCTCCCACGCAGTGCGCGGATTGGCTGTCTAATCATGACGACCCCCTAATATACAGGGCCGTCGATTCGACATTCACCTGGTAACATTTCGACGACTCGACGCCTACTGCTATGGTAACTCACCAGATACTCTTTTCCGTTCCATATTATTGCGTTTTACATGGCTGACCTATCCTTATGACTTATCGCGTCTGTTGACACTTTATGGTAACACTTCCAAGGCTCACCTCGTATTTTCATTTTTAACAACGTCTCCTGACTGACCTGAACCAGAAAATTTACCCTGTTGTTTTTTTATACTTTATTAGAAGCCAAGATTATGGATGAGGCTGGTTGTCGATCGTTATTTATTCATTTTTTTTATATCCCCAAACACGATCGTACTCTGAACTTAGTCAAACCCTAGTCTGCTCTTTGTTGACAAAGTTCTTAAATGAACATTGGGGTGTCTACTGTTGCCAGCATTTCTCAAGCAAGGCCTGCCCCCTAATTTTTCGCCTAACTACCTTCGAGGCAACGATGAATGGCAGGTTTCTTCATGTTTTAAGCAGTTAGCCCTTCAGATTTTAATTAATGACTAACGAAGTTGAATTATCAAGTGCTCTCCCCAGGCACTTTTGCCACACAAGTGCAGATGGTTTTTATGCTTAGTAGGTTAAACTTATAAATACTCCAGTACTGAAGGTTTTACCATTAAAGTTAGTTCCCTCGACGTGCGTTTTTCTACCGCTTCGTTTTCTGCTCTGCTATTCAGTTTTCTGCCGGTTGCACATAGCCGGCGCTTGCGTGCACTTGGCAACTGCGCCCGAGCCCGCTTCCGGTCGTCTTGAGGTTGTCTTGCCGGTGCTTCACGTTGGTGAGAGAGGAGAGGGTGCGGTAGATGCTGCACAAGTCTAGCTTACGATAAACTACGTCATGCGCGCAACTCCTCGGTTAAGGTCCCACTCCGTAGACAGCGCGATGGACGTCTGCGACCGTCAAACTGTTGCATACGTGACGGTACTGCGGCACGAGCTGATAAACCAGCAGTTAACAAAAGTAATAGGGGGGAGGGGGGGAGCGCTGAGGGTGTCACGACCTGTTTAAACATGAGAAGGGGCAGGACAATTATGATCCATTCCTGATATTAGGAACTCCGCCGATTGCACATGTACAGGTCCACTTCGGCGCTTTCTTACAATTGGCCAACAGGAGGCCCACACGCAGGTTCTAGATACCGCATCGTTGAGGTTGGAGACTTGTGAACACGTGAACGCGTAGTTCAGATTACCCCACCCCTACTGACAGTCGATACTATGCAGGAACTGTTTTTCCCATAAAGGAGTGCCAATTGAACCGTCGTGATTGACAATGTCCATTGTGTGCTGCACAGCAGAGTGGGAGTAAGGACGGTGACTGGGGCGTAAATGAGTTTATAGTGATAGTAGGCTTGCGCATTATCTGCCACACTCTCTCCTCCTCCTCCCCCCTCCCTCCACCTGGCCTCGGTGTCAAGACAGGGACAAAAAACCGGGGACAAGGGAGGACGCAGGTGGCTAGTACAGCGAAAATCCGCACCTAGACGTACCACCACACCCCCTGATCCACAACGGACACTGACCAAGACTTTATACACCAAGGAAAGTAGGGAGAGACGCCACGGGTCCCTACTGGCGCGACATGAGCTTCCCGACAATGCCCGCCGAACTCCGAATTAACCCTTTGTCGATCCAGCGCATCTACCGCGTGGCCCGTTTTGTGGACAAGCCCAGAAGGGGGTGATCGTTCGTCTTAAAAGAAGAATGGCAGGCGCATCCTTCTAGTTAAAATACCTCCCGAACAAATTGAGTGGAACAGTATGTACTAATGATGTCCGATATCGAGACCTCTCATTCAGCAACACACGTCCGTTGTGTACTTGGGATCTGAGGATACGACAGAGACGGATAGGTTTCTTTTAGGTTAGGACAGCACTCAAACAGTGCTAACAAAAAGTAATTTGTCCGTGTTTGGAGCAGGTGTAGGGAACGCAGGTGATAACCCGGTTATGGAGATGGATCTAGTAGAAGTAGGGAGGAGGGCGGTTAACTTATACCCGTTTACCGTCCGGATAATTTAAGGTTACCAACATGGTCCAGTTTTATTACAAAGCCTTGACCTCCTGCATGCCGCCGCAACCCCAGACTATCTTAGAAGACGCGCCATAATTGTCTGCAAGAATATTTTAAACTCCGCCCTCGAATCGATTATGTGCTAACTTCCTTCGCGTGTACCCAGTCTACGTACATCCGCAGCCACATATGACAGTTCGTGTACAGCAGGCAACCAGGCCCACAACTGTCCCGAGGGCGCTGCGATGACCCGCCCAGGGACTGCGTTGAATTAAGAGCGATCTACATTGCATTTACCTCTCACCCCTATTGCCCCACCCCACGCCAGATAGAAACACGCCTGAAGACGGGTGTGGACTGAGTAACTGACAAGGCCGGGCTCTCTCGCCTGCGTGCAAAGCCACACCTCTGCTGATTTCTACGTGCAAACGAACCAGACTGCAACTGGGAACCTCAGATCTCGCAACTCGGGGAGTTGTCCTAAGAGCTACATTATTAAGAAGGGGGAGCAGGTATTGAGTGCGTGGCCATCAGCCCGACGAAGGACTCTGTTTCACCGTCAGTTGGCAGCCTCACTAACCACGACGGTTGGGGTATCATGATGTGTCAAAAGCACGTTTTGTTGTTTATGGTGAGGACACTAAGCACTGCATCCGAGCTGCGGCTACCTCTCTCCCCCCTACACCAGAGGCGGTGTGTGTGAGTCAGACCGATTGCAGAAGAGATTGTGCGCAGTGCTCCGACGTGGCGCGAGGACTCCGTCCAGAGCATGCCATCAAAACTCACACATAGGTGTGTTACCTGTTATTACCAACGTTGGTGGATTACATCGCGTGATTTTTGTGTGATATGTATGGTTGATATTTTGACGATTGTGTTTGTTTATGCGCATATGTCCAAATAGACCTACTCGACGTCTGCGTGCGGAGGCAGTACGCGCGTATGATGACGATGACGGTGATAGGTCGGCCGGATGTTGTTTTGTTTAGGCGATGGTGGGGGATGGGCTTTGGCGGTAGTTTTTGAGAAGTTGTATAGTGGTTGGGTTGTTGTTTTTACCGTTGGTGTTTTGTAAGAAGCCATTTTTATTGACCTATGTAGTTCAGCTAGCTGCTGAGCCTACAAATTTAAGGTTATCGGCATGTATGCTCGCTGAGCAATGCTATGTATTCTTTGCCCAACCACATTTAAGGCAAGTGCTGATGGGTCCCGTCGCAGCTGCCAGCTGCGTCGCTCTCAATTCCCCTGGGATGGCGCTACTTCTGGAAGAACTTATTTGGGCATCCGTCATTAATTAGAATTCTCCTGGGAGAATTGATCTTACGACCGTTTAGCAGAGCACACTTTAATGTTATACAAAACGGGGACTTTCTTCTACACAATAATTAGTATGCTTAGCTTGATTTTTTAAATCAGCACCCAGTTTGCGCAATCCCATGAAAGTCTTTGTACGTGCATTGTACTAGTGCGAAACGTCCCCTTTGTACATTAGGTTTGTTTAGTCTTAGTCCACTAGTAGTAGCTCTGTTTATCCTAATTTTCAACTTTGCAAAGCTTATCCGTTTAGTTTCATGGCGTGGACAGTACACCTGCTACATTGCATTTGCTACCATTTTTAAGTGCAGTCAGTGGCCGATCTCAGGGGATGTTGACCGAAATTTAGAAATGAATTTCCGATTAGGAAGGATTACTTATTTAGTAACAAGTCTCGTCTTCTTTCGATTAAAAAAATATAATCATGAAATCTTTCAAGTCCGTGCAATGTCTGTGTTATAATGCTCCTCATTAAGTATTCAATATCGGCCACGTCCGTTGTAACATTTTATGGCATAAAGGAATGTACGTTTTCCCTTACACAAAGAGTACGCAGCTTAAAGAACGTGAATCATGAACGAAAATGCAATAACAAATTGAATTCAAAATAATTTGGAAGTTGAAAAACTTTTTAAAACCAAAAGATACCCTTTCTTTGAGCATAAGGTTTGAAGAAGTGACTTACCACCAAAGTAGTGCAATAAATAATATTTTTGTGGTGGTTTTATACAAACTGTATTTGGATTTACAAGGACATGGAAATTCGATAGAGAAATTTCATACTTCCTAAATAGCCATTTTTACCGAATGCGGTTTTTGCAGGTGGCCAAAAAGAAGGGCATTGTGTCCGTAATACTACAGGATTACTTAGCAAAATAATCAACCTTGCACGCCCCACTTAAGTGATCCTTCCTAATCGAAAGCGCATTTCAGAATTTCGGTGAGCATTTCATGAGATCGGGCACTGACTGTACACTGCGCATTCAGTCCTTTTTGTCAACCCGAGGGTGAGGAGCATGTTTCGGGAAGAGGAGAAGAGCAGTCGCGTAGATCGGATAAGGCCGCTCAGTCGGCCACTGCTCTTATCGTCATTTTCTATGGGAAACGAACCGATCGGTGAAAACCTGTTTATTTGTTTTGTACACTGACCACTCCTTATTTGGTTTTTGACTCCCACATTTGCAGTACCTAACTCATGCAAAGTATCAGCCTAAACGTTGTCAAGTTCGAGTTATATAATCCGGCAACTGGCAAGCCCGCATCGAATAATTTTGAGGAGTCTGTTTACAACAAGTTCTTCCCGGCACACCTCACAGCGGAACCGCGGTTGTGCATTGCTGACGATTTATTTAAGTTGGCGGACTCTGACAAAAACGGTCTCCGCGTGGCACGCGCTAGGTGGTAGCTTCACGTCATGTCAGGCACTACGCACCATCCCACCTCCGGTGCACTTGAATCTCACAGGCCACTTGTGTCCTGTGTATGCGCGTGGGAGAGGAAATTGGGGGTGTTGTAGATCCATTTCAGGTCCCACCCTTGTGTCCTCACAACGGACCACCCAACGAGTTTTGGAACTAGCACGTGGTGCAGCAACAGTCGTTGCTTCGGGGGGGGGGGGAGGCTATCAAATGACTGGCTAATTCTGTCATACTCGGAACTGAGACTTGGGCCCCAGTGGCTCTTTAATGCGGCATGCATTGGCATCCTCGCTAATAGGAGATCGCAGACTCTTCGCTTAAGCCCGATACATGTGAAGTCAGAACCCAAGTCGTGCGTGGCACACGCAGGCGGGATGTTTAGCTGCCGCGCCCACCCCTCTCCCCGGTCGTTTTGGCTTTACGTTACCATCATAGTGTGGTGGGCACAATAACTGCATCGCAAGCATGCCACAAGCATACGCCCAAGTCATCACCGCGCGGTATCTGCCACAGTGATTGGTGCGGTGGATTCATAAAGAACCTTGGAGCAAGGTGCTGCTGGCATGAACTAAATATGTATATTAGAGAGTTGCTAGCTGCCCCTTTACATGTAGTACCAAAGCTTCCTGTCGCGGTAAAAGTAAGTGCGCTTGCAAAACGACAAAAAAGTTGGTTGGACAAGTTCTTCTTGTAGCACCACCGGTCAAGTAAAATAATCCTAGACGCTCCTTATGATACTTTATGCCCCGTCTGTCTCCTTTGATTTGTAAGACTGAGTTCACTCGCAGTTTTTACTGAAACCAGTGAATCATCCACGGCTTGACGAGAAATCTCCAAAAGCTCAAAAACCGTTCCCTATCTGTGGTCCAAATACCAACGACAAAAAGTAAACAACCTAGTTATAAAATAGAAAGCGTCTAGGCTGAAATTCGAAAATTGCATCCATTTAACGCAACTCATTAAACTGCCTTTTAAACATTTCGACATGCAGTATGTGGCAAGAAACGGCTCAGTGGGGGAGCATTTTGATAAAGAGCGAGCGTAGAGTTTCTACTGTCGTTTTGGGATTTGTACTGTTTTTTATGTGTGTACCTTGAATTTATCGGATCTCTGACGAATCATTAAAAAGTGTTGTCCATCGCATATAGAGTTTTATTCACATGCATATTCTCTCTTGCATTTTGTAGGTTCATCTCTACCTTGACTTGATTCCAGATCTTGTTATACTACTATTATCACTTGCATCACACTGCGACCATGAAGAATGAAGTAGTTCTCAAATGAATCGCTCGCCATTCGTTCTATTTCTTAGTTACATAAGGTCAAGAAATTAACCATACAAAAGTCTTCGTGTTGTTTACCCCATATTCAAGCTGGCATGGGTCGATTGGTAACATCATTATCGTTTTGCAGTGCAAAGGTTTACCGATTCACAAGTCTGAATGTTTGTCACCGATGTCGTTCCCACTCACTCAAGCAAAAGCGCTGGTTGAAACGGTGCCTTACTTGAGTATCTCGGACAGAAAAATCGATTTTCATGCACACGAAGACCGTCTCGTCAGATTTTCACCGAGACCAGCAAATCCCGTTTAACGTTGAACGCGCACAGGTATGCAGACCTGGTCTACCCTGACACTTTAAATAGCCATTTTGTCTTAAACACGTTATGTCTGGGTGAGGGGCTTGCTTTTTGTGCAACCTTCGAAGCACTACTCTGGACCATTTTGATTTTGGCCTTCCCGTTACAATATTGCCGCCGCCTACTGTACAGTAGATGTACTAACTCCTTAAATGTTAGCCGAAATTCTAAAATACATTTTCAAGTCGAAAATATTACTTAATTAGGACTGCAATATTAATCGCCATGCAGCATAACCCCAAAATATTTCAGTTACTTCGGGATGCCGGCTTTTAAGCGAACTTCTTTCCGGCCGCCTGTAAAAAATGACTGCTTAAATAGCATGAGTTTTTCTCATTGATTTTCGATGCTCTTATAAATTAAACTATATTTTATTGAAAAAGTGCGTAGAAAGTATTCATTCTTTTACCCATTTGGTAGAAAATCACGTCTTCTTTAAATCTTGTACTTGAAGAAGGGGTGTACTTCGGTTTTAAAAACTTCCTCAATTACCGAATAATTTTGAAATCGACCTGCCGTTACATTTTCTTTCATTCAGGTTTTCCAAACTACAAACTGTATATTTTCCTTGTGCGGAAAATCATACATTTCTATACGCTATTAAGAGGCGATCATATATGGCTAAGAAACTTTAGCAGTGGGTTTGGGTCATATAGGAAACTTTACAAACGACGTTAGTTAGTGCGGAGGCTCCATGTTTTATGAACAGGCGTTTGACCATCTTAAAGATCTCATAATTAGAAACGTTTTGAAACCGAATTACACCCTTTCTTCGTGTTTAAAATTTAAAGAAGGCGTAATTTTCTGCCAAATGAGTAAAAGAATGAGTACTTTTTATGCATGTTTTCTATGAAATATATTTAAATCTATAGAGGCACTGAAAATCATCGAGAAAAAGTAATACTGCGCACGTTGTCATTTTTACAGTGTAATTTTTGCAGGCGGTCGGAAAGAAGTTTGTTCAAAAGCCGGCATCCCGAAGTAATTGGAGTATCTTAGTTAATCTTTTCGAGTCCGAAACGTACTTCAGAATTTCAGTTAACATTTTATAAATCGGCACTTCTGCTGTTCGTGGCCCGCCTTCTGTTTGTCCTTTCGCGTTGCTCTTAACTTGCTGCTGGACTTCAAACTTTGTTACTTTAAAAACAGGATCTGCGAGCCGACTTCTGCGTATATTAACGCAGACGAATTTTTGATGATTTTTCGAAATAAACTTCTACGTACTAGTCTCATTCGCATCCGACAACGTTAAGGTGTGTGGGATCAGAACTGTGGTTACTTGTACAGTTCACTCATGGAACCCTCGTGGTCAGACTTTTTTCCCCAAACTTTTCTTCATCCTCGGATCTGCCGGGGACCGGTTACCAAGCCATTTGATCCCAAAGGTAATTTGCTGTGCACAGGGATTTCCAATCTACTTTTCCGAGTTTCGTTATCAGTATTTTTATCAGAGTTGCCAACTTCCTGCATGGGCTGCTTGCTTTGCGAGCCTTTCCTACCCGTCTGCATTACCTATGGTTCATTTGCCGTTTGTCTCTTCAGGTGCCTCCTACCAGGATCGGAAGTAGGTAATTCTGTCAAATCAGTACGCGCACACACACAATACGACCGACCGAAACCGATCTTTTTCACCTGCTTATCGTCTCTCCTCTGCCCCCCCCCCCACACCCTATCCATCCACATGACGGAAATCGTGACAAGTACACTTGACCCCACGGAAGTTCCCCTAAAAAACCTCACCAGTACCACTGGCGGTTTAGGCCTTCTTAGCACCCTGGTCGGTCTGGTGATGGGTGTACAAATCGACCAAGGTACCGGCGTCTTCGTGAGGGATCGCTTCTACACTGGCTGTCGTATTCTTCAGCCACTGTCCAACTGGTGCGGCCTCTCTATAGACGTGGCAAATTTCCTCGCCTCCGCCCTCATTGCGAGCCTTCTGGGCCTCCTTATGCGTTATCTGATCTCACCCAGGCGGTTTTCCTACCGCGTACGCGCCTCCCTTGAGGTCTCTTTCGGTCTCCTTCTGATCATTTTCTGCTTTGGCCAGCAAGTCCGCATTCTTATTTTGCAATCTCTCGTTACTTACCTGCTCCTGCGCTTCTGTCGCCTTGACCAAATACGCACGCCGACGTTAATCACCGCGTGGACCATGTTCTACCTCATGTTGGTGCATCTCTGTCGACTCTACTATGACTACGAGGGTTACACGTTGGACATTTCGGGCCCACTGATGCTGCAGACTCAACGCCTTTCCAGTCTGGCCTTCAACCTCTATGACGGAGCGCGCATAAAGAAGCACAATGCTAAGATCTCTGCTGCGAAGCCGGCCGAGGATACAGAGTGCAAGCCTGCCTCCTCGCCACAGGTCGTTCTCGACATGACAGCCGCCGGAGATAGTGACGTGGTCACGGGGCCTTCTGATTCTACTCTGGAGGGCGTGAAGACCAAGGAGACTTCCCCGCTTCCCGACTTTCCAAAGATGATGCCTTCTAGTCAGGGCTATGCTGTAGAGGATATGCCTAGTTCCCTGGAATATGCCGCCTATTCCTTCTACTTTCACGGAGTCTGCATCGGGCCTTTGGTTTTCTACCGTGACTACCGCAAGTACCTTGGAGGGTACGAGACGGGAGAGCTACCGCCGATCAGTTGCCGCCGTGTACTCATCCTTCTTCTCCGCGCGATCATCTACGGCGGATGTTTTGTCGCTCTTTTCAAACGATTTCCCGTCACCTACATTGCGGAGGCTAACTTTCGGGTGAGTTTCTTCGCAGTTTTCTATTGGGTTTGCACTTGTCTGCCGCGAGATTTTTTCGCTCCGAGGGGCATGTTGATGACCGTTTGCTGGCAAATTTAACACACCAGATAGCCCATCAGCTTTCTTTCATTCTGTAAACATTTTTGTTGACTGCACTTGCCAGGTATGGACGTCTAGAGACACCGCCTCTAAAGTTGATAAAATAACTTGCCGTTTTTCGATTCATGTGGCCTGAGCGCGATTTTGTTAGCCGCAAAGTCCTTTCGAGCATGCCCTCTGGCCAATTTAATCGTTTAAGTAGGATACAATAAGAAGCCAATGAGAACTTGATCGGCATTAATAGTTAGGAAAAACTGGTATTGGGAAATACCAGTGGGGAGGAGAAATCGGGATCGTTAATAGTCGTGGCTTGGAATGTTACGAACTGACAGAATAAGTCGATTAAACTCATGCTCGGAAATCAGGCTACGAAGCCTCCTATATATGGCCTGTATGGCGTTTCCACCGAGGTGGAATACACGATCGCAAATTAAGGCTCGATTTGTGTGCGACACGCGTAGACGGACTGCTTAGCTTTGTTACGGGATGTTCCCATGCCCGCCTCCCAGGTCACTGAACACTCAGTCTACTGCCGCGGTTTCACCAACTCTTCGTTGGAACGAACATTTGTAGTAAACACTAGTCGTTTTTTCGTAATGACATGTTGCGAATTTCTAGAGGCCTACTGCTAGTATGGCATCTTTTAACCCCAAAAAACCTGTTTCAGACAAGAAACTCGGGATGTTGAGCTTTATACCGTATGTCGGCACATTCCTCTATCACGATTACCCACCGTCTACCATTTGAGTAGACGAGCACTTGGACTTAAAATTCGCCTGTATTTCCAAAGAATGTTTCGGAATATTTTTTCATCCTGAAACACTCTTAAGTACTGGACGCCTCAAATAGCCCCGAAACAGCTGGCAGTGGTTCCTAGGCTGACTGCTGACTCGAAACGTTTTGCCGACTGGGACACTGGAACCGTCATTTAAGGCTTACCCATTGTCATCAGCCAGTAATCTCTCAGCCCACTCTTGGTGTTGAACCCGCGCGCGTTGACGGTCAACCCTCCAACCCCAGAACGAGATGAAAATGCCCACTTTTGTCCTGCAATTCCTGTACACTTCACTTCTGCAAGACTCGTCACACAATGCTCTCTGCGTCAATAGCGATTGAAATTTCCAAGAATGACACTGCTGGTCATTCAAATGTCTCTTATTCAAAGAGACATTTGCGGGCCTTTGCAGTATCCATCTTTACCTTCGGTTAATTCTGCCTATTTTTTTCCCTTTCTCACGCAGCATATGAACCTGTTTGTACGCGCTGGCTACATTGCCCTCACATTCCTGATAGCTCGTTTGAAATACTACTTTGCCTGGACCCTGGCCGAGGTGCTCGGTATGTGTGCAGGCAACGGTTACACGGGTGAAGACCCCGTCACGAAGGAGACCCTGTGGAAGAATGTGCACAACTTTGACTTTGTGGGAGTAGAGGCTGCGCTGAATTTGAAGCTTCTAATAGATGCCTGGAATATAAAGACTGCGTGTTGGTTGAGAGAGGTGGTGTACTACCGTGCACCCAAATCCATCCGCACAGTGGCTGTCTTCTGTGTGAGCGCCTTCTGGCACGGCCTCTACCCCGGCTACTACCTCATGTTCCTCACATTTGCTCTCTTCACTCTGGCCGCCCGGGTCTGGCGTCGCAAAGTGCGCAGCCGACTGCCCTCCAATCGTTACCTCTTCCTCCTCTACCACGGCTTCACTATTCTCCTCACCCACGTCAGCATGGACTACGCCCAGGCTCCCTTCCACCTGCTCAGCCTAAAAAGCAGCCTGCTCGCCTGGATACAGTTCCTTTTTGTGCCGCACATTGTGGCCGTGCTGGTACTCTCCGTTCCTCCGCTTGTCTCTAGACTGCGCAAAAGGCGAAAGGAACAGGACACCGAGGCGCTCCTAGCGTAGATGCTAACGCTGCCGCCGCCGCCGCCGCTGACGGCCGCGTCTCGTGCCTGCTGGCTTTGCACTGCTCCCTCCCCCCCCCCCCCTTAAAACACTTCCATGTCTATTTTGGAATCCGCCGTGCGTTGCTGATTATCTTTGGACTTTTAGAGTCTTGCAGCCGCCATGGCGGTCATTGTACAGGTTCGCATAATGTGCCTCTCCCCACCGATCTTTCTAATTCCCCCCCCGTTGTACCAACAAAGTCTATTTACGAACTGACATAGAATGCATTTTGCGTAGGCTGGGGTTGCCGCAAATGCAGACGCATGCTGCAGTTTTTGGTGACCTTTGCTGCGTTCCCAACGAGAATGTACTCACGTAACCTCTATGCACACTCGTCTACGTCTGTCAACGCCCGATCCAGAGTAGAAAGACAGATTTTTAAACTCAGATTTGATCTCCTTCTGTCGGCTACAAATAAATATCAACTTTTGTCTAGAGGCAGAGTGACTGCATGGTGGAAAATTCCTTTTCCAGATCTTCAGTGTTTAGATCTGGTACACGGTTTTCTTTTAAAGGGACGGAAATGTGGACCTTTTTTCTCTTTACTGCTCACATGTGACTCACCGTTATCTACATTCTTCACACTCTGTCCATTGGGACTGGCCACCAAACCTGACATTTAAGGAACCGAGGCGAAATAGATGGTTATGTCTGGAAGCCTGGCGAAAATTTTTGCCCGTAAGAAGTTTTTGGATATCTGTTAGGGCCCTAAACGTCTGCGTCACTTCATAGCGACGGTATACAGAGGAGTAGTGCTGATAAGTTACTGTCACCCTTGTGCCTGGTTGACGTGCTCTAACTGAGCAAATGGAGCAATTCACAAGACGATTTTTCTGAGGGTTGAAGTATGGTCTGTCCATCAGGAAGACCTAAAATGCGCCAGATTACGTCAGATCTTGCAGCAGCTTCTCTACCGGACCATGTTTTACGAAAAGAGATGGGA
The DNA here is from genome assembly GCA_902702965.1 of Spirometra erinaceieuropaei. Taxonomy (NCBI): domain Eukaryota; kingdom Metazoa; phylum Platyhelminthes; class Cestoda; order Diphyllobothriidea; family Diphyllobothriidae; genus Spirometra; species Spirometra erinaceieuropaei. The sequence continues at coordinate 343,841 of CACRXP010000163.1, forward strand.
TGGATGTTATCCTGCTGAAGAGGAGGAAGTCAATGCACGGGGTCGTGGGGACCGTAAGCTTGTGTAGGAGTCCGTCTTGACTTATGCTGAGGTGCCAGACTAACCTCCCTCTAACACTGCTCGCCTTTCTTCAACTGCGCTGGTTGTTTTAACGCACCCGACAAGACGCCGTGAGCAGACGCGCGCCTTTGACGTGCGTTTGGCGATCAGGTCGTTGGTTTCCAATATCGATTATGCGTAATTACTGGCCTTTTCCGCCGTTCTCGGTCAGGCTGGCGCACATCACTAACGGCGTCACATTCGTAATATTAGCACCCAAGTCGCAAGTACTGAGTCCTCAACAGAATCGTTAAAGCGTTTAGTTTAGGAAAAAAAATATATGGCCCGAATCGTTGACTCGGAGATTGTGCGCTGCAGTTTTTCGGAAGCAATGATGGATTTCGTCATCTCTCACGTACTTTATCCAACAGATATTTTTAGCCGCCCTCGTATTCAGCTCCGCCGTAAAAGGCGTGTTTGGGTGTGTCAAGGGGGGGGGGTGCTCACTTGGATGGCTTGACAGTCTTGGCAAACGCCGTGCACCTAGAAGATGGTCATTCCAAAGTGAGTCAATCATGCGCTCGGCTCCGTGTGACTGCAAGACTGCTCGATTCAAGAGCATCGCGTCTACTGCGATCTAAAGTAGATAGGGGCGAGTGGCGCGTATCCGCACTTAGTGAAATTGTGTGCGTGCTCTGGTTCGCTTAGTAGAAACGAACCAGGTGTGTCGCGACGCGCTTAGATGGAAGGCTGCCAACTGCCGGGGTACCTCAGTCCTCGAGGTAAGTACTGTGTATACTCGTGGAGTGACTGACTCGAGTACCGAGAGTCGGACTCAATGACCGCTTTTTACCGTCCCCGCTATCGCACTTCCACTTTGGTGGGTTCCGAACCGTTCCCGTATTTGTGTGGAAGCATGCTTCACTGTGCACAGACACGGGGGCACCGGCTGTTTAACTTTGCCAGCCGCTGTTCTCGAGTCTGCCTCCGGTCGTCCTGACTGCGTGTTGCCACGGTGTCCACGGAGTGGAGTGCATCAGATGCTGCGCAAGTCTACTGCCACTGTAAACCAATTCGCACCAAAGTCACCTTCCTGCACCCACCTCGTCCTGGGACGCACGGCAAACATCGACAGTCGAACTGACCGATGGGAACTTCAAGTCCGCCCGATCACTGCATCCTGTCTCACTACCAGGTGTCTCGTCATTGTCCCTGTCATCTGACTACGATGGTTTTGGGGATAAATAGTGACGCCCGCGTCGCACAAGTCTTGCGCACTGGAGTGCAGATTACACATAGGTCATCTCTACAGCCCACCCCCCTGCGGTCAATTCGGGTCGCCTCCACACCGGAATTGGCTCACTTCTGGGGAATTATGCGGCTATTGAGCAATCACAACCCGTTTTAGGTGTGGCAGCACCGTCTACCCCCTCATAATGTACAGGGATTGAAAAAGTGGCCATAAATCTTTACCATTCTCACTTCCACACAAATGATAAACGCGATCGAAACTGTGAGCAAAGAACAGCCCCCACAGCATCGTACCCTCGTGAATGATCTCACTCGAGTCTTTAGAATGTCAGCCAGTGGCGGATATACTAGCAACGACAACCACGATCGCTGGCCGAGTTCTTCGAAGGAGAAAATTAAGGAAATCGTAACAGGATAAAAATTTTCTATGGCAACGGCCGGTGTACCGGGGAACTATACGGCATTTATATTTGCCCTCAGAAAACTATCCGTCCTCCTTAATAAAGTACACAACTGTCTCGCATTTCGCGAGCCTTCCACAGGAAGACATTTATCAGCATCCTCAGCGTCTACGCATCCATACTGACGATTCCTGGCGGCTTAAATGTCACCTTTGCAGTTTATGTCTGCGTCGAAGGCGAACGAGCTCATTCTCAAAGACCAGAATGCAGGAGTAGTCACAAAGCACGTTGCCCGGGAGAGCGTGTCCAATCCTTGCAGGGTGGGCGGCTGCGTCAACTTGCTTCATTTGGAACGTGACTTCCATCGGAAACGTCATATTTTGTCTTTGACGTCCTCTTGCTCCCCAGGCAGTATGGATATCGGAATCGCTATGGGATCAATGGCTTGATGCTTGCTGCTTGAGATCTGCTCAATAAACTCCAATAAGTTCGGGTAGGTTCGTGCTCCATCCTTCTTAACGAACAGAAATAGCTTCTGAAGGATTGAGAAAATTCGAATGTCCAGAGAGTAAGTCGTTGTTGATCAGACAACCTCGCGACACCATGCAGGTCCGCGCTACTGACAACGAAATTGTCCCATCGTCCGTCACTAGTAAAGATGGAGTGAAGCAATCCTGACCGCTTATTTCATCCCCTTCTATCTTCATACTGTCGAGAAACTATTCAAAGTTTGGATAATGCGCTCGACTAAAAGGCTTTTGAGGGACAAAATACTTGTATTATGATGATGGTAGGGGGCGTTCACCGATCGTTCATACGGAACTCACTCGTTCCGTTGTGCCTTAAGGGCTCTCTCTCGAGCCCACCCAGCAGCTGCACAGCNCTCGTTGCGGATGACGGTCCAAAGCTTTATATCGTCAGCAAACATGGCAATCTTGCAGTCCAATCCATGGATACAGTCATCAATATAGATGAGGAAGAGGATAGGGCCAAGAACGGAGCCCTGAGGTACTCCGCTCGTAACCGTCACCTCTGCCGAGTGCTGGCCACCAAGACGAACAGTCTGGGACCGACCGACCAAAAAGTTTTCAATCCACTTCAAAAGCTTGCCTCTTACCCCTATGCGGCTGAGCTTGTGTAGGAGACGTTGGTGTGGCACGCTGTCAAATGCCTTCTTGAAGTCTATGTAGGCCACATGCACAACGTTTCCTTCATCAATCGCTCGGGTCCACTGTTCAAGACAGTAGAGTAGATTGGTTAAGCAGGACCTCCCTCTGCGGAAACCGTGCTGTGCATCGCACAGAAGATGATTTTGCTCTAAAAACCGCATCAGTTCGCGTTTGATTATTCGCTCCATAACTTTGCAGCATATGGAGGTGAGGCTTACTGGTCGGTAGTTGTTTGCGGAAGCGCGACTGCCATTTTTATGAATCGGTGAAATCCACGCAGTCTTCCACTCAGGAGGCAGTCTGCCTGCATCAAGAGAGGCTTGGAAGAGGACGCTCAGAGGTTCTGCCAAGTCTGTGGCTAATTCCTTCAACAACTTTGCCGGTATTTCGTCAGGACCGGGCGAAGTCCCTTCTTTTAGCTTCAGTAATTCCTGTTGAACAATAGGTTTTGTGAGAACCACTGAGTCAATTGTCGGGACATTGTCCACATTACAGTGATCAGTGGGTACAGCGACTTCTCTCGTAAAGACCGACTGAAAGAACCTGGACAGATGTTCAGCCTTTTCGTCGTCCTTGTAAAGTTCAACGCCATCATCAGTTTTTAGCATAGGGATGGGATCCCTGTTGCGAGTACTTTGTCTTATGTAGTTGAAGAAAAGCTTTGGGTTTTCTCCTGCACAATTTAAAAGGTTACCCTCGAAGTCTTGGCGGGCTTTGTAAACAAGGCACTTTACCCTATTCCGCTGAGCCTTATACCTATTTCTTGATTCAGTTGTCTTGTCCCTAAGATATGCTTTCCACAGCTTTTGCTTACGGTTAACTTCAACTTTTAGTGAACCCTTAAGCCAGCGGGGCCTGCTGGTGATTTTCTTTTTCGACATAGGGCAGTATCTGTTGATAAGTTCATTCAGTATGGCCTTAAGTTCTAGCCAGTCCTTGAGGACACACCCCGTAAATGCTGCTTTCCAGTCTCTACGACGCATGTCGAGACGCATTTGGTTGAAGTCACCACGCCATATGTTACGTCTAATCACGATGCTTTGATCGGGTACAGAGAAGAGAGAATACTCCCACTGTAGGACTACATGGTCGCTTTTTCCGAGAGGGGGTAGACAGTTTACAACATCAACGCTTTCCGGTGCCTTTGTTAATACAAGGTCTAGGCAGTTAGCTAGTTGTCCTTCACGTAGTCTGGTTGGGGATAAGACGTGTTGTGTGAGATTCGATCTTTGCACAGAATTTAGGAGGCGGCGATCAAAGTTAAATTCTGAGCCCGGGGCAGAAGTCAGATTCCAGTCGATATTCGGAGCGTTAAAGTCGCCCATAATCAGGACATTGGGTCGGAGGGAAATCGCTTCTAATTCCTCTAGTAGACTACTGTCTGATTGCGGGTCGTTCCTCGGTGGGCGGTAGACCGTCAGGATCTCGAGAGGTTGTGACCCCGGCGTTTTGACGGTGAGCCAAATCGTTTCAGTTGTGCGCGCGAGCTGTTCCTCTTTTTCTGATGCAAAAAGGCCATATTTGACATACACGAGCACACCTCCACCTTGACGTCCCAACCTGTCCTTTCTGAACAAGTGATAACCAGATAAAGCGACTTCGCGATCGTCTACGCTCGCGGACAGCCACGTTTCAGTTATGGATATGACATCGGGTAAGGTTTGGTCAACGTAGATTTTAAGCTCGTCTAATTTAGATAGCAGACTTTGCGCATTGGAATACAAGCATTTTAGCTTTTTTTCCTTTGATAAGCCGGCTATGACGCCGCCTTTGCCAATTGTCTCGGCTGTTGCGACATACGCACGGGCCGTGTCCATATGAAGCGGGACGGTCGCTCGATTATGCAGTTGTTGTAGATAACCAGGCCTTGTTCGCCATTCGTTTGTCGCAGCCTTAGCTCCTGAACTAACTGTCGGCGTTTTATCCGCTCCGGTGGAGTGTAATCCGGCTGAAAAAAAACTCCTTGGTGGGAATATTTTAACCTAAAACGTCTTGAGAGGATGAGATCAACATGCTCTTTGCAACTCAGAACAATTTTAAGGGGCCTAGGATGCGGTGGAATAGCGGGTTCAGTAGAGCGCTTTCCGAGTCTGAAGGCTTTCAACACGGAAATTTCTTCATCGGGTTGAAGCAGTGTGTTTAGAAGACCTTGGAACAAGCCGAGATCAGCTAATACGCGTTCTTTAGGTGTATCTGCTTGAGGCTCCTGAAGTCCCTGTATTACTAGGCACTGTTCTCGGAGCGGCCGGTCTTGGTTGCGTGATGTTGGTGACTTGGGAGTTCCTGGCGAACCATTCATGATGACATTCTGGTTGCCATCCACTTCAGGGATCTCTTCTGCAGCTAATGGTTTCGTGTTTGGGGCAATACTGCTCCTGTCTTTTATGTCAATACAGAGGATATTCGCATTTGTCGCGTCTGTGTCTACGCTGGCGCTGGAGGTTTCTGTCGATTGCTCAGACGAGCTCTGCTTTTCCACCCCAGGAAGTTCCTTTCTTCGGGTACTCCGAAGTCGTCCGATTTCCGTCTCTCTCTTCTCAGTCATCAGTCCCCTTTGATTTAACTGCTTCTTTTGATGTGACCTCAGTTGCATGTGAACGGTCTGAGTCTTATTATTAATTCCTTGGTTCTCCTCGGTCACATTGCGGGGGGCAGTGAGCGTCTGCTTTCTGCTCTTCTGCGGCGGATTAATATCATGCCTTGTCATATTCTCCGCGATTTCCTCTGAGGTTTCCGTCCATGCAGTAGTCTTTTCTATGTCGCATCCTTTTACCTTCTTCTGTGGTGGAGATCGGACAGCTTCTACTCTGCCAGTGAGCTGGTCATTGTTCTTCAGCTGGGTGGTTCTCAATGATGAGAGTGTACTGCCATTATCACTTCGCAACTTAGTTTGCGATTTTGGAGTGTCGTTTATCATCGCTCTTGGTGAGGGTGAGGCTGTATGTTCATGTTTCCGTTTACCTTTTCTCTTAGCACTCTGTTTATTTCTGCAGCCAGCGATCTCCTGAAACGGTGATCCCTCTACTAGTGGGTTGCTGTTAGTCAACTCTGTCAGTTTCGAAACTATCTGTTGGCTACTGCTGAATTCATCAATTGACTTGAATTTATCATACTTTAGTAACAATGCAATGAGATCTATAAGGAGGTTCATGTTCGTCTCCAACGACGTAATGTTTAACGCGAGATCTCGACAATATTTACACCGCGAACCACAATTTAAAGGTTCATCATCTGGTAGAAAATCTTGTGTAGGCGTGGCGAATTTCCCGGGATAATTTGCGTTGCGGGCCACCTCCGTCCTGTTTTGAACCACTTCTGGCGTACTGCGTTCGTTAGATCCTCCTTGCCCGGCGTGAATCGACGCTGGTCCGCATGGAGTTGCTAGTGCACGATTTTCATGGCAAAATCCGACATATTCCCCAACCGTGGGGCTAATGCAATTAATATTCTTTGGGGCCATCCCCTCGGTGCCGATGGCCGAGGGGTCTAGGCGTTCGTCTCGTGAGGCGATGGTCGGAGGTTCGACTCCCGCTCCCCACGCCCTTTTTTCATCCCGCGGGACTGATGGATCGTACACTTCTACATTTCCCATGTCTCAATGCGCCAAAGTCAAGGATACAACAACGGCCGAAAGGTTGGCAGCAGAAGACAGAGACAATCAAAAGAAGGCCTAAGGCTTTCAGATGTCAGGGAAGCTTTAGGCAACGGAAATCTAAGCGAATGCTTCGAGACTTCAGACAACAGAAACCTAGTCGAATTTAACGGCACTACAGTTAACAGAAATTTAAGCTAATGCTTTGAAGCAAAGGTACAGCTAAAGTCGAATTTCGAAGTGAGACTCAGCCTTTGTTCTGAGCGTTTCGTTTGCTGGAAGATTGGTCTTTTTAGGCTCGTATGCAGAACTGGTAGAGTCGACGTCCACGTTCTGCAAAGGTGGTGTCGTAAATTGATGACGATGCGAATATTGCTGTCTGTGAATCAATTTTCTAAAATCCGTTTGACTGCAGGAGCATCCAGAGTGCGGAAATCTCGAAGAATATTAACCCCTCGGAGGACGAAAATTTGAAACCAAATTCGAAACTCAAACATTGCCATTGCTACTGTGGGTTTGGAACTCACCGCAGTTGCCGAGTTTTTCAGAATCGAGTCACGTGGAAAGTTTATTGCTCCTCATTAGGTAATTCTCATAGTTAGCTTGGGTAAGTTGCTGTCTTGCTGTTACAACGAGCTACCGACTATAGTAGGCTTAGGTTGGAATTAACGTGTTGCGGCTGTCCCTCTAGTCTCAACTATTTATTTAACCTTATCCGTTTATTTTTAACGAGACCGGATACGACGAGGGCATTTGTCTCCAACGTGCAGCTGACAGAGGTGTGCTACCTTACATATGTTTGAATATGCCTCGCTACAATAGTAGTGAAAATGCGATTCCCACCCAGGCTTCTTGCCCCTGCATTGCTGTATGATCACCGCCCCGGTCCACAATCTCAACGGCGTCAAAGTTGAGGATGTGTCCCATTTCTGCTGCATGGGTTGCTACCTCCGACTTTGAGTCCAACCATCGCACGGCAAACTTATGCTCGTGCGCCCGCGTGAGCAGCCGTCGGCCGGTTTTGAGTCAGGTCTGTGGGCAACACCTATTCCGAGTAGCGCGAGGGATCCAGCCACGGCCTTGGAGACCCCTTTAATGTACGGAATGCTCCGCCATGAGTTTGACGGACTATGCTTTTCATTCCGTCTCTTTGGCTGCCTTCGGCTCCGTTTATTGAATGCCCGCGGATAGCCGTTGGCTCTGAAGAGTTCTTGGAGGAGCTTTATCTCGTCCAGTTTGGCGGCTGGCGTGCTGCAATTAGTTTCCACCCGCCGGTATAGCGTGCGGACACAACTTCGTTTGTGTTGTAGAGGGTGGTTGCTGTTGTAGCTGAGTCTTTGCAGCGTGTTCGTCTGTTTGCTGTAGAC